>BSBN01000859.1:7117500-7717500 GCA_027924645.1 Cunninghamia lanceolata | reverse complement strand
TGACACTCTGAGGTACCCTCCTGCAACTTCACTTTGTCTGCAACATCAACCTGTAACTTGCAACCATGAAAACTTTGGGAGGGGGTTGTGGTGTTTAGGAGCTTGCCTCAGTCAAGTCCCAAAAGGACACTTAAGTCTTCCAAGCACCTTTGTCAGATAGAGAGTGTGTGTCCTGGTGAGGCAGAGGCAAAAACTAAATGAATAAATGATCACAAACATAATAAATGTCACCTTGTAGTGAATATCTCATGAGAGGAAGAAGCTCTTCATTCCATGAGGAAATAGATGCTCAAATCTGCAAACACAAACACATAGACAACACAAATCTGCTCTTGCAACACAATGAAAGCCTTGAATCACCTTTAGAACACAATAACTTGCTAGTAATCATCTAGTTGAAATCTTGTAATCATCTAGTTTACAAATGAAGGCCTAAACATGCTTTTATATGCAACTACAAACATTCCTGCCAAGATTTCATAAATTCAAACTTACCGTGTTGGCCTAGGGACCAAATAACGGTCATAAACCAACACTTCAAATTTGGGCCTGACCCAAAATAGGGCAGGACTAGGGCGCGGGCGCCCAAGTTCTCCCCCCTATTTTGGGCAAGGTTAAGTTCAAGGGGTCCCCCTAGGCCCCATTTGTCATGATACATAGGGTTCATTCCATTGGGATGCCAAATTATGATGCTAGATGTCCTAAATGCACACAAAAGACCCGGGAGCTAAACCTAAAGAGGGAAAAAAGCCCCCAAGGGGACATTTTCTGACGTTACAATAACTACAACTAAAAAGTAGGTCAATAGGAGTATAAATTAGTGTCATTTTGCATTAATTTCAGTTTGTACAACCCTCTCAATCTTGTAGAAAGCTACATCATATTAGCTCAAAGCTCCACATAGAAACAACAAGTTGAGGCTCGTAAATGAGCATAAGTCAACCACAAGTAGCAATAGTCATCAAAAAGCATACCCATCCATATCACATTAGTCACAAGGTTCAAAATAGGGCAAGAAGACACCTACAATATTGAAGGAGGTTAGTCATATCCACATGTAACATTTAGAGCTCATTGATGCAATGCAGAAAACCATAGGGGAGTATAACCCTATCTAAAATGTGCCCCATGTGATAATAGGGTCTCCTTGTAGCACCAATGAATAGCCTTGGAGCATGCACAGTACCCCTAGCCAACAAACAACACCACCAACAATTTAAGACCAAGCCCATGGAAGAAAAAATGAGCACCATAGGGCTACCGTTAAGTCTAAAGTTTGTCTACATAGAGATAGCTAAATAATATTTTGTGGGTAAAAAACTCTAAAAGAAGGCATTAGGGAATGATAATGTAGATATGAACAGGCACAAGAATGGTCAAATACAACATCCATAAGGCAAGGATGGTATAAGGTCCAACCCTATTTTGACATTAGTCACATTGTCATGGTTAATGGTCCTAGAACTCTAGGTAAAAGTTACAATACATATAACTTCCTACCCTTGATTAATGTACTCATGTTGTTGGTACTTTCTAGTATTAGGACTCACTATGTATTAACTAACTATTTGTTGTTAGTTAATTCAATATGGATAGGGGGTCTAACTTGAATTGATCTCTATAGTTATGATTTGTTAAAAAATGAAATTCTTAATGTGAATTGACCATTATTAGGTTAATTTGAATAAATTATGACTATCATAAAAGAGTAATACTATCTAAACTCATTCCATGAAATAAAAGTGTAAATATCAAAGGAAAGTGTTGACCATAAATGCTAGAGTGGATTTTAAACCTAATTATTAAGTTATCAAAATGTGATTGAATTTATATAGTTATATTTTACCAATTTCAAGAGTTAGATACAAAAATTTGATAATGTTAAGTGGCAAGATTTGATCATTCTCTTCTTTGAGGTTGGTTTGTGTCAATGCAAGGGATACACGTCGAATTGCCTTCGAGGTATGTGAACTTTATTAATTATTACCAAGTAGATAAGGTAGTTGTAATTCATTTTCTTTGACTACTTATGCTTTGGATGTATTGATGTTTTCAAAAGTGTGTAGGTATATACAACAACTAAAGGGAGGATGAGAGAATCATCAAGACCCTAATTACCCCACTTCATGTTGTGAAACAATGTGATCTTTGTTTGTGTATCTCATTGAGATAAATGTTACAAACTAGTCTTAGCCAAGAATTTTAAGTGTTTAAATTTTATTTTGAAACTTAGTTCAATGTAAAGGTGTTTATGTGTGTTTCCATGTGTCATCAATTAGGTGTAGAAATGCAACCCGTATGAAAGTTTTAAAGCCATGTTTCAAGTGTGTAAAAAGTTAAATATTATGTTGTCATGTCATTTTTGAGACCTCAACCCAAGTACCTATGGATAGGGTACTTAGGGAAGGGTGTACAATATACAATTTGGGGATTTGGGGAGTACTTTGAAAGCTCTTGAAAGAGCAATAATTATTAAGACATGGGTGCTTGGCTCAAGGCACTCCAAGTCAACCCATGAACTTCTAAAAGTGAGAATGGAGGAATGAGCCCCATGTATTTAGAAATAATCCCATGTGAACTCACATGAGTAGTCCAATTCATATAACAAATGAGAAGGAAGGTTGGTGTATGGAGGAGGGATGTGCCATGTGTCTCCACCCTATTGCAACTTGGGCATGAGTGAGATGAAACTCTTATTTAAACCACTCATTTCGCTTGTTGAAGGGGGAATTTTCTCTTTGTTTTTTTGTTTTTCTCCTTGAGTTTTCTTTCCTCTCTTTTTTCTTCTCGGGGGAATCAACTTTGGATGGGGAAGAGAGAGTAAGAGAAGGGAGAAGAAATTTTTCTGTCATGGAAGACATTGAGGAGTCCTCTTGAGAGATTTTGGTGTAGCTAATGTTCAAGAGATTAAAAAAATGGGAGAATTCATGAGGAGGAAGGGTGTTTAACCTTCTTTTGGTCACTTATTTCATCTTGAGAGGTAAGCCCCCCCACCTTATTTACATTTCTAGTTTTGTTATATATTCTATTTATAAAGAACTTGTAGAGACCTTGTAATATTAGGTGTAGATGTCATTGGGTGTTCTTTATTTGCTTAGCAAGAAAAAATCTCCATTTTTTAACATATATCTTATTTTGATGGTGTTGGTTTTCCCTTCTTTGTATCCTGATTTAGTCATGAGCTTTCTAATGTGTAGGAGTTTAATTATGTGTTTTCTGTGTGTTTGTAAATGCTTGTTCAAGGTCCTAGTTGATTCTCTTGGCTCAGGGGATGAAGAGAGCCATAAATGGCTTAAGGAAGCCATATTGGATGGGTGGAGAGCATTCTCTCCCCATTGGCTTTGTTTTCAAGTTTTGTTAGAACTATGTTTTCTCAAAATGGGGAAATTTTCATGGAGAAATAGGGAAATGGTTGTAGATTTTTGTATTAATGTATAATTTGAATTGCAATTCTTCTTCTTGATAAAACATGTTCATTTTCAAATGTGAGTTAAAGGACCTACCTTTGTAAGGAGGGAATAGATGAGAAAATCCCTTAGCAAAAGGTGAGCTCCTTGTGAAACTCTTGAAGACAAAACTTGAAGTCTCCTTTGAGTAAAGAAAATTTATAAGGAGGAATTGAGCTCTCATATATAAATTTGGAAACATCTATTTGTAAACTCCACTTTTATTTGTATTCTTGTAAATAGGATTAGTAAAAATGATGTTAAAATGGTATATGGTCACAATTATAACAATTTTGCTTGACTTCATTGTTGGAAGAGATCTAAAAAGATGTATTTATGAGAAAAAAAAGAAAGAAGGTAATACGTAGTTTTGTATCATGTGCATTTAACAAGTAGATTGAAAACTACAATGCAAATCCATATATTTATAAATTGATATAAAATCTAAATGTGTATGCTAATAGTAGGTATTGTGTTCATTTACTTCATCTTGTGAAGCATCTACATACACATGGATTTGGAGGGGTTGAGCCTTGTTTTCACACACACACACACACACACACAACATTTGGGTGAACTTGGAAGTTTAGATTCATCTCCATGTGGCTCTTGAAAAGAGTGAATACTTTTAGGAGTACACAGACAATAGAAATTATTCCAAATCATACATATTATTTATTTGAAGATATTACAAGTTGTAAGTCTTGAGTCCATAATTTTTGCCAATATTAATTTTTTTGTGAAAAGATTAAAATGCATCACTTGTATAAGGACAAACCCTAACAAAAATAAATAAATAACATATAGGTAACACTCTCCCCATTGTAAGGAAGCTAAGGTAGCGGAACAACTTCCTACACTAATCTTGAGGGGAGGGATATGGAGAACTTTTCAGATTTTTACAATAGTTACAAAAATAAACACAAATAGCAATCATACCATAACACAGTAATTAGATGGGGAAACCCTTTCAGGGGAAAAACCCCACTCCAAAGTTGCCCAATATATTATTCAGGAATCAAGAAGATTACAATATACTTAGAGAGAAAGCTTTCACAGGAGTATAACCAACTAGAGATCCAAAGGCAACTCAACATCTATAAGACTCTTACACACAACCTCCATCTCAAGCTCATGATATATAGGAGATACAATACAGTAAACCGTCAATGGTAATTACAAAACCATGAGCTAAAAACCGCCCCAAAGTGGCGCCCAAATTATCTCCAATCAAAGATGCCTTGTGATGAACCAAATCACACACCAACACGCGTAACTCTCCCCTTTATAGCTCTTTTAAGTGTCCAACACATTTTCACATTTCCCAAAATAGGAGGTCCAACTTCTGAAGGCCATAACTTTTGATCCGGGTGTTCGATTTGATGAATCAATTGATGTGTCATAAAGCTTGTGAAGAGACATATCAAGCTATAACCTGCTTCACTAGTTACGAGAACTTTCAGGGCATTTAGGGACCTCTAAGTGCCTCAAATATGAGTTCAAAATTTTTTCAAGGAGTTTCAAATACAAAAACTTAATATCTTGCAATCTAGGTATGATCTTGAGTTGAAACTCACCTAAGATGTTTACTTGGTAGTTTTGTACCTTTTGGAAAAATTTTAGGTCCATCCGAGCTCAAATGTAGAGTTACTAAAAATAGTAAGCCCCGTCATTTTTAGCCCTTTTGGAAACTTTGAAAGTTCTAAACCATTCTTCAAGATAAAGGGTATTCGAAAAGACCAAAACTGGGAAGAATAGTAACCTTTTGTAGTTGCAAGGTTGAGACACCTTTCCTAACACCCATGAGTTCATGTATCTTTTTTGCTTTATTCACTCTCCCTATATTTTATTTAATCCAAGGAAATAAACCCATGGCAAAACGAAAAAAAATAATAATAAATTATTAAAAAAAGATATAGAATGAAGTTTAAATTTTTGTATGTATTTATTTATTTGGATTGTTATTTTCATTATAAGACAAGAGATGCATTGCGTCAGGGTCTTGCCTCTATGTTATCAATGTTCTTGTAATTTATCATTAGGGAATATGAATTGAGTGAAGGTAAAAAAAAGGGAGAACATAGTGCTTGTAGTATCTTGGAACACTATCTAGCAGCTGTTGTTGCTTGATTCCCTCCTTAACAGTATGTTCTTAGCATGTATGAAGTCTCTGAAATTGTAAAACATAGTGCCATTTTGGACGGTGTGAGCATATGCAATAAGTTAAATGCAACCCAAACATAACAAATAAGTTTAGAGTGTCTTGGTTCAATGTGCTGCAATCTGGAATAACCAGTGAGGAACAATATTTTCAAGTCCTCTTAGTACATGTTTGCCCCATGGGATTAGCTTTAACTGTATTTTCTATGTTAGAGCAAATGTCTAATGCAAATCAAATACAAATAACCTGTTGGAGTAGCAATAAGATGAATGCAAAAACCAAGAACTTCCACAAATGAATATACACACAACAATGCCAAAAACTATCATACAAAGTGAATGAAATATTACAATGAGCTCCTAGTATATGTAGGACAAGAAGGAAAAAGGAATGTAGGAGTAGACAACTAAATAACCCTCCAAATGGATGACACATGTGGGAACTCTTGGAATAAGTGCGAGGACATGCATAAAGTCCCTATGAGGTGAGACAAAATTTTTAAAGGCCTCTAAATGAGTTTAAATGAGATGTGAAAAGGATTACTAGGTAAATATAAACTAGATAGGTAAACCCTCTTTACACACCGACATAAACAAGCATAAACAAAATGCTATGGTTGAGAGAAAAATTTAGCAACATGAAGCACTATTAACATTTTAGAATTAAAAAATTGTGAAGAAATCAAATATGAAAATGGGAGTAATGGTCGGCCCAACACTTCAAACCTTTGCTGATAGGCAAGGTCAGTCCGATAGAAGGAAGTAAGGCCATCGGTGTAACAATGGGAATCGGAGCAAGACATTTGGGGCTCGCCAATGGAAGAGGGTCAGGCCCATGGTAAATATAGCATATGATCAATGAAGTAAGGTCACCGGCGGGAGAGGATTAATGTCACGTCGATGAAGGCTCATCGGCGAAACGAATACTATCGGAGTTAAGCGATAAATCGTTGCCGATGGACAGGCGTCATAGCGATTGGAAAGAAAACAAGCCGCTAAGGTTATTTCGGTGGAGGTTATGCGGATAATGGACTTCGGCGCGATAAAAACTTCAATACAGATAGCCTCCTGAAGTGAATCTACCCTAAAAAAAACTTGGATTTTAAAATATTTGATTTCTCCTAGTTTCCACGGGACGAAATTACTCCGCTGGTCCAAATTCCTGCGATAATATTCAAGAATTGAAACAGTTAAATATTTATTATTTGGAGATTAAAATAGCCACAATTTGCTTCTAAATTTGCATCATAAAAGAGCAAATATTAATGCTTGCAATAAACTGCACAAGCAAATCTAACCTAAACAGACCTATATTTTTTTAAATATTTGCATTGTTCAAATTTCTGCCGGCAAACTTTCGTACAGTGCGCATAAGCTTCACAATCATAAAGAATAAACTACTCCTCTGGTACAAATCCCTGCAATGCTATTCAAAACGCTTAAATTTAAACATTTGGAGAGAAAATGGTTACAATTTAGTCTATAAAAATTGCTCGATAGATAGATGTTTGAAGCAAATATGCTTCCTTCAAATATTAAAATATTTGGTGTTGTTCGAATTTCTCTCCGCAAAAATGTGTGCTCGTGCACAAAAACTTAAAAACAATTACAATACTTCGCTCCCCTGCTTTAAATTGGTACGTTTTTTTTAGTTTAGAGTAGTTGAAAAATAAGTGCTTAGACAAAAGTTTTATGCAAAACAAACAAGTCATTCACTTGAAAGAAAATTGCGTTGATCACCACAATAAGAGGTATCGGCCAAGGTATTTTTGGACTCGCCAATACAACTCGTTTGAACCTGATCCAAACTGGTCAGAATGAAGCTTGCTTGCACATCAGCGTAGTTGCACAGTAACACAGAGATTCGGCAGTCGATAATCAATGAAGCAGTTGAACCGTTGAATGGTTGAACCAATGAACCGGTTCAACTGTCGGCAGGACTTACTGAGCCGGCGAAACTATGAACTGTTGAACCGATTGAACCAATGAACCAGTTCAACTGTCGGCAGAACTTATTGAGTCGGCAAAACCTTGAATTGTTGAACCGATTGAACCAATGAACTGGTTCAACTGTCGGCAGAACTTACTGAGTCGGCGAAACTATGAACTGTTTAACCGATTGAACCAATGAACTGGTTCAATGAATCGGTTCAACTGTCAGTAGAACTTACTGAGCCGGTGAAACTGTGAACTGTTGAACTGATTGAACCAATGAACCGGTTCAGTGAAGTGGTTCAACTGACCGGTTCAATGAAGCGGTTCAACTATCGGCAGAACTTAGTGAGCCGGCAAAAGTGTGAACTGTTGAACCGATTGAACCAATGAACCGATTCAATGAAGCGGTTCGACTGTCGGCAGAACTTAGTGAGCTGGCAAAAGTGTGAACTGTTGAACCGGTTGAACCAATGAACTGGTTCAATGAAGCGGTTCAAGCGACTGGTTCAATGAACTGGTTCAATTGTCGGCAGAACTTAGTGAGCCGGCGAAAGTGTGAACTATTGAACCGATTGAACCAATGAACCGGTTCAATGAAGCAGTTCAACCGACCGGTTCAACTATCGGCAGAACTTAGTGAGCCGGTGAAACTGTGAACTGTTGAATTGATTGAACCAATGAACCGATTCAATGAAGCGGTTCGACCGACCGGTTCAATGAAGCGGTTCGACTATCGGCAGAACTTAGTGAGCCGGCGAAAGTGTGAACTGTTGAATCGATTGAACCAATGAACCGGTTCAATGAAGCAGTTCAAGTGACTGGTTCAATGAACTGGTTCCACTGTCGGGAAAACTTAGTGAGCCAGCGAAACTGTGAACTGTTGAACCAATTGAACCAATGAACCGGTTCAACCGACCGGTTCAACTGTCGGCAGAACTTAGTGAGCTGGCGAAACTGTGAACTGTTGAACTGATTGAACCAATGAACCGGTTCAATTGACCGGTTCAATGAACCGATTCAACTGTCGGCAAAACTTAGTGAGCCGACTAAACTGTGAACTGTTGAACCGATTGAACCAATGAACCGGTTCAATGAAGCGGTTCAATCGACCTGTTTAATGAACCGGTTCAACTGTCGGCAGAACTTAGTGAGCCGGCGAAACTGTGAACTGTTGAACCGATTGAACCAATGAACTGGTTCAATGAAGCGGTTCAACCGTTGGCAGAACTTAGTGAGCCGGCGAAACTGTGAACTGTTGAACCGATTGAACCAATGAATCGGTTCAATGAAGCGGTTCAATGGACCAGTTCAATGAACCGGTTCAACCGTCGGCAGAACTTAGTGAGCTAGTGAAACTGTGAACTGTTGAACCAATTGAACCAATGAACCGGTTCAATGAAGCGGTTCAACTGTCGGGAGAACTTAGTGAGCCGGCGAAACTGTGAACTGTTGAACCGATTGAACTAATGAACCGGTTCAATGAAGCGGTTCAACCGACCGGTTCAATGAAGCGGTTCAACTGTCAGCAGAACTTAGTGAGCCGGCGAAACTGTGAACTGTTGAACCGATTGAACCAATGAAGCTAACCATGCTTCAATCCATGCAGCTCAGTCTAATCTAGCTTCAGTCTGTAAATGAAGTGTTTTTGTATCAGTAAAAATTGTACCAATAAAGATTGAGAACCTTTTGTCATCTGACTTACTCTCTCTGATAGAAGACACCTGCCAAAACAATGCATGCAGTTAGCATCTCTCAAGATGCTAATGTGTCAACCATTACCATAAATGAATGACAATAAAGATATATAAAAATATAAAAATGCAAAGTCAAATGGTTCAGAAATTAGTTTTGTAAGGTATTCCTAATATTTAGGAGTATGCAAGAATCCACTATTCCATGAGATTTCATTCTACAAAGGATAGAAATTATTGTGAAACAAAAACTTACTTATGAATAGATGAACTGCAGATTATCGTTGTTTTAACTTGTCAAGTGAAACGAGACCACTTACACAGAAAATACAACTGTCTTCCCAAAATCATGAAGCATTTTAGAATGTTTGAGAGATAGGAGCTAATCTTTTTTATCAGAAGAGTTAGAAGTAAGAAAGTATTGTCGTCCATGTCCAAAACTCAAGGTCGCCAAAATAAACAAAACAATTAAATCATTTGTAGAAAATTTGGTTACCCAAGAGTCCCAAACTACCATCAAATCTATCAGTTATAAACTTATATATACTAATCTAGATCACTAGGAAAAACAAGGATGTAATAGAGAATAAAGCAAGCCACTCCATCTTAAGCTCCTATAGAAATTTTTGTCTTGGTGATTAAAAGGGCTATAGAAACTTTTCAACCTTATGCACCACATTGTCAAAACTAATCCAATCATTGTTGTACCTTAAAAATACCCCAAATGTATTAAATGAATCACATGTTAGTAGTTGTCTTCAATGTTGAATATAAGAGGAACAGATAAGATTGCACTAAATTTAACAGTATTGAAGTCAAATATAGTAATAATGGAAGTAAAATGCAGTCACAAAAGAACAAAATTATGAAAACAACTAGCTTAGGAAGGGCTCATAGAACATGTAACCATATGCACGTAAATTTCGATTAACAACTTTCCCATTATGTATTTAATACACCAGACATCAAAGCTACTTATTCAACATGATTGCCTTTTATCAGTTGTTATGCTATTAAATGATATTCACTATTAATAATCCCTGGGTCACCAACCCAAGTCAAGCCCAGCCATCACTTAATAAGCTCAAGCTAAAGCTAAAGAAAAGCCAGAGACCACCTTCACAATCATAGCATAGCACATGTGATGACAGCAGAATACAACTCACAATTTTAGAGGATGTCAAATCATTTGCATTCGTACAGTATGCAGTTCAGATTTTCAAGAAATAATACTCTTGTTCAAATTTACCATGAAACATCCTGCAAGTGCAAGCTCTTTGTGTATATGGATGATGAAATGGTAGGGATCCAAAATGTCTGCTTCTGTAGTTCTGATGGTGCCCATATAGGTTGGTTGATCAAGGACCTGGACTGAAGACCTTTTGGTAACTTGACTACAAGGCATTCTACTATAAAAAATTGCAAAAAGCTTTAACCTCAGCCAAGAGGACTTCCACTGAAAACATTGCTCCATCGAAATGTCAGTTTCAAGGTTAAACCACATTAATCGAGATTAAAATGCTACTTATATAGAATTCAAACATATTGGGAAAAATATTGTGAAAATGACATATTACATGCCAATGATAATATTTCCACCATACAAACAAAGCTTTTGAAGTAGTTTGGAATAAAATAAAAGGCATGCTCCAAATGAACAAGAATCCATAAAAACAACACCATAATTTGACATTACAGTCAATCAATTAAAAGTTACATACCCAATTTCTTAAAAAATTGCTAGAGCAGTGGTAATCTTGAAAATTGCCAACTGAAATTCACCTTAACCATTTAGAATATAAGTCCAGCTAACATGTAGAATTGTGAATCTCTTCCTCTCAATGGGGCCCAATGTAAATAAGATAACAGAGGCATTTAGGTTTGCTCCCACCAAGTTGGGTATGATTCAATAAACTATACACCAAGTCCAAAAGAAAAACAAACGGCCATGGTGCATATCAGCTGAGATGGGATATATGTCATAGTTTCTGCGATCCCTTCTCAGAACAAAATGCTTCAACCACATGATAAATGTGATGATATTGAAACAATTGAAATTTTTCGCTAACCACAAGCTCACTGTTCTCCAAAAGGCTTTTTACAATCATTTCCCAGATTCGAATATCTTTTCTCTAGTGTAATATTAGCATTTGCTGTGCTAGATTAAGTCAAAACCAAGGCCATTATTGAGTCAATTCTGGTTCTGCTCCTACAGGTGAATGGTACTTGGGCCTATGATCACTAGAATTCCAAATTTCACTCACTTGTTAACTTGAAACTTCACTTATATGAGAGCCCTTGAGCCTTCCTTTGTATTCTTGCATCTCCCTTTTGTACCTTTCCTTATCCTTCAATCCAAAATCTTGATAAACCTGCAATGAGAAGACAAAAAACCTTTTATTATATCTAATGGGCCTACCACATGTAACTAATTACAATGTAGAGATTTTATTGTCTAATTGTAACTCGTATCAAGGGCCTGAGAAAAATTAGAACATTCTCATCTTACCACTGTTTCTTCCTCGTTCAATTTATTCCATAGCTCCCCAATCATTTTGCTAATCTCTCTATCCTTATCTGGATGCAATGCTTTCAATCTTGCATGTTGCTCAGCAAAGAAGAAGTTGTAGCCACTCCTGTTAGGCTTAGGGTGATCGAGATCCCTCCTAATGCGTTCCTTTTGCTTCTTCCGGCGAGCATTTATTGCTGAAGTTGTAGCATCAAAGGTATTGTTACTTTGAAAATAAGAGATGTCTGCATGCTGTGCACCTGAACCTCCAGATGGCACATGATACAACACCCCCCTCAAAATATCTGCACCCATCTTAACTGTGACAAAATACCCATGCTCGAACTTTCCATCTATAACTCCTGTGACAGGTTGATCCACTGATGATGTGGGGTCAACTGGAAATAAAGGAATAAATACAATATATAAGTGGTTTCTATATACAAGCAAAAGAAAAAACTAATATAATTGAATATTCATGTACAAATGATAGCTCAAACAATTAATTAAAACCTCCAACAGCTGGTGTGCCAAAACTTTTTGTCTTTCGTCTTTTGACATCAGGCTGCAATTCATTTGAATCGACACAAGTACTCCCATTATCTGTTAATTGATGAACAGGATGGCTTAAAGCAGGCAAAGAAGCTCCAGATTCAACACAACATCCAAGTTATACATAATCACATATTTAATTCTTCAAAAGTAATTTAAAAAAAAAAGAGATACGGGTTATACATACTGGCAGCAAACTGACCCTGTGCCTGAAAGAAATAAACCTGTTCGAAGGCTTTAAGAAGGCTCACATAGTATTTACGCAAAGAAAACGAGGCACTGGTGGTAGTTGGTGGGAAGTTGAATATACATGTTATCTCCTTCCACTTTCTGTCTTTGATGACCTACCAAGAAGTGAATGGAACAATTAGATAACATGCAACATGCTTAGCGACTAAAGCATAGACCTCATACAAACAATAAAAAATAGCTAAAAGACTTACTACTAAGTCTATCATACCAAATTTCCTGTAGAACAATGTGGTGGAGATAGCAGAACTAGTAATTATTATAAGATAAGGACGGACATGAATGAGCTCGCTCCAATAAAAGTAATAAATGGATTTCTTTTAGGTGTACAAGCAAATCTTCTTATACATAATATATTAATATACCTATGCAACTGACATTAAATAGATCAGCAACCAAGCAAGTCTCAAATAAAGAAGACTTTAATTGATTAGACTAATCAAGTAAACATAAGCTACTTGCCAGTGCATGATTGAAATGATCCATCAATGTGCATCCATGTAATAACAATATTCATATTATATACAAAGGGTTTTGGCTTTAAAATTTAAAACCAAAGAAACACCAACATTGCCAAATTCAGTGATTAATTTCCCAGTTTTATTTTCCAACACTATTTTTAAACCCAGAAGAGTAATTTTCGAAACTTCAAAATAATGGCCAAAAGAAACTGGCAATTTTGAGATACTACAATTGTTTTTGGGACAATATCACAGAGGTCAAAATGCATATAAAATTGATAGTTTCATATTTATTCTATTGTTTTCTTTTTGTAAAGTTTCCCTTTTTTCTCTCAATTTCCAATATTTCCAGAGCAATATTTTTCAAACCCTTGTTGCATTTATTTAGAGAAGGCTTGCGCATTTGCCAAAAGTTATATCAATATGTATCTACAGCTCATCTGTGGGAACAATGTGCTTAAAAATGCAGAGATAATTGGAACATAAAGGCTACCCCCATTAGTGCATGCTGGGACATGATGAACCCATATTGTGTATTTAATATGATCAATGGTGTGGGATCAACTAGTTGTCACAAAACCATCTGTATATCAACTAGCTTTCATAAGAACATTTCTGAGTATAATAGAAAGTATTCACTATCTTATATGAAGACTTCAAATTTAAATCAAGCATATGAAATTAATGCATCTTAATAAGCGAGTTGAATAAGCCTGACAAAAATCATCAAATACAGGGAACAACTGAAAGTAAAAACCTTAAAATTTTAACAGTAACAGTTTGATCAATGAACATACACATCAAATAAAGTTGCCAAAAAGGACAAAGCAAGAGGTTCATTCATACAGTGTACACCAATATGACAATTATATGCATGTGATGGTAAACAGTAAACTGTAAACATAATCTATGTTGACAATTTTACCAAGTAAATTACAGGTGGAAATTGTGAAAATAAGTAAAACTCAAGGCACTTATTCTGCAACAGAGAAAGAACCTCACTTTTCATTCGGTAAATTGGTATGCCAATATCCTTGTTAATCTTTGAAGTAACAGGATTCTTTGTGGACTTGACCATGATTTTTGTTGCTGTCCAAATGAGTCTTTATATCTGTACCATAAATTGTAGGTGGAAATGGTGAAAATAAGCAAAACTCAAGGCACTTGTTTAGCAACAGAAAAAGAACCTCAACTTTCATTCAGTATGCCAATATCCTTGCTGATCTTTGAACTTTTAAAGTATTAAATAATCAAAATACAGATTTAAAGACTCATTTGAATAGCAACAAAAATCAAAGTCAAGTCCAAAAAGAATCCTGTTACTTCAAATTTTTATCACCGTCAATGATACAATATGTTGTAGAAAAGATAAATTGCAAGATATGTTATTCAGAACAAATATCTGAGAAACAATTTATTTGGGATTTGGTTGTGATACTGGAGCGTCCAGCAATAAGGTCTGGTCTTCACATCTGTTACATATTCCTTTACCAACACAGCAACAAAAAGAATTGATGGAACATATTTTTGATGAGCACAAATGGACAAAAGCTAAAATAAAATAAAATAATGAACGGCAACCAGAGCACAAAAGTCAAGGTACAAAAAGCATAATTAATAGAAGACACACAAAGGGCAGAGATGAACAAAGTAAAGAAGATGTCAACTTTATAACTGAACTCTCTTTTGTGGATGCTTAGGTTTCTGTCCATACATGAAAGTAAACTTAAAGGTTTTTTCTTAGTTAATCGTTGCATCGCAGTATCAATTTATTTAACAGACATCCAATATATAAAGCTCACAAAGTTCTCATATTTATTGCAAATTTGTTAGCGTAAATACCAAAAACCCTATTTATGTTTCAGAGGAATAATGATCAGCTTGCTGTTCCAAAAGAATAGTTATCATTGGTTCTTATAGCATGATAGGAAAATAAGGCTCAGATCTCAAACACGTGGAGGCATAGAAAAAACTCGTGAACTGTTTGACAGAATGCCACAAAGAGATGTAATCTCATGGAACACAATGATTGCAGGATATTCACAAAATGGATTTGTTGAAAGGGCTTTCAAAACTTTGAATCGAATGCAATTGGTAGGTCTAAAACCAAATTCTACAACCTTTTCCATCATCCCCGTAGCCTATGCCAAAATGGGAGCTTTGCAACAGGGTATACAAATCTATCAAGGCATAAAGCATAGAGAAACTTTGTCAGATGTTGTAATAGCAACGACCCTGGTAGACATGTATGCAAAATGTGAGAACCTAGACAAAGCATGCAAACTGTTTGACAAAATTCCTCAAAGAAATGTGATCTCATGGAGTGCAATGATTGCAGGATATGCACAAATTGAAGTTTTAGAGAAGACTTTAGAAACTTTCAAGCAAATGCAATTGGCAGGTGTAAAGCCAGACTCAACAACCTTTGCCAACATCCTCCCTGCCTATGCCAAAAGGGAAGCTTTGGAACATGGTATGGACATCCATCAAAGCATGAAGGATAGAGGAATTTTGTCATATGTTGTGGTTGCAACTACCTTGGTAGACATGTATGCAAAATGTGGAACCATGGACAAGGCGAAAAAGATCATAGTAAATCATAGTAAAATTTAGCAATCTCCAGGATTTATTGAACAAGCCTTCGATCCAATTCAAGTTACCATGACGTGATGTATCATTCTGCCAAAATGGAGTACCTTAAGAGCTCTCCCAGAAAGTAGTAGGAACCCCATATTGTAGAGTATGAAATGTGCAAACTATATAGCCCAGGTTATATAGTACATTTTCTTCCATGCATGGTAAATAATATACAATCCCACCACGGCCAGTTTTGCAGAAAATAGCATACAGTTGTAAGTGTTCCAAATCATTGAAGGAAGCTGGTTAAATATAAAGTCTATCTTATGAAATTAAAATAGCATCTATTATTATTGGAAAAAATGTTTAGATTATTTAAGATAGATAATTCACATGATACTCTACTACATTGGAATCATAAATTTACCAAGTCCCATTAGACTGTGCTTGAACAAACGATTTATAAAATTTATCTCAATTTTTTCAATCAATTGCAGAGGAAACAAGTCACATAGCTTTGTATATAATCTATATTACAAGGGTGAGTGTTTAAGTACTCACCAAATACATGACCAACCAAATCTTTGTATTTGATAAAGCATTGGCCATCTATAATATACAGATCTGCAAGCTAGCAAATTGGCATAGAGTGAGAAAGCATCTAAAACAACCCTAAATCTCTGTATCTGATAAAGCATTAGCCATCTATAATATACAGATCTGCAAGTAGCAAATTGGCATAGAGTGAGAAAGCATCTAAAACAACCATGCTAATAATTCCCCAGACCAATCCTAGAGGTACTAGAATGAGGTTTGAATATCCCAAAATGTACACACAGTTGAAACTTGTAACTAACATGAGCTCCACTTTTTGCCATGAATTTGAAAAACCATCACAACAACAAAAAAAATTGAAAATTTCTATCTAGAAAACACACGACATAAACCATATATATGATATTAGCTATCCACGCATTTAACAGTCTATAAAAGGCAAGACAACTTAGTGAAATGTGAGTAGAAATGAAATGGAAAAAAATATATACCATTGTCAATTTTGTGTGCAGACTTGTGGGTAGAAAAGCTGGTTTCTTCCTATTCCGTGGCCATAATGTCTGCAGTTGATTTTTTCATTAAATATTTCTGCTCTTTCATTCTCTTCCACAGTTTAGAACAGCCTTACTTGACACCTCAATGGATTCTTCTCCACCACTGAATAGCCGCCACTTAAATAGAATCAATGCTTTATAGTGTTTACACACTTGCATACATAGAATTGGATTTCACAAATATCAGAGAGAGAAATGAATAGTTTTTAAAGATGTGTCATCATATATATACAACTGCCACCTTTATTCTTTTTTTCATTTCATTTCAAAATTTGAATACGAAATGCTCTTCTATTTCAAATTATATTTTGCCAGTAGATATTTATTCCAAGATACAGATAGTTGTATAATCATGTAATAACAGGAAAAAGACTTTCTATTATTTTACCCTAGATTAAAAAAACATAACTATGTGGAAGGCACTAGAAAGTTAAACATGACAATGTGATGAACCAAATTGATAAACAATCAGTGACTGAGGATCATGTTGTAAGAGAGAACAGTCCATAGATAACATGTATCCCATAGCATCATTATTTCAAAAAATGAAGATTTCTCTAGTAGTCCAACCCTGATGCAGGAACAAAAATACATTCTTGTTAAAAACATGTAGGAGAATTTGTGCGGTAGAATTCTTGGTGCAATTGAAAATGTTTGAATTGACTTCTTAAAAACCTATTTTAGAAAAAGAAATGGTAGGGAAAGGAAACCACAGTCTACTACACTAAATAAACTGGCATTTTTGTTTATATCTCATATTGCAAGAGATATTTTGACGATACTACCTTGTAAGATGTGCATTTGTATTGTTGTGTGTACTGCGTAGATTTTGCACATGTGCATCGATGATCTACTGGAGTAGCCATTTATCCTGCAATGTGAAAGTAGGCCGATTTATAATCTTCTATTCAAGAAGGAGAAGTACTATATCAATCGCATATCTGTTCAAAAAACAAGACAGATGGGCATACCAAGAATACTGACCAATAAATGTAGAATTGTTACCGAATGCAAAAGTGGGCATATGACCTGACCTAATAACCAAAAGAAAAAATGGGGATTGAAGAGATGGAATTGTTTGGAATTCAATACCATATGAAGAGATAGAAACTTGAAAGTAAGTTTCTGATAAAGTTGTGATAATGGGTGATTTCAGAGATAGATTTGGCTGACAAACTAATAATAATATGCATTTGGGACTTGGATCTAAAAGAAGTAAATAGAGAACATATGGCAGGCATTTGACCTCACAATTTGAACTCTCCTCTATTATCCAATGGAGTTCCTTGTCTTATGAGAGGAAATTTTAGGAAAAAAAAACAAGGTGGTCTGTAGGGAGACTATCAACATAACATTATACCAACGATCACGTACAAGGCTTATACAAGACAACAATATCCCCATCAGAAAAGAACCAACTATACACGGTTGAGGTTTTGTAATCTTTCAGTTGAAATAGAAAACAAAAATTGTGTACCCAGTATTCAATCAATGTAGAGCAACCGAATGGTTCGCATAGCCTACTGAAATCTTAAATATAACCCATATGATCTTGAATAAAAAATCTAGAATGTTTGCTTAGTTTGTCAGGGTATTTCTTCCATCAAATTGACACGGTCCATTGTGAAAGCCCTGATGCTTTTAAAACCTTAAGCTTAAATCCATAGTAATAACTTTATATAGAATCCCTGCTAAGCAGCTTGGGCCCTGTAACAATGGCATATAAGCTGAAAAAAGTGCAAACTTTAATACATCTTGCTAAATCCTGTAGATCCTAATAGGTTTACTTGAAATTTATACCTGCTAGCATAGCATTTTTGGCTACCAGTCTAAACTGTTTGACAATTCCAGGAATTTCTGCAGTCTCCAGAGCTCTAGGGTTTGAATAATCTCCCCGTGTGCCATCCGGCATCAAGATAGACCATCCATCTGTTATTGCTTTGTCTATCAAAGATATTGGGGCTTTACCTTCTGGCTGGTAAACTGTAAAATATAGATCATATTTTGCAGCTAATAAGCAATATTATTCTATAAAGAAGGATAAGTTGCAATGCCCTTAACAAGAAACCAAAGTACTGAGTAGAAAGAGAAGAGAAAAAGGCGTTCATTGCCAAGTTGTAGAAAATAAACAAGACCATTTTTACTGTCCTCCTTTCTCACCTGTATGTGATGCCCTGCCAACATGCCATAGCTGACAAAAGATTATCCCACCCTTTTCATGAACGACATCCACCACTTTCTTCCAGCCTTCCCCCTGCTTAGCTGAAAATATGCCTAGTTAGTTCGGAAACCTACACCCAAATTAACATACGTATATATTATTTCCCATAAATCAGTTAGTCTTGAACCTAAGACCTCACATTAACATACTTGAGATGGTTTACTACTGAGCTACCAGACAAAGATTTCTCTATTCACTGACTAACAATAAATTTGTAAAGGGTTAAAATACTGAATTACCCAATGTCATCCTTGGCTACGGCTGCAGCTTCAGAGCTAAGAAATCCACCGCTAGTCGTTCTCTAAGAGTAAAACTTAACATGGGCTGGCTAGGGAATGTGATCCAGCACTCTGCATCTCGTCACAGGCACTAAAACAAACCTATATTTTTCACAAACAAAACATAAGTCTCATAAAATCCAATACAGTTTAAAAAATAGTAACCTCATAAAGTGGGTACCTGTGAGAAAGCTCGAAATTGGCAAATTTCAAGGGCGACAAGATATGGGGTCTTGAATTCTATTGCTCAAACTAACTGTCTCCTTAGAGTTCGATTCCCCACTAGGTTGATATTATTTACCATGCTTGATCCTATTTACCATGCAGGGAAGAAAATGTACTATTATGATTAAATAACACAACAGTTGATATAACTGCATCTCCGCCACCGCATGCACGACTTGTCAGTGTGTAACGTCATCACCTGCCAACTTGCCAATTTGAAAGACAGTTTCAATTATAGTATCAATTTTAATATAATTAAAAAACAAAAATTCTATTTTTCATATTACTGTTCATTCAATTGACTAATAGGAGAAGAGATAAATTGGATTTATTAAATCATTAAATAAAAAAATTAGCTTCCAACTTTAAGGATTGTGATTGGTCAATTGAATCCAATTAATGGAATCAACTGATTGCATAAATAATCTTGCCAAAGGCAAGAACTAATAAATAAATAGAGGAAGGTGTAGGCCTAGGTATGACCCTATGGGAGGGCATAGCCAAATCAAAACCATTCGCACTCCCTCCCCAAACCTATGAAGAAACTCTTAAAAAAAATTAAAAAAATAAAAACCAAATATATATGTGCTTAAATAAAATAAGACCGCTGCAAACAAGCTCTGTTACAAGGCACACCTTATGATTCAACCTACCCCTCTTATGGTTCGTAGAACCTCCTTTGTTGAGCGATTGTTTCCTTCTTTTGCCTACACAGACTTGGAACTATGATTTGCTTGCTTCCCTATTTTAGGGCTCCTCGCAATATGTGTTAGGGTTATACTTTTTCTTCCCAAGGAATATTATATAGTTTCCCATGCTTAGGTTTGGTGTAAAGCCATTTAAATTATGGGATTTCCTTCTCATTTACCATTAACGAATGAAATAAGAAGATTTTTTAGTCCCTCTTCGACACTACTATTGAATCCACTGAGACTTATCTAGTTATTAATTTATTTGAACTTTTCCTATGTAAAGATGATAAAATTTTAACAAAAAATCATTGAAATGGAGAAAATTCGGTTGGAAGGGAAGATGTGGCAGGTAAACAAATTATCACTTAAACGAGTGAAGTTTTTTAGAATTTAAATTTTTACTTCATTACCTAAACTTCAAAATTACTTTTTGTCAAAGGTACAAAATCGTTATTATTTATAGTTATAATATTAATAATACTATTAACAATAATATTAATATCCATTATTAACACTTCTTCATATATTATTTTAATTGATATTATAATAATATTGTATAATAATATAATAATAAGCAAAACATAAATATAATATAATATAACAATATAATAAAAAACAAAAATATAATATAATACTATATAAAATATTATAATAATGTAATAATATAAATATATTATTATCATATTTATAATATAAACATTGTTTATTATCAATAAATAATTAATTATACTATTTCATTAATATTTAAACTAATTTTTTTTATAAATTATACTATAAATATTTTAAATTTGTTATAATATTTATATTGGCTTTAAAAAAAAATATTTGTTTAATATTATTGGAATTTAATTTGTCTATACAACAAATATTTATTCTAAGAAGAAAATTAAGTTAAATATTATATCAATTAATATTATACTATACTATAATACTATAATATCAATTAAGATAATATATTAAGTGCTATAATAAATATTAATAATATAATTAATATTATAACTATAAATAATAATGATTTTGTTGGTTTGACAAAAATAAATTTGAAGTTTACCTATGGATTAAAAAATTAAAACTAAAACACAACTATAATTACAACTAAAACACATACTATAATTACAACAGTACAAAGCAAGTAGTCATCATTGTAGTTAGAGCCCTATTTGAGTTATGATGTAAGTTTAGCACAAAATTGTGTGTATAGAGTAATGAATGTTAGTGATATCCATACCTAAGAAAAATGTATATACCTCAAATACAACCTATCCTATTACAGATATATAATATATATTTATAATTGATTTTAAATTTATTATAATACTCTTATAAATAATATATATACTTTTTTACATATAATGAATTTTAATCATATTAAGAATTTTGGTTTCATGGATAATATCATGAGTAAAATAAGCATATTAAATAAAAATTATATTTTTTTTCAAATAAAAATAAAGTACACAATGTAAATAAAGTAAAATAATTCTTAAATAAGAATTTAGATTTAAGTGTATATGTATGTGATAAATAAAATAAAATAGTTCTAAAGTAAAATAAGATGACTAATCATTTCATATGTTAAAATGGAAGTCTTAATTAGAAACAACTCTTGTTCCCTTTATTATTATTAGGATTTTAATTTAGATTAGACATTTATTTAAGTATTTATTCTTTCATTTATTTATTTCCTTACACACAATTGAGTAGTGGTTATTATTTTAATTCAACTTCTTGTAGGTGTATAGTCCCTTTTTCTTGGATTAATAGCATTTAATTTATTAATTTTATTTAATCCATGTAATTCGATTAATAGCATCTAGTTTAAATTTATTTGTTTTATATGTTAATTAGAGAATTGAATTAATTATGTTTAGTTCAATTATGCCTAGAAGGCATGGTCAATCCTTCTCATGTAGGAACCTAAGGGGATTCTACCTTGTAGAGGCCATCCTTTTTGGCGTCACTTGAGATGATACCACTCCCTTCTAGGTTACCTCCTTTGTAGAAGGGGTTGCATAATGGATTGAACAACACCCGCCTTTCTTATCTCCATTACTCTTCACAAATGTGGTTTGCCTTACCTCCACATTGCTCTTGCACATGTTTTGATTTCAAGTGACGTTATACATGTGACATTGTATGAGTGTGTATGATGCACTACCTTGAGTAGTTATGCTAAGTAAATGAGGTTTAAATTAAAAAAAAAGGCTAAACTAAGTCTTTTGTTGTTCTAGTTTTTTGGGTATGACAGATGGGGTCCATCAATCAAAAGGGAGTGACCACAATTAGGTAGTCTCCATCACTAGTCACCTCGAGCCCATCATTTTACTATAGAGGTGAGGACAAGCTAGTGACTATAGGATTTAGCCATTTGAATGACATGGACTAGATCAATATGCTAAGTGATTTGAATCTCACATGAAATCAAAGGCCATGATAATGTTGGAGATTAGCCCTTTGGATCAATGGCCTTGGTGAAGCCAAGTGGATGAGAGAAGCATGGTGAGATATACGTTGAAGGCATGAGATAATAAGACTTGAGCACTTAGAGAAGATGATGTCACCATTGAAAAGTATTTAGGCTATAGGCAAGCAAGGTAGGCCCATATATCTCCATGCAAGTGCCACATAGCCTAATAGAAATTCACCACATGGGAAGGAGGTTAGATTGTCATGCCATTGTATAAGAGCTTAATCATGCCACCACCAAAGGTGACTTGTGGTAGGAAAATACTTGTGGGTGAAACCTTGTAGGCCACCAAAGAAATAAGGCATCTATAGACAAGTACATCCCACCTTGAAGAGAACAAGAAGGTGACATGTGGACCAATGTAAGTGGTCCATGTTCATCACATAGAGCCACATCTTCCACCTCTACACACACGGACAAGTGAAATGCTACCACCTACATAAAATATGCCACTTGTGTATGTGAGTTAGGCTAGTTGCATAAGGAAGAGTAATGGTCATGCAAGTCCAAAGATGATAGGATAGATAGTACAAGTGGTAGGTTGGTTGAGTAACAAAGTGCAACATGCATGTAATGGAGATGTGCGAGGGAAGTTTGTGCACTTTGTGCTACTAATGCAATAATAACATGTGGTAATGAATGAATGGTGAATAGGTAAATAATCTAAAGTGGTAGTAATATGTGGCAATGAATGAATAGTGCAAATGGAAATAAGCACAAGTAGTAGTGGTGGGAAGACGAGAGATTAGGGGCTTAAACAAGGGGGCCAATGCAGATCAATGGGCAACAAGCGGTAGAGAAAACTAGGCCAAGTGATAAATAAAGCACTAAAGAATATTATAATGTGCTTAAGTTATATAGTGAGTGGCTATGGGAATTCAATGTTGAAAAAGAATTAAAATGCTAAGGAGCTAGCTTGGGCTTACAAGTATGAATTAGGAATATGAACTTTGCTAAGGCATGGTCTCTAGGGTGACTAAAGCTTCAAGACCACATATGCTTCCATTAATGTACCTTTTAATCATAGAAATAGGGTCAAACTAAGGCACCACTAGGAATGAGTTAAAGACCCATGATATATAGAGGTACACCTCAAAATCCATAGAACACCACAAACACGTCTAGACTAAGGCAAACACACAAACATTTGAGCATCACAGAGATAAATGCCCTATTCAAAAACCCTAACCACAACCATACAAGATTCCTAATTTAAGAAATCATCTTAGATTAGTTATCTATATAGGATATACCAGACATGGAGGCGTAGAATGAAAATTTTTGGGGGCATACAAGATCTATAGCCAACACTATGAACACTCACTTGGTAGTAAAGTAATGCCTATCTAGTGGGACCAAATACAACTATGTTGAGGCTATAGATGTTTGGATGACAATAGAGCAATGACTTGTAATCATGTCTATTATACCTATTGTATATCTTTTGTATACCACTATTTTCTTAGGGTTTAATTTTGTTATAATCTTGATTTCCTTTTCCATGATGTTGATCCTTACATTCTTTAAAATGGTATGAATTCAAATTAAAATAAAGTTTGATCGGATGGCACTTAGTGCATCATTAGAAAAGGTTTGTTTCTTCTAAAATTTAATAAAATTCACTTGCATTGAATTTTATTTGTTTAAGGTTTCCTTTAGCTAAAGATTGTGGTTTCTAAACATTCCAGACTCTTTTCCCCATAGAGTCACCATTTTTTGTGGATTATTGCACATCATGCCATAATTTTATTTTTGTTGTTTATTTGTTAGGGAATTTTCTTTTGTTGCAACATGTCCTAATTGATTTTAAACCAAGGACCCCCTTTAAAGAATGGAAATCCTAATGAAAATGTGCTCCAAGTAGTATTTCTTGATATTCCCCTAGTTTTTGTTTGTGATTTCCTAGTTTGTGTTTTTGGATGCATTATCCTTAATGCTTGCATGTTCATTTCAAATCCCCAGTTATCATTTTCCCATGGTTTTCTACTATTTATGCCTTTACTATTTTCTAAGCTTCCTTACATTCTCCTTAGTTTAATCTAATTGATAATTGTTATCTCTACTTTTATTGTTCAATTAATCATTTTCATTGAGTTTTTGTTTCCTTGGTTGTTGTTTGGTTCACAAAATTTAATTTTTATTTAATTAGTTTAGAAATGTCACTAAGTCCATTTTTATAGAATATTTCCTTTGATTATTTTCAACTTTATGTATTCTAAACTCTTGGACCTTCTAAAGTTTTAAATTGGGTTTGGTTTTTGTCACATCTAGGTTTTCCTTACAAAGTTATCCACCTACCTTTCTAGACCTAAAATATTTTTAGGGTTTATTTCAATGTTTCATAAAGTCTAATTTTTATAAAATTTTAAACCTTTTTACTTATGCTTTCTTTCCCCCAAGATTTCTTGGACCTAAAAACATGTAAAAGTTAGTTTGTTTAGATCTCATTGTGTCTAGCAAGGGAAGAAAATACATTTTATCCTTTGAACCATCAAACTTTCAAAATTTGTAATTATTTTAATATTTTCACATCTAAGTTTCCTTATTGAGTGCTTTTAGCTTTGATCGTTTTAGAGTTGTTCAAATATTTCTATTTATCTCATTGGATCTTCTTGGATTATTCCATGTGGCACTTGTTGAAGGAACCAAGGCTTTCCCTAGATTCATTCAGATGTTTCCACCTATTCTCCTTGGAAATTAGAAGATCCTTCCATCCTCCTCCTTAGACTTGACTAGATGCGTAAACACATTACACATGGTGGAAATTGATCCTTAAGGTTTGAATCTAGATGTAAAAATGTTTTAAACTAGATTTTATTAGATTTCACACCTAATTTTCTTCATAGATCCTAGATTAGTTTTTCATACCCATTTTGAGCTCTAAGATCCAAAACCTCTAAAATTATTCAACTTAATTTATTCTTAGATTTTAGATCCAAATTTCAAACCTAGGTAACTTAGAGATTATAAATCCAAGGCCAGTGATAACCATGATTATAATGCAGGTAAACCTTGATGAAGTGGTGATCAATTTCACCAACTAGAGTCTCTCAACTATGAATTATGATCAAAATTTTGACTTTTGAGACCTATCTAACATGGTTGAACCTAGTTAAACTTGATGCTTATAATTCTACCACCATTTATACTTGTGATCTTGTTGATTTGAAAAGGATCAATTTAGGTGGACTAGAAGGGTCAAACTACAACTGTAATGTCCTCAACAAAAATAATATTAAAATATTCTTATATCTAAAATATTGAAATGGTTTGAGAATGAAACGATGGAGTATGGCGAAGAGGGAGGGGAGTCAAGGGTTTTAGGCGACTCTTGCCATCCTATTTATGAGTAGATAGGCTACAGGTTTGCTCTGTAAGGGTGTGCCCTCTCTTCTTCTATTTGTTGGGCATTATGATCTATTTTGCTGGGTGCCCTTTCTCATTTTCAAATCTACGTTTTTCTTTTTGGTGAATGTTGCTTGCATGGAGGTTTTCAAGGGTCCCAGGGATCCCCCTCTAAATTTTAAATAATCTCTTAATAGGGATGAACCCTCTGTTAGCACCTGAAAAAACTAGTTCCCAACTTGGTTTATTTGCCCCAAATTCATCAAGACCTTACTTTGTGCCTTTGTTGTTGAACCCATCATTTATGCCGATTCGAGACTATTTTGAACGGGTTTCCTCCAAGAAGTTTCCAAGTGTTTTCCTTTTGAAGTACAAGGAAGAAAACCTAAAAAAATGGCTATCCAAGAGAATCATGGCTTTTTTCTTGTGTTTTTTGCCTTTGTTGGAGCTTTAGAGTTTTGGGGATCTGTATTTCATCATGCCATTCCTATCGGCTTTGAATACTCTACCCTAATTTCTATATATTGCCTAAGTGTTTCAGGCATCAGAGGTTGGGGTGGTGGTCTTTCGTCTTCTTCTGGGCAGGTGGAAGGTTGAGGGCCCGATTGCCGAAGTCCGACAGAGCTTTAATTCTTCTAAGTGTTGCAAGTGTTGGCAAGCGGGAGGTGTCTTCTCTTTCTTCCTTATTGCAGGCAGAAGGCGGAAGGCCCAATCACCAAGGTTTTAATGAGTTTCTAAGTGTTTCCAGTGTCAGTGACTGGGGGCTTCTCTTCCTCCTTTGTTTTTGAAGACATAAGGCAGAAGGAAAAAGCTTTAATCGCTGAAGTCCGATGAGCTTCAGTTTTTTTTATATAAGCGTTTCGGGATCGGGCGGTTCTTTTCTTCTCTTCCAGAATGAATGTTGTATGGTGAAGGCCCAATCTCTGAAGCCCGATGGTTTCCCTTTTTTCCTTTTGAACTTTGGAGATTGGGACTTCCTTCTTCACCCTTTCAAAAGTTGATTCCCTGAAGGAAGCCCGATTGGTCGGGGCCCAACTGCTTTGCCTTGTTGGCAGGTTCACATGTTGATGGTTTTGTCGATTTGCCAACAAAGTGACAAAGGGTGAAGGAAAAGTTTATAATGGAAAAGAAAGAAAAGTTGAAGTGTATTCAACAAAGTAGGCGGTTCACAAACCGTTAGGTTCGCTAACTACAAAGTTCATCGATTGGTGAACTCGCCGACAACAAAGATGCAAAGAGAGGAAAAGGCAAAGTCTTCATTGGAAAAAGGAAGAGTTCGCAAACTATAAGGTTCACCAATGGAAGATTTCGCTGACAAAGGGTAAAGCAAAGACAAAAGAGAAAACAAAAGAGACAAGGATAAAGTGGATAGTTCACCATGGGGAGGATTTGTCAACAGAGAAGGAAGAAGAAAAGGCAGAAAAGAAGATGATAATGAAGTTCGCGAACCGAAAAGTTCACTGACTTCATAGTTTGCCGATAAAACAAAAAGGTCGACAAGGAGGGACAAAGCGCCAAAGAGATAGAGAAGGAAAAACAAGATAACTCTGAGGTTTGCGGTAGAAGAATTTTGCTAATAAGGAAAATTCAAATGTAAAGCATGAAGTATCAATGTAATAGTTTAAAATATTTTAAAATAATTTTAAAAATATTTTAAAGTGTTTTAAAAGCTTTACAGACACTTTTGGTGGGCTTTTTGTTTTAAATGCCCATCTACTCCCAACCGCCATGAATGCAGAATTGATGAGGATGTACATGTTGGTGGTAGAGTTAGGTGGAATTAATTGCTGGAGTAATGGAAGTTGGTGGGGTAGTTTGTTCTTTCCTAGAATGTAGAAGAGAAAATATTGCTATATATACATGATTCAGAGATGTTTTACGGGTTGGTCGTTGAACCAATTGTCTGGTCTGCGAGTGCCTCAGGTTGATTTTAGGGCTTCAAATCATGCCAATCTGGGCAGTGAATGGAGGAGTGAATCTGATACAGCATAAGAAAGGATTATAAAACACATCTTCGTGCAGTGTCATGTCTCCATGGTAGATTGTGATGATTTAGGGGAATATATGAACCCAATTATGTATTTTCTCGTACCACACTTGCTTGTATGTTGTATTAGAGACTTGATAATGTATGACAACATTTAAATCAATACAAGCTTTGTGTTGGGTCATTTCTTTTGTTGCAAGTGGATCATTGTAATGTGCTCGAGATTAATAAGTATGTCCAATGTATGAAATGTAATATGAGAAATGTATGTGAATACATTTTAGTTTTCTATTGATGCTGGTTCAATCCATTTCCTTTCTCTTTATTGCTTATGACTTAGTTGCCCAATGGATTAGGTACCGGTCCATATTGGGGATGGATCAATCACCATTTTAATCAAACCCTCATCCTATTAGCTGTAGGAGTAGATTTAGTTTAGGGTTCTACATGCTATCCATGATTCGGTGTAATAACCAGGGACAAATATGAAGTGATGCAAAACTATTTTAATCATTGGTGAATCATGTACATGTATTCCTGCACTGTGTATCTTGTGTATGAGAAGTTAAGTGGATTCATCTCAAGGAGTATAATATTGCCATGTTTGGGTGCAAATACATAGTGCAGTAATCAGCATAATCAAAGGCTTGTGCAACCAGTTTGTCTTGACCCAGTGACAACTTTGGGGGTCAAGTGTACATTGGGTATGGTTGTGTTTGTTTGTTTGTGTTCTATTTCATGCCTCTAGGAATATCCCTCCAAGGTCTACCTAAGCCTGAAGTGTAGAGGAACATACCCACTCCTGTCAGTTGGCCAAAATCACCCTTGACCTATTGGTAAACCTCTTCAATCACCTTGACGACACCCCTAGACTAACCAATTGTGAAATCTTTTAGGGTTTTAGGTTGCAGTCATTTTGGGAACCAACACCCTCCTCATCTAGACATTCAGATGCTATTCATTTCCTCCTGCATGCAGTTGAGGAATCCAAATTGAGTCAATTTTCAAGACTTTGGGATCCAAGAATGCCCAAAATTTGGGGAATCGTCCGAAACCCAATGGTTGTTTAGCAAAAAGCAAAGATCGACTGGTAGTAGTGATAAATCTAGATTCCATTGCTTATGATGTTATATATTTGATTGAACATGCATTAATTTGCAAGTTTATGGGTGTCCGTATTTCCTTGCCTTTTTTGGAGGCATGGGTTAGAAAAAACTAGAATCCAGAAGAGGATATGGAAATCATCTTAGCAGCAAATGGCTACTTCATTGTGATGCTCTCCCAAATTGTAGATCAGAATTTAATTTTTGAAGGGGGTCCTTACTTTCATAATCAAGCGGTCCTTTTTATCAAACCTTGGCATATCAGGTTTGATCTTGTTGGATATTTTCCAGCTGATTGTCTGAGTTCTCCTAAAAAGTTGCCATCTTCTATCCACAGGGACCTCAGGTCAATGGCCAACAAACAGGAGATAGACTCTAATGTCTCCTTTGCACTTCAGGCTCTATAAAACCTAGGGGGTATTCCCTTATTAAATACCCATATGGTAAATCCTGACTGTAACTTGGTATTGACACAAAAGCAAATAAATCCTCTCTATTATAGACCAAAATTGTGAGATAAATGTAAAGGGGCTAGCTTTGGATCCTACTTAAATTGTGAATAAGAGGATTTGGAACCTAAATCCTACTCCTACAATCCTAAAAGTTAAGGTTTTGAGTTGATTTTGATTTTATACGATTGGTTTCCAGATTAAGGTTTGATTCATAAACTTAATCCAGGTCTTTGATCAATGCCTATCCAAGGGCATGGAGTCCAACTTTAAATATGTAAATGATTTTCCATAAACCATGCAAATATACAAGTTTCAGAGGGTTTTTTAGTTCTAACTTCTTGCCTTGCAGAGAACTCCCAAGATTAGGTATTCCTGTTAACTCTACTTACACTTATCCCTATTATCACACATATTTCCCCATATTTGACATTAAGCATTTTAATTTGTTCCTTAAACAGAAGCAAGAAATCAAACATGCAATGCAATAGATATGCACCCCAGAATTTAGAAAATCCTTAGTTACTTCATTCAAGAGAAAGATGCAAATAACAAATGGAGACAATTAACCAAAATACATGCACACTACATTACTCATATAACTTAATCTAAAACTGATAAATGGCTTATGAAAAACACATACACATTAAAATAAAACTCACAAGACCATAGAGAGAGCAACTAGTCAAAATTTTGTATTACTTTCAATCCTCAAAATCCCAATCCTCCAACAACATTACAAAGTGGAGTAACCAGTTCTTTTATAGACAGAGAACCTGGCGCCCATCATTTAATACATTAGGTTGGTTAGATGAATGTCACATTACAAAGCACCACCTCAGGGGCATTAATTACATAAAGCATGGAGAAAAGACAAAGTAATTCATCACAAGGAGTACACTTGACTTGAGGAGCTTGGCCACATAAATGCAGGGGGGAGGTAGCTGTTCATTCACTTTAGGTACATTCACCTATACTTTTCTGCCCAGTCAACGTATGTTTTCTCTAATGGCCACTGGAATGAAATCAACTTTGCTACCTTATCATTGTGGCTTGTGTACCGTGAATCCATCAAAATCTTTGCTTCCTTGCAAAATAGTTCAAAGTTTATTCACAACACGTGCAATTTATCCAAAGTTAAGCTCAAAATCTTTAAGCTAGGATCTTCATTAGTACAACAGGTAGATATTAGCTGGCCAACATTGTCATTGAAGTCATCTTTCCACTTGTCAATGCCTTCACCTGCCCATCATCCTCCAATATACTAGGCATATATTTGTTATCTATCCTTTCAATAAATAATTTCTTTTCACCCAACACCTTATCTAGTCTTAGCTAAAAAGCTACAACCTCTTCAAGAATTATAAGCATATCCAGTGTTGGCTTCATCTTTGGTGGCGCCCGTGCATCAAACCTTGAGCACCTATGTAGGTCCTTCAATTCACTAATCCTTGGTAGCCATGCACTCTTCATTGCCTTGAGGCTCTCTTTATCCTGTTCATGCTTATCCAGGGTAGCTCTCAAATTTGAATAAGACTTCCATGTCTCATCTACCCTTGCCAGAACCTTGGTCACTCTATAATTGATCAAGTTAGTGACCATCTCCTTAAATGAATTTTTCTTTTCCTCCTTCAATTTCTTTACCTCCTCTTTTAATTCCCTAATCTCTGCCAACAGAGGCTTTGTATCAGCTGGGAATGATTATGCAGTTGGGATCACAGGTGGATGATTTGAAGTACCTTCCCCTAAAAACAACTACTCCTTACACTTATTTAGCTCTTCAATGGCCTGTGCATACTGCAGCAACAGTTCATCATGATCTTTCTGTAGCTTGTTAGTTATTGCCTCAACGAATTGAGCAGTTTGTACATTTAAACTTGCAGCTTGGGGAGCAAGGGTGTCAAATACCCTCTTGATTATCACATCTCCTATCAATTCCCCCAGTCCAATCCTAGGCTTATTGTTGCTTGGGGCCAAAGCCCATAGTGCTAATGTCTCGAACCTAGGATTGAAGGCTGCACCAGAGAGTGCCTTCTCAACTTGCTCATCTGTTACATCTGAATCTTCTCTCATAATTATGTCAAATGCAATTGCATCTGATAAAGTCCAATGAGGGAGGAGCAAGATATTACTTTTGGCAACTAATGCCCTCCCCTCCTCTGGAGTCATTTTGTTGATAGCCTGATTGACTTCTTTCAACACCCTTTGGGTGATGGTCTCATATTTAGAGGGGTCAACCCCACTCTTGGCATCCTTAATTCTTTTTAGGAATTCCTCACTCCTTACCTTTAATACATAACTCCTGAATTTAGGAGTATTTATGAACTCATCATCTTCCAAGAATTTATTACAAGCCATCACCTTGATGTCCTCTATGTCCACAGTCTAGCTTGTCATGGTCCTCGCTGACCTATTTTCAGGGGAAGAGTAGGGCCTTATCCTGTTAGAGGAATTCATCTGATGGGTAGCTTCCTGCACCTATTCCTTTGCCTCGCCTGCCAGGTCCACTACCTCAATTTCCTCTGGGTTCTCCAAATCATTATTTTTTGCCTTTTTGGCAGGGGAAGGGTCATGTGATTCCCTCTTTGCAGTATACCCTCCTCTTGAGCTACCAGGCTGGTAAGTAGGCCTCTCTTCTCCCGCAGGAGCACTAGCAATCAGTTGCTCTGCATTATCAAACATTTTTTGAATTCTTTTTATAGGATCCTGCACTTCTGCAAAGGTACCCTGGTACGCAGCATTCAAGCTCTTTCTCATTCTTTCCCTTATCATAATTGTGTCCCACTTGATTCTCAAAGTATGGACATCATTCATTGTGAAGCAATTTCTGATAGTATCCTCATCAAAGTAGACCTGATGAATGTACCTCGGTCTCCACTTGTTAACCCTGACCCTGTCAATGAAACCCTCAGGGTCAAAAATCCTAGGCTGCTCCAAATACATCCCATAACACTGCAACACCGAATTAATCTGATCTAATCCACCTTTGTCAGCTGTTAGAAAATCACTGAATCTGAGGGAGGTGGGGAAAAATGAACCTTTCTTACGCTTCCTCAGATACTCTTTATCTAATTCATTCAGCTACCTAATAATTTCCAAAAATGCAATTCTCTTAGGCACATATTTAGGCAAAATGTGGGGAGGAGCCTCACATCCATAGACTTTGATGCATGTGGTGTGCTCATGGTAAAACCAGTCACCCCAATTATGATCAATCCCTAAGTGAGGGGTTCTCTCTAAAGGCCTCAAAAAGTCTAACACATCTGGATGCAGCCTTTCACCCTCTAGCTCCAAGAAACTGAGAACTCTCCTCACAAAATATTCCTCAAAGATTATATAATCAACATTCACACAATGCATATCTATCATGCATGTCCACATCTGCATTGGCAACACATTTCCTTGTGCATCTGCCATCCTGACATGTAAATTTTGGTGCCACATTCCTGACAAAGCAAACAAAATCATATGACATAGCATGGAGTACCATGTGAATTCAACATGGGCATCCTTAGTATACAAGTTGTTCTTAAGTGTCGTCATCTATTCGTGCATCTTATCTGCAGTATAAGAAGCATAATCATATGGCTCCCTAATCTCTTGATCCTGAATATCTACTGCCATCATCATCAGAGAGATGGGCATTCTGTCTGAAGCATCCCTACCTAGCACCTAGCACATACTGTGGTAGGTTTTCACAAAATAATGCATGAATAAGGAGCACTGAAAAGGCTCCTTCTCCTTGTCTGATATCTTTACCAACTTTCCATCTACCCCTCTTGGTCTATGTTTGGCCAAGTTAAAATCTCTGTATGCACGCTTTGCAGTCTGATACTTTTTCTTTAATGCTCCTAGGTCAACTGGCTTACTAGCTACAAGGTTTAAACCAAACACAGTTGGGATGTATCCTTTTGTGAATTTGATTTTTTTGTGCCATTCCCTGCTAAGACTGTCTTTGTTTGAGGATCATACCTCTGTGCTATTGCCCTCACTAGGTCTGGATTAGGAAATACATTAGGGTAAACTAGCTTAGCTAGATCAAGGTGCCAAGCGTGGAAGACCGGGGCTTTATAATCTATTCTACGATGCTAGTGTTTAAATAAGATCCAACCAGGAATAGGCAATTGGGGATCCCTATAGTTGTAACAGTAGTCTAGGAATTTATCATCTGGCCCGCCAGGACCATGCAAATTTAGATCTTTTCTAGCATAGCCTGGGAGTTAGATCAAAAGGTCTTCATCTAGACTACGTTTTGAGGTGGAAGCTTGACCGGTTTGACTCATTTTTAGACTGTTTGTATCAAACTAGGGCTTTTTATACTGACAATTATCTACTTTCTCAATCAAGCAATCAACTTGAAATGCACTGAGCATGGTCGAATAGAATGAACTTATTAGTTTTTTACGCCTGCAGAAGCTTGAAATTCTTTCCTTGCTCTCTTGGAAATTCATTGCGCATCTGAATTGTGTTCATGCTTGAAGAAATGATGCAAAAAGCCCTAAATTTTCTCCTTTTCAAGCTTCATAGCATAGGTTCTGAGGCATTAATGGAGGTAGCCTCAGCCTTAATCTCTCATTCGTGTCACAGGGCACCTTTAATGTTCTTCATGAAAATTTAAATCTACGTCGTTGATTTGAGCTTGTCCTTGTGAGATCCATAGCCTCCATTCACCCATGAGATTTGAAAATTTTGGTCATCATCGTTGAAAAGTCTTCAGCCAATAGGAGCAAGAAAAGTTGGACATACACTTTTTGTTGACTACATCACCTTTTGTCTGATCTAGACACTGACACCATTTCGCGGCATCGCAGCGGGAAATAGCCCACCACTCACCTACCATGCGCGAGTGTGATAAAGCCTCCATGCGTCTTCATTCCATTTGCTTTTTACTTCTTTACTAAGACAAGGCCACGTGTTGCTATCTCACAACTGCACGACAGATATTCCTTTTGGCAAGATTCCCTTGCGATGATGTGCAACTGTTAGATTTGAACTTTCCTGTAGATTATTTGTTGCTTTGACACTTGGCAGCATACGGTTGCCTGATGTAAAATTCTTCAATAAAGGGGCCATAAGCCTAGATTCTTCCACAGGTGTCACCCTGTCGCGGTCGCGTAGGGGGTCGATGACGTCACGGATGATGTGTTGCGATGCTAGGAAATACTTATATATAACACTTTATAACCTATACGAAGAGTTAGGACTTACATTTAACTTTTTACAGGTTATAAAGGGTATGCCTAGGACATGGGGCCGGTCACTTGATGAACATAAAGGCTTCAAGTCATAACTTAAGTGACCGGGGACTTACTACAGGTGGTCAACAAGGATTTAAAAGATAAAGCACACAAGCCTTAGGGACTTAGGTTTAAAAGATTTTGAAGGCAAAGAATTATAACTTCACGGACCTAAAACCCTAAACCCTAATAGGTACCACCAGATCCTCTGGAGAAGCTCTCATCTAAGATTCCTATCTAGATTTTGCTTCCTCAGCTTCCAATGGAGTTTTGGTGTCAAGATATTTTGCATTCCATAGCAGTGGTTTTAGGAAATCTCTTGGGTCCTTCCCATCAAACCCTTGATAGAAAGGTAGCCACTTTTGCCCATCTTTATGTTGAAATTAATTTAAATAACCCACTTCCTAAATCTCTAGAGATTAGATTGAGTAGTATGAGTTGGATTCAACAGGTTGATTATGAAGCACTCCCATTTTGTTGCCATACTTATCATGAATATGGACACCTACAAAGAAATTGTCCTAAAATGGGGACTAAAACCTCTCAACCAACTCCTGAGATGCATGCAACCAATCTAAACGTAAAAGGAAAGTCCCCGATTCAGAATGATGGGCTAGACCCACAAAGATTCATTCCTATGAAATCTCAAGCAAAGGCAAAACTATTGAATCTTCAATTCAAAACTAACCCTAAAGGGGCCTCTAGCAACAAATTTGATGTTCTTCATAATTTTGAAGAGTTGTTCACAATGGAGCATGATGGTAATATGGTGAGTCATGACATGCATCTCTTGGGTTCAGGTATTCCCACTCCTCTAGCTTTGGATTCTTCTGTAGGGATGCAAGAAGTAGCGAGGGAAGGAGACATTCCTACCCTTGGTTAGGTAGAGATTATGGATAAGGAATAGGAAACTATAGAGCCATCAACAAAGGGATTAGACTCTATCTCTCGGATAGAGATCCAGATGGAGCCAAGGACCGACACTGTTATAACTAGACATGTGAATGAATGCATGGCCAAAGAAGATGGAAAAAAGAAGTTTCCTCCTATGTTAGGGCTTCATAAAAAGAGCATTAAGAAAGGGGAAGTTGATAAAACTTCAAAATCTAGAACCTAAGAAAGGATCAGGAGAAGGTAAAGCTAATAAGAGAGTCATTGGTGGAATCTGGTGTTATTAGGACATTAGATACTCACTTCTATACCTCTCAAAAATGTTTGTGATCTCTTGGAATTCTAGGGGTTTGAGTATCATCCCTCAAGAAAAGGCTACTCACAACTTGATTCGTGAACATAAACCTGATATTTTATTTATTCAAAAGACTAAGCTTTCAGTGGAGGATATGACTAGTATATCTTCCAAGATTTGGAGATGGGGTCTATGTTAGTCTATAGGCTCCCAAGGTATGGATGGTGGTGTTTCTTTCTTATGGGACCCCTATATGATCACACCTATTTGGTGGTTGGGAAGTAGGAACTCAATCTTGCTGATGGCGACATGCTTTGACTCAAGCGAGACTCTTCTTCTCACCAATACTTATGTGCATGCTGATTTTCCTGGTAAGGCTTTGTTTTGGTCTTATATAAGATTTTTTCAGTCTCTTGTTCCCATTTGCCCTTGGAATTTGGCAGGAGACTTCAATGCTATATGTAGTCTTGAGGAAAAATCAAAGGGATTAGGTCGTCTTGGCCCATCTTCTACCTTGATGAGTAATTATGTCTCCTTTCTTAATTTGGTGGATGTGAAGCTAACTAATTGGACATTTACCTGGCATAATAGGAGGTGTGGAAATGATTCTATTTTTGAAAGGTTGGATAGGTTTCTTGTGCCATATTTTTGGATTGGTAATAATTGGACTAGTTCTTCTGAGATATTGGGGTGGAGAGGCTCAAATAATTGGCCTATCAAGTTTTCCTCTTCACTATTCTTTATGCCCAAAAATCCTCCTTTTAAGTTTCAACTCATGTGGCTTCGTGATTCTAATTTGGACAAGCTTGTAGAGGCATGGTGGTTAGAGGGGAAGCTAGATTTCAGTACTGCTATGTTTTCTTTTTTCAAGCGGTTCCAATTTGTCAAATTTAAGCTCAGAAAATGGAATAGAAACTCTTTTGGAAACCTTTTTCATATTAAAATCCATTTGTAGGACAGGCTTGATAGTGTCACTTTCAGAATTAAGGAAGAGGGAATGACAGATGAACTATTGCAGGAAGAGACCAGGAGGTCAAAGGAACTAGCTGAATGGGAGTTGCGTGAAGATATTTTTTGGAAACAAAAATCTCAGGTTGATTGGCTCCAGGAAGGGGATAAAATACCACTTTTTTCATCACTCAGTGAAGGATCTTAGAAGTGGTAATGTAATAGCTTCTCTCATCTCAGCTCAGGGAGAATAGTTAACTTCTTTTCGAGCTATTTTTGAGGAAGCGATAAGGTTCTATTCTTATTTGTTCATTAAGAATGGTCCTCAAGCTCTAGATGAGGAGAAAATCATTCTTAATTGCATTCCTACTATGGTCTTAAATGACATGAATAAATCACTCACAGAACCTATCTCTATGGAGGAGCTTGAGAATGTTGTGTTTCAGATGAAAAGGTAAAGCTCCTAGTCTAGATGGTTTTCCTACAGAGTTCTTCTAGGAGTTCTGGGATATCCTAAGATCTAATTTATTAGAGGTGGTCATAGAATCATAATCTAACAAGTAGATGCTCAAGTTTATCAACTCCACCTTTCTTGCTTTAATTCCCAAAAAAGAAGGTGCTAACTCTTTGGGTCATTTTCGTCCCATTGCTTTATGCAATGCGAATTACAAGATAATCACAAAGATCATTGCACAGAGGTTAAAAAATTGTTTGGGTCCCTTGATTTCCTTAGAACAAGGAGGTTTTGTGCAAGGGAGATAGATTTTGGATGGCATAGTAGTGGCAGCTGAGGCTATCCATTCCATGTCTATTTCCAAGGAGAAGGCCATGTTCATTAAATTAGATATGTCTAAGGCCTATGATAGGGTTACGTGGTCTTTTCTCCAACACATTTTATTGGCTTTTGGCTTCTATTCGGAGTGGGTTAGATGGATCATGAGTTGTGTGACTTCCTCCTCATTTTTAGTTCTAATCAATGGTATTTCATCCTCTTTTTTCTCGGTCTCCTAAGGAATCCAACAAGGAGATCCTTTATCTCCTTATTTGTTCATTTTAATGGCAAAAGTATTAGGGCGCTTGTTGAAGCAGTATTTGGAAAAAGGTCTCATTCATGGCTAGAGTTGGGCTTGGGATTTGCGCTCTCAGTCTCACCTCTAGTTCATGGATGATACAACTCTTTTGGGCCTTGCTAGAATTGGTGAGGCTATCAATTTCAAGGAAGCTCTTGATATTTATTTATCTGTGTCTAGCCAACAAATTAATGAAGACAAATAAAAAATCTTCTTCTTCAATACGCCTAAGCCTATTCAACATAGATTTGCTAATATTCTTCACTTTCAAATTGAAGGGCTTCTTATGGATTATTTGGGTATTCCTGTATCTTCGGGTACATTGAATAAGATCTATTGGAAGAAGATTCTAGAGAAATTCTGATCAAAGGTTAACCATTGGACTTTTTGGTGGTTGTATTTTGTTGGCAGGTTGACTTTTATTAAATATGTCTCGTAGTCTCTTCTTTTGTACAGGTTTATGGTTCTATCTACTCCAAAGAGTTTTCTCAAAGAGTTTTATGCTCTTGCTTGAAAATTTTTATGGGCAGGAAATCTTGATAATAAAAAATGGATCCTTGTGAGTTGAGACTAGGCATGCAAGCCAAAAGAGGTTGGTGGTCTTGGGATTAGACACAATGAACTCAATAGCCAGGCTTTAACAACTAAACTATATTGGCATTGGTGCAAATTTCTAGATTAGCCTTGGGCAAGGATTCTTAACTGTAAGTATTTGGGAGGAGTAGTTAATGAGGATATTCCATGGATGGAATTAGTAGGGAAGGGATCTATGATCTCGAACACAATTAAAAGGGGGTCTCTCTTATTAAGGGAGGTTTTTTTGGGTTATTCACAAGGGGCATAAGGCACTCTTTTGGACTGACTCTTGGGACAGTCACCCCCTATTCTTTCTTCTTTTCCCTAGCTCTAATCTTTAAGTGAATTTTTTTTGGATGTTGGGTGGTCCAGAGTAGTGTATTTCAAGTCCTCTAATCTTTTTGGGGATCCTTAGTTTGTCATTGGTGGGACTTTGGAAGTTGGCCTAGAGGAGGGTCTCAGGAGGATCGGGATACTCTAGTTTCTATTCGTGTTGAGAGATCTTGTTGTTCTTCAGAGGATAGGGATATGCTAGCCTAGGGGCATAATTCCAAAGGTGTCTATTCAGTGTCTCTAGGTTACACTTGTTTAGAGCAGCAGTGAAGGGACCATAGAGAATTTCCTTGGTGGAGACTATTTGGAACACATTTAGCTGGCGTAAGTGTAACCTATTCTTGTGGCTTTTGAGTCAGAATAAATGTCTTACCTGGGAAAACACCAAGAAAAGATGTTTTTTTGGTCCTTCTATTTGTCTTCTTTGTGGTTGCAGTGAAGAAAACACAAATAATCTTTTCTTTTAGTGTCCCTTCTATGTGAAAATTTGGGGTTTATGGTGGAAGTTATGGAAAAAACCTTTCTTTCAAGCCACCTCCCCGTTTGAATTTTGGGATAATATGGGACCTCCTCCAACTTCTGATGTCTTCCTTGTGGAAATTTGGGAGTTTGGGCCATCCTTTGTCTATTGGCAAATTTGGTTGGAGCAAAATCGCCGCATCTTCCAGGAGTGCCAAAGTGGGGTCCTGCAGGTTTGGTATAAGGTTAAGAGCATGCTCAGGGAAACTATTGAAGCCAATTTGATCTTGGAGGAGTCTCTTTCTTCTTCAGATGCTTATATATCTAATCTTCTAGAGCTTTCCCTTCCCATTGCTTTATAGGTTCGTCCTAGCCTTAGAGTGCAACCTTCTAGAAAGGTGAATAGACTGGGTAAGTGGAGTCCTCCTCCCAATGGCTTTTATAATATTAATACTGATGGCTCTACTAGGGGCAAACTGAGTGTAGCTAGGATTGTTGGAGTTGGTCGAGATATTAGTGGATTTGGTTAGTTCTTTTTCTTCACTTACATGGGTGTGCACTCAAATAATCACATGGAGGCTTCAACATTGGAGAGCTTGTGAGTTGGGTTGGAGGAAGGTGATTTGTGAAACAAATTCTATGATCTTGGTTTCTCTACTTAATAAGAGAAATATTCAGGATTCCTCTTGGAGACTAACTTTGATTATGTTGGAACCTTAAAATTTTGGCAAACTTTTAGGTTCCCATGATGAAAAATTTAAGTACCACACTCAGAAATGCACCTAAAAAAATACCCCAGTGACCTATTTTGGAGGGTTGTAATTTGGAGCCTATTTAGTTTCATGCCAAACCACTTTGCAAACATGTTTATATACCATATGTGAATCCACATATCTGATTTCAGCCTCTCATGATCAGATTTGACTGGGTTTTCAAGCATCAAGTTGAAGGGTTCTAGAAAGGTTTGTTGTTTGCACAGTATGAAATCTGCCTCGGAGGTCAACATTGGAGGCCAATATCTAGCAGCTGGATGATATTCATGACAAACCAATTAGTGTTCTAGATTTACCTTATGATAATATACTTCCATGCCTGTTTTCAAGGCCCCAACATCTCGTTTGGTATTTTTTCCAAACGAAAAGCAAATGCAGTTTGTCCTGTTTTTACAGTTGCATTTTCAGAATGTTTTAGAAAGGACAACTTTGACCCTCAATATTTTGTGAAGGAAAATAATTGGTGTAAAATTCCTCTTGGACACATGCTCAATGGACCTAAAAGATCTAATGTTTCCAATGACAGCCTCCCAGAAAGAGATTTGGTATTTTTTCGGGGTGGTGACTTGGTGAGCCCTAATTAGGTTTTTGACAGTCGTAGTTGCAGAAAAGGCTGAAAGAGCTACTTTGAACAATAATATCTTGCACCTCAGGATAGATCTTGCCAAACTGTTTGTTGCAATGAATTGTTGGATCAAATGCCTACATACCTATGCATTTTCATGGCTTCAAGAGATTGTTTGACTAGTTTTGCAGGGTTATTCTGAAGGCTACTTGGCTTGTTTTGGTCACTGTACAAAGGTGCCAAAAAATGGATTTTGATGACAACCCATTTCATTTTTTCACCTCATGAGCATACAAATGCAATGTTAGATCAATTCAGGGTAAAACCTTGTTTCAAATTGAATTTTTTTTAGTTGGGCCCACATGGGGACCCGACGTGTCACACAAGCATAGTTCATGAGGCTTATAATAGAGCAATTTGTTGGTGATGATATTTTTCAACAATATGTTGATAAACATTGCAAATATGTGATGGAGGGAATTTTTCTTCCTGTTGGCACAAACAAAGTCCTTAGGTCTTTAAATATTTGAAGGCACACCATTGTGAAATGACACTCTTAAAATATGGATTTCCCACCGTCAATGCACATAACTCACAGTATACATTTAAGAGAGGCTCCATTTATTGTAAAGGATGGATAGATCATCAGAAGAATTTCAAGGTTTGCTTGTACCACCTTTTAGTCCTTTTCTTTTGGATCATATGATAGGGAGCAATAAAAATAATGAAAAGATCAAAGTAATCAGAGCTATTATGGGCTTTGAGTCGTCAGAAATGGACATCATTGAAGCTATTCATCTTGCAAAAGCTGAGCCTATTATGGGTGCCCCTACAATCTCTAAAGACAATATCATCAATCTATATGTGCATATGGAAGCTACACAGGGACCTCATTATGCTGCTAATACAGTCACAATTATTGGCTAAAATTGAAAGAAATGACATTGTATGTATTGATGATTCAAAGTCTTAAGAGCATTCGAGACAACATCAAAGTGGAATAATTGTCAAAGAACACCAAATCCATCACAAAGTTAGGGGATGCACTAATAACACCATGGAGGATCAGTCGTCTCCTTGAGGCTTATGGATGTTTGCACTATTAAAAGGATTTCAGTATCTCTACACATTTATCATTTGTTTGATAAGCTGAGATGGCTTCGAAGGGGCAAGCTACCATGAATGGATGAAGAGGAGTTATCGTTTTGCCACCACAATGAAAAGTTTGAAATTGTATTTTGATTATGCCCTATGAAACAACTATTATAGTTGTTAAGAACCTCCTAGTATGTGTTAATTGCCACGGTGCAACGAGGATTTCTTTCAATATTGTTGCAAGTGAAATTGTTGAGGGAAATGTGTACTGAAAAACACTGCGCATTTTCTATGCTCCAGCCACAGTTATAAAATGCCATTGCCATTGACAACTCATTTCAATCTCATAGCATTATGTAAAGAAGGCGTTATGAAGAGAGGGCCGGTTAAAGAAGGTGCTGCACATTTTGGTCACTCCACACAACTACCTTAAAGACTACTCCACATATCTTCAATTATTACAGACCTGCATTCTCAAAACACAATTTCCCATTTTCATATGCGATGAGTAATACGGTCCCTGCCATGACCTCCATATTGGTTGTCGTGTTCTAAATAGAGAAAGTGATTATTAAGAAGATAATTAGCTAACAAATCCTGTGCATGATTTGGTAAAATACTTCAAAGAGATCCAGTCTCATGGGATGCGATGATTGCAGGCTAAGCACAAAATCAAGTTACCTTTGCTAGTATCCTCTTGATCTGTACCCTAATAGAAACTTTCCAATAAGTTTGAAGCATCCATTAAAACAAAATGGAGCTGACATTTTTGTCAAACATTGTTGAACTACAAATACCCTCGTAGCCATGTTTGCAAATCTAGAAGCTTCGATGCAAATCTAGATCTCACAACCTTATGCCTGTGCCGAAACAAGAGCTTTGGAACAAGGCTGGAGTTAGGGCAAAACACATATTAAACCCTAAAATCAGCGGGACATTACTATATCAGAATGACTAATTCACGAGTCTCTCTGATACCTAGATTTTTATAATACATTATTAAAAAACATTAAAAAGGAATGTTATACAGGTAAGAAATCATAGAAATGGGCCCCCCAAAAAATATAACTAATGAAACATTACCAAAATGAATATCGGGGAGACTTTTGAATATCAGTGAGAGTGTGCTTACAGTCTTTCTGAAAAACTGATGCAGCAAATGGAAGAAGCATAAATATCATCGAAGGAAATACTATATCGGTGGAAGGTTTATAATAATCTCTCCGATATATCGATGGGTGGGCTCAGAAGCTAGAATCAATATACATTGCCGAAGATATGAAATATACTAAATGGACATATATTCAGCATATCGAGGAGAGATAAAAGTATAGACAGGACTGAAATATGAGTCCCTCCGAAGTCCTAAGAAGGATAAACCATTTGTTTGAAAAATTCATCGGGGTACTGGCAGGACAATAATGGAGGTCTCTTCGATATGGCGATGGCACATCCCTGGCAAAATACAATTAATGGTTAAATGAAATCAGGATTAGGGTGATCATTTCGAAAAGTAATCCTACTTTGAGAAGATAAAAATTTCACCAATGGTAATGAATTTTCACCGAAAATGTTAAGGAGTGAATAATCATTTTCGCCCAAGTAATATTTTTACCAAATGAGGGTGAAAATGGATACATAAACGAAAAATTTGCCAACAAAGAGATTAAAATTAAAGTATTGTGAAATACTTTATTTTTCACTGGAGAGTATATCAAATGTCTTCTAATTAAAACAAGATGAATACATTCACAAAGAGAAGAACATTTATTTTAATGGCCTCTTGACAAAAAATAAAGTTGTAAAATATTTTCACCGAAATGTGGAATATTTTCACCAAGGAGTTATAAAGTGATGATTATTTTACCCCGATGACATTTTTATTAAAGGTGAAACATTTCTAGCAAGGAGTGAATGTAAGCATGAAGATTGCCATCAAAGAGGAGGGATAATAATTAATTAGCATGAGAAATTAAATATTTTATTCTTGCCGAAGGTAATCAAAATGATGGAAGGTTGCACCAGAATGGATGAAAGGTTATAACCCTAAAATTACAAAATATGTGAGATGAAAATTGAAGATGAAATAATAGAAGAAGCAAGAATCAAGAATAGGCAGTCATAGCAGCAAGCATTAGGGTTAGGTAGAAAATAAAATATCACAATGAAGACTTCCTATGTACATTGTAAAATCTTTTGAAGCAAATTCAACGGAGAGGAATATTATAATCTGGTGTCCAAATAGTCTGGTGTTCAATTATTTGTTAATGTTCATTCATATGTGTTATCTGTGTTGTCTCTAGAATGATTTTCCTTTGTTATTTAAATTGAATATATCAAGGATGTGTTTAATTTATCAGGGCACATTTGCTGCTTTTGTGTGATCTATTTAACTGGTTTCTATGAGAAGTTGATTTAAGTCCTTCTAGGTGATTCATGTTTATTGGTCTATGCGAGGAGTTAAAATCCTTTAAATAAATCATCTCTGTTGGTTTCCTTCACACCTGAATTAAAATCCTTTCAATTGATCACAATAACCTGGGAAAATATCATTGGGATTGATAAGAAGAGCCTCATAACCTATATTCTTGCACGTTTATACAAGGTATAAACATTTGAAAAGTGCCAAATAATTTGAGTTAAGCAAAGAGGGAGGATACATCTATCATACATATCTTGACTCCGTTGCCCATAATAGATAAAGCACTTGTCATTACAAAATAACATTTCAAAACCTTATTCACATATTCAAGATTCAAACATTAGGAGTAGGAATAATTCACAGCGTTATATCTGTCTCTCATCTACATGCCCATGTGAGAAGATCACTAAGGTCACACAAATCTGCATAAGCTTTCAAGGTACACCCACCTAGGTTTGGCAGAGCCTAAAGAGAAGGGGGTTTTAATCATATCAAACCATGTTTCGTTAGCCAAAGGTGTTAAGAGAGCTTGGCAACCTCTTAGGGTTTAGAACCTACATTTTTGAGACCTAACAGAAATGGCGACTCTGTTGGGGACAATTCCAGAAAATTTGCTTTTAGCTTGATCAGTTAAAGAGTCAAGAAACTTAAAGAATTATAACTCTGCTAGCAAGGACCCGGAAAGATGAAATCATTCCTCTTTTGACAAGAGGTGGTGACTCTGAAAAGGAATTCAATGAAGAATACAAAAACATCTTGTAACAACACCATTTTCAGTCAAAATGAATATCTCAGAAGAAGAAAGAAAGATGGAGTTGTTAAGGGAAGAGAAAAAAGTGATTCGAGAACTGCAACAGTTAAGAGCCAAACTTGCTTCAAATAAATCACAGTATATACCAGTCTCTAAAGATGATGAGAATTTGCATATTCAAAAACAAGGACAAGGTTCCAGCATGAAAAAATATCACATACCTCCCTTAGACGCATTCTTTAACCTGAGGAGACATGAAAGAGAATCTGGATGCTCTTTGTTCAAAAGAATGGTGGATATCTATATGCAGATACCTTTTAATCTTAGGCCTGATGAATCCATATGCATTGGGATATTCATGTTAGCATATGAGCCTATTCAATTTATTGGCTTGAATCATTAATGCCAATTACTATAAACCAGGTGGGTAAATTGATTGGTATCATAGATAAGAAAAGGTATGAGGATGTTGTCAATCGAGAATCTAATGATGATATCAATGATGAATATGAAGAGATTGATCAAACAATGTAGCCAGTAAATGAGACATGTACAAGTGAAGTTTTTTCAAATTTGAATGAGGATGAAGTTATAAAAGACCAAATATCCACTTGGGATCAAGATTGCAATTTGAGGATGTTGCTGAAGACACAATGCCTAAAGAATGTATTAGCAATGAAATAAGCAAAGAAGCAAGTCCACTTGATAGTGAACAAATAATACATCCAGTTGCAGCCGAGTACCATAGTGACATGAATTATAAATGCTCTTATTGTCTTCAAAGTATAAATGCTCCTATTGCCCTAGCCCACCCAGCTCAATATCTAAATCAACAGTTTGAGGAAGAAGAAGTATCCACATCTGAAAATGATTTTCAGATTTATTCAAACCCCTTGTATGATCAAATGACATTCTGCCATGGTGTGCCAGAACATGAATTTCATGTATATTCAAATCCATTCTATGAAGGGGATGAAGCATTTTCAGACAATCAGGAGGATGTATCAACTTGTGAAGCAAATGACTATAAAATCAATGCATCTGATTTTTCATTTCTTAACAATCATGAGTATTGCAGTAATGATGAGAAAAGTAAAAAATACAACAGTCATTTGGTGGATGATAGCAAATTTAACGAAATAAAATATCACATAGAGATTGGGTTTGGCCTGTCACATGATGATGAAAAGTTTCAGATTGTACCTGATTATGAATTACAGAATGGTGAAAATGCTAGAGGAAATATGGGCAATATTGGGGAAAGTGCTATTTCAAAAGTTTCCAATGGCAGTGGATATAATAGTACATATTGCATGAGTATTTTCAAGAGGAATTTAATAAAATTAGACCAAAATAAGGTGTATGACAAAGGAAAATACGGTCTTTTCTTTTTCTGGTGGCCTTGTGCCATCAGTTGTGGTATGGTTTTCAAACCATATTAGTTTAGGGCAGAAGTAACATTTGAACTCTATTGCCCAACGAAGTAGGCACTTGGTCTACTCCCCAGAGATTTGGGATCTTGCTATGCCCGCAAGGGGTATACATCCCCAAGCAAGAGCCACTGTTGGAACCTTAAAATTTTGGCAAAATTTTAGGTTCCCATGATGAAAAATTTAAGTACCACACTCAGAAATGCACCTGAAAAAACTGCCTCAATGACCTACTTTGGAGGCTCGTAATTTGGTGCCTATTCAGTTTCATGCCAAACCACTTTGCAAACATGTTTATATACCATATGTGAATGTACATATCTGATTTTAGCCTCTCATGATCAGATTTGACTGGGTTTTCAAGCATCAAGTTGAAGGGTTCTGGAAATGTTTGCTGTTTGCACAGTGTGAAATCTGCCTAGGAGGTCAACTTTGGAGGCCAATATCTAGCAACTGGATGATATTCATGACAAACCAATTGGTGTTCCAGATTTACCTTATGATAATCTACTTCCATGCTAGTTTTCAAGGCCCCAACATCTCGTTGGGTATTTTTTCCAAACCAAAAGCAAATGCAGTTTGTCCTATTTTTATAGTTGCATTTTTAGAATGTTTCAGAAAGGACAACTTTGACCCTCAATATTTTGTGAAGGGAAATAATTGGTGTAAAATCTTCCTCGACACATTCTCAATGGGCCTAAAATATCTAATGTTTCTAGTGACAGCCTCCCAGAAAGAGATTTGGTATTTTTTCAGGGTGGTGACTTGGTGAGCCCTAATTAGTTTTATGACAGTTGCAGTTGCAGAAAAGGCTGAAAGAGCTACTTTGAACAATAATATCTTACACCTCAGGATAGATCTTGCCAAACTGTTTGTTGCAATGAATTGTTGGATCAAATGCCTACATACTTGTGCATTTTCATGGCTTCAGGAGATGGTTTGACTAGTTTTGCAGGGTTATTCTGAAGGCTACTTGGCTTGTTTTGGTCACTGTACAAAGGTGCTAGAAAATGGATTTTGATGACAACCCATTTCATTTTTTCACCTCATGTAGTGTCAGATCAATTCAAGGTAAAACCTTGTTTCAAAATGATTTTTTTTTTAGTCGGGCCCACATGGGGACTCGACTTGTGTCACACAAGAATGTTGGTGAGGCCTATAACAGAGCAATTTGTTGGTGATGATATTTTTCAACAATATGTTGATAAACATTGCAAATATGTGATGGAGGGAATTTTTCTTCCTGTTGGCACAAACAAAGTCCTTAAGTCTTTAAATATTTGAAGGCACACCATTGTGAAATGACACTCTTAAAATATGGATTTCCCACCGTGAATGCACATAACTCACAATATTCATTCAAGAGAGGCTCCATTTATTGTAAAGGATGGATAGATCATCAGAAGAATTTCAAGGTTTGCTTGTACCAGCTTTTAGTCCTTTACTTTTGGATCATATGATAGGGAGCAATAAAAATAATTAAAAGATCAAAGTAATCAGAGCTATTATGGGCTCCGAGTTATCAGAAATGGACATCATCGAAGCTCTTCGTCTTACAAAAGCTGAGCCTATCATGGGTGCCCCTGCAATCTCTAAAGACAATATGATCAATCTATATGTGCATATGGAATCTACACAGGGATCTCATTATGCCAATAATACAGTCACAATTATTGGCTAAAATTGAAAGAAATGACATTGTATGTAGTGATGATTCAAAGTCTTAAGAGCATTCGAGGCAACATCAAAGTGGACTAATTGTCAAAGAACACCAAATCCATTGCAAATTCATGGGATGCACCAATAACATTGTGGAGGATTAACCGTCTCCTTGAGGCTTATGGATGTTCCCATTGTTAAAAGGATTTCAGTATCTCTGCACATTTATCATTGATTTGATAAGTAGTAGTGAGTTGAGATGGCTTCAAAGGGGCAAGCTACCATGAATGGATGAAGAGGACTTATCTTTTTGCCACCGCAATGAAAAGTTCAAAATTGTATTTTGATTATGCCCTATGAAACAACTATTATAGTTGTTAAGAACCTCCGAGTATGTGTTAACTGCAACATGCAACGAGGATTTCTTTCAATACTATTGCAAGTGAAATTGTTGAGGGAAATGTGTACTAAAAACACTGCACATTTTCTATGCTCCAGCTACAGTTATAAAATACCATTTCCATCGACAACTCATTTCAATCTCACAACATTATGTAAAGAAGGCGTTATGAAGAGAGGGTCAGTTAAAGAAGGTGCTGCACATTTTGGTCACTACACACAACTCCCTTGAAGACTACTCCATATATCTTCAATTATTGCAGACCTACATTCTCAAAATGCGATTTCCCATTTTCATATGCGATGAGTAATATGGTCCCTGCCATGACCTCCATATTGGCTATCATGTTCTGAATGGAGAAAGTGAATATTAAGAAGATAAGCAACTAACAAAGCCTATGACCGATTTGGTAAAATACTTCAAAGAGATCCGGTCTCATGGGATGCAATGATTGCAGGCTAAGCACAAAATCGAGTTACCTTTGCTAGTATCTTCTTGGTCTGTACCCTAACGGAAGCTTTCCAATTAGTTTGAAGCATCCATTAAAATAAAATGGAGATTTGACATTTCTGTCAAACATTGTTGAACTGCAAATACCCTCATAGCCATGTTTGCAAATACAGAAGCTTTGATGCAAAGCCAAATCTCACAACCTTATGCCCGTGCTGAAACAAGAGCTTTGGAAAAAGGCTAGAGTTAGGACAAAACACATATTAAACCAGAAAATCGATGGGACATTACTATATTGGAATGACTAATTCATGAATCTCTCCAATACCTAGATTTTTATAATACATTATTAAAATACATTAAAAAGGAATGTTATATGGGTAAGAAATCATAGAAGTGGGCCCCTGAAAAAATATAACTAATGAATATTGGGGAAACTTTTGAATATTGGTGAGAGTGTGCTTACAGTCTTTCCGAAAACCCAATGCAGCAAATGAAAGAAGCATAAATATCATCGAAGGAAATACTATATCAGTGGAAGGTTTATAATAATCTCTCTGATATACTGATGGGTGGGTTCGGAAGCTAGAATCAATATACATTACCGAAGATATGAAATATACTAAATGGACACATATTCAACATATCGAGGAGAGATACAAGTATCGACAGGACTGAAATATGAGTCCCTCCGAAGTCCCGAGAAGGATAAACCATTTGTTTGAAAAATTTATCAGGGTATTGGTAGGAAAATAATGGAGGTCTCTTCGATATGGCGATGGCAAATCCTTGGAAAAGAATACAATTAATGGTTAAATGAAATTGGGATTAGGGTGATCATTTCAAAAAGTAATCCTACTTTGAGAAGATAAAAATTTCACCAATGGTAATGAATTTTCACCGAAAATGTTAAGGAGCGAATAATCATTTCTACCCAAGTAATATTTTTACCAAATGAGGGTGAAAATGGATACATAAATGGAAAATTTACCAACAAAGAGATTAAAATTAAAGTATTGTGAAATACTTTATTTTTCATGGGAGAGCATATCAAATATCTTCTAATTAAAACAAGATGAATAAATTCACAAAGAGAAGAACATTTATTTTAATGGCCTCTTGACAAAAAATAAAGTTGTAAAATATTTTCACCAAAATGTGGAATATTTTCACCAAGGAGTTATAAAGTGATGATTATTTTACCTTGATGATATTTTTATTAAAGGTGAAACATCTCCAGCAAGGAGTGAATGTAAGCGTGAAGATTGCCATCAAAGAGGAGGGATAATAATTAATTAGCATGGGAAATTAAATATTTTATTCTTGTCGAAGGTAATCAAAATGACGAAAGGTTGCACCGGAATGGATGAAGGGTCATAACCCTAAAATTGCAAAATATACATGAGAGATGAAAATTGAAGATGAAACAACAGAAGAAGCAAGAATCAAGAATAGGTAGCCATAGCAACAAGCATTAGGGTTAGGTAAAAAATAAAATATCACATTGAAGACTTCCTATGTACATTGTAAAATCTTTTGAAGAAAATATATCTGTATTATCTCCAGAATGGTTTTCCTTTGCTATTTAAATTGAATATATCAAGGATGTGTTTAATTTATCAGGGCACATTTTCTATTTCTGTGTGATATGTTTGATTGGTCTCTATGAGAAGTTGATTTAAGTCCTTCTAGGTGATTCATGTTTATTGGTCTCTACCAGGAGTTAAAATCCTTTAAATAAATCATCTCGGTTGGTTTCCTTCACACCTGAATTAAAATCCTTTCAATTGATCACAATAACCTGGGAAAATATCATTGGGATCAATAAGAAGAGCCTCATAACCTATATTCTTGCATGTTTATACAAGGTATAAACATTTGAAAAGTGCCAAATAATTTGAGTTAAGCCAAGAGGGAGGATACATCTATCATACATATCCTGACTTTGTTTCCCATAATAGATAAAGCACTGGTCATTACAAAATAACATTTCAAAACCTTATTCACATATTCAAGATTCAAACATTAGGAGTAGGAATAATTCACAGCCTTATATCTGTCTTTCATCTACATGCCAATGTGAGAAGATCACTAAGGTCACACAAATTTGCATCAGGTTTCAAGGTACACCCACCTAGGTTTGGAAGAGCCTAAAGAGAAGAGGTTTTAATCATATCAAACCCTGTTTCATTAGCCAAAGGCATTAAGAGAGCTTGGCAACCTCTTAGTGTTTAGAACCTACGTTTTTGAGACCTAACAGATTATTAAGCAAATCCTTCGTCTAGCCTCTTCCTTCAATACTATTTCCTTTGTTCATGTTCCTAGGGAATGGAATAAAGTGGCTAATTGTCTGGCCAAGTGGACCTCTGAAGAAATGGATTTGTGGTAGGTGGTGGATTGGGGACATTTAGATTAGACTAAAGCTTAAGAGCTGCTTCAGATTCTTCATGATGATAAAGCTGATTAAAACAAGTTGGATGGGTAGGAAGGACTACATTTTTTATTGCAGTGCTTCTTTGAATGTTTTTAATGTGAGGTGGTACTTCAAGTGCCCCCTCTGGGTCCCTCTTGTTGTGTATGTCCTGATGGTTGTTGCTATTTGGAAGTCATATTGGTGTATCTATAAGTAATTTTATATGAATATAGTTTTTACCCATTTTATAAAAAAATAAATTGAAATGGTTTCAACCAAAATAATAATAAAATATTCTAAAATCTAAAACACCCACAACAATTAAATAGAGATCTGTACTCAGATCCACTTGAAAGTTAGACATGCATTGTTATGTCCCAAACAAACTAATTTTTTTGAAATTTAATTTTATACTCAAATGAAATCTACAAAAGAAAAATTAATTTCTAATCACGAAGATTCCATGAAGGTGAGGTGAGAGCATATGGTGATAAAAACTAAATAAATTATGCAGATTTGCTCATAAAAAACTATGTTAGAAAGATATATAATCTTTACACACATAAATAGAAACTTCACATTATACTAGAGTTGATTCTTATTAATCAAATGTTGTAAAAAGATATTGAAATATATTAGATATTACAATAATGTAAATGATGGATAAATATGAAATAATCTTTTGTATGTTAGAGCTCCCTTCTACATAATCTTGCAAATACAAACTATTGAAAATATGTTGAAATCCAAAACAATCTTTGAAGTACAAATACAACCTCTATATGATATTACCATAAAGAAACCAAAGGGGTTTCATTCTCTAATCTCCAATAATCCAACAGATTTCATCCTCAAATCATATAGTTGAACACAAGTGCTCAAGCAGTGAAGATAATTGATAAATTGGCAAAAGATATCAACTAAATAAGTTACTTGGCTTATATAGAAGTTATAGGCACAAATGCCAACATCCCATTATGCTAAAAAATAATAAAAGTAAAATATTTTAATATTAATTTCTTTTCAAATATTCACTCTCCAATTAAATCCACTAAAAAGTTACCATAACTCATTGGTTCTTAGTTATTTTTAGCTAGCGAAGACACTCTTCTTACACCCACTTAAAATTATAATAAATAATTATGAAGATGCTTCTCAAATTAGAAAATTCATAACTCCTCATTAATTTCCTTATCATAAAATATTCCTCCCACAAAAATAGCTCCCACCTTGTCATAAAATCCAACGTATAACTCCCTAATAATGGGCTACCATAAAAATTGTCATAAACTTGTCATAGAAAATGTCATAAAAGAAGATGTCAAATGCTTTGGGAGTCATATTATCCCATCTCAGTGAATTATCATGCCCCTTCTTGGGTAAATACTCAATAATAATAATATTTTATTAATTACTTGGCCCCTTTAATTGAAAATGAGAAATAATAATTAATTTGGGTCTAAATAATCAATTTGAATTAAATTTATTTCCCTAGAAATTTCCCCTTAGCTTAGGAAATATAGGGATGGAATTTTCATCCAAAAGATCAAATTAATTTAAAAAAGGGGACATTACAAGTTCACCCTTCCCAAAATTGCTTACCCTCAATCAATGCAAATTTAGATGATCTGATTCTTCCCAAGTGGCATCCTCTATAGGTAGGTTATTCCAATTAACCAAATATTTAGTGATGGACTTATTTCTTGAATTCTTCACCTTTGTATTAATGATGGCATCTAGTCCCCATATGAGTAGAACTCTATTGTTTGTGGGCGTTGAATCAATGCAAGTTAGTGCATCATAAAAACATAATGCCATGAACGGAAACATACCAAGGGACATATGATGGGTGGTCTTGTAGAAATATTCTCCCAAGTGTAACCACTTAATCCTTGCTAATTTTTGATCTAGAACACAGTCCCTCAAGTAGCCTTCAATCCACTCGTTTACTATTTATATTTACCACACTATTTGTGGGTGATAGCTTGTGCTAGTAGTGAGTTATCTATTTGTCAAGTGAAATAATTCCTACCAAAAAGAACTAATAAATCTGCTATCTCTATTACTAACAATATTTTTAAGCAACCCATGTAGCCTAAATACCCTTCTAAAAAGTAAATTTTCCACATGATATGCTTTGAATGTTGAAGGGATGGTAAAGAAGTGTGCATGCTTATTAATTCTATCCACTATAACACAAATGCAATCCTTACCATTTAATGTGGGAAGACTTGTGATGAATTCCATGGTCACACTTTCCTATTTTTATTTAAGAATAAGCAATGGCTATAGCAAATCTATTGGAAAAACATGCTCTACTTCATTTTGATGGGAAGTAGTGTACTCCTTGATATGCTTGAGAATATCCTCCTTAAAATACTTCCAAGAAAATCTCCTTATTGTCTGCTTTCAAGTCATGTAGGATCTTGGGTATGTAGATAGTGATGCACCATGTAACACTCTCAAAAATTTCTCCTCCATTTTATATTCTAAAAATCTATCATCTTCTGCATCTCTATTCAAGATGTTAGTGTTAGTGTGAAAAGTAGTTTTACCTAACTAGTTATTATCCTACCTAGTTGGTCCTATTCACATACACTTAAGCTCACTTAGAGAGACTTTTCTTTTCTTGTCTCACCTTATGTGGACTCTACATGTGTCCTCACACTTGTCCCAAGTGTGGTCACATGTGTCATTCACTTTTGTGAGGTAGTCAGTCATTTAGTGCTACCTTCTCTCCTCCTCGTCCTACTCATACAAGGAGCCTCTTTATATTTTGTAAGCTTTATGTTGTTTTACACACTTTTGTATGATATTTTTGTTATCTTTCATATTACTATTTGTGGAAGGTTGTGATCTTGCAAATTGATCTTGGCTAATCTAACAGTTAGTAGCAAATGCATTCTTGGCATATTCTTCCATGACAAAAACCTCCCAATTATCATAAATGATAGAAATAGAACACAAAATGGGCATTTTGGAAAAAGCATCAACAACTACATTCTTTTTTCTCTTCATATATTATATATCATAAGCTTGTATTTTCCTTACCCATTTTTGTTTCCAATTATTCAAGCCATGTTGATCGAAGATGAAATTTAAGCTATGGTAATTTATCTCAACCACACACCTACCACTAACTAGATGTCTGAATTTTTCCAAAGCATACATTACGGAAAGCATCTCTTCATCATACATAGATAAACTCATTTTTGAATCTTTCAACTTCCTACTCTTAATTGTTATGGGGTGCCCCTCTTGCATTATAACAACTTCAAATCCCTTTCTTGAGGAATCACATTTTGTAACAAGTGGTTATGAGAATTTTGAAACAATAATTATAGGGCATGAGTTGGTTACCTTCTCAAACTTATCAAAGGCATCTTGTGTTGTATCTTCCTACATTTCTTGAGCACTAATGGCAATGCCTAAGTATAAAATTTCTATGTAACCAAACTCACAATTATATTATTTTTTGAATTGATCCTATTGCTCTAGAATTCCAAGGATCAATTCTAGGTGCCTTCATGTTTTGCTACAAATCAAAACATTATCAAAACAAATTGTCTCAACTAGCCATTGAATACTTGATTCACCATGGATTAGAAATTAGTTGGTGCATTAGTCAAATTGAATGGTGTAACCAAGAACTCAGTGTGTCTAATATGGCATCTAAAATCTATCTTGTGCACATATTCCTTGCAAACACATATCTAATGTTGGCTTGATCTCAAATTAGTCTTTGAGAAATAAGTTGCTCCATGCAACTCATCAATGGAGTCATTGATCCTAGGAATGAGGTATCCAATTATATTCGTGTACATTTATCTATACTTAATGCACATCATCATGGTGCCATCTTTATACTTCTAAAGGATCACTAATGAATCAAATGGGCTAGAGCTAAAGTGATCTATTTCAAGCAACTCCTTAAAAGATTTATCCTCTCTATATGTTCTCAGGTGATGGTAAGGAGTGCTCATGACATGCTTAGATCTTAGTTCCAACTCTATGACATGTTGGAATCCTCTATATGGTAGCAATCTTGTAAGCATATTATTGAACACCACACTATGTTGGTCTAGAAGAGTTTGAATATCAACATGATAATTATGCTACTTACTAGATATAGTTTGCATGCTCTTCATCACCAAGAAATTTGATATCCAAGAAACTTTTCTATTGCAAGAAATCCTCTCATATGTGACTACTCTTAGAGATCCATTAGAGACACCTCCAAGCACCACATCTTTTCCTTCCAATGTAAACTTTAGCTCCCTATTTTGATGATTTTGTAGAAAGTCACCAATGGAAAGCAACCATTGTACACCCATAACAATTTAAATTCTCATAAAATAGAATGCATTACATACCTTATTTTCACCCATGGTTACATTTAGTTGTTTGATTGTCTAGGTACATGGAATGGTGAATCTATTAGCAACCACAAAATTAAACCCATCAAAAACTTCAACCTTCATGTACCATATAATGTCTTCTATTTAGAGTTATTTGTTTATAACACCAAGATTTGATACCATTAGTATGAGAAATCTTGGACTTGAGAGAAAGGATCTCTATGCCATTTTTTGCAAGATGTACCCTTCATCTTTTTGAATCATTGTTAGAATGATTCTCATGATAAAAATAATGTTGTAATGATATGGTATGGAACTTGTGTAACAAATATTTACCACTACTATCCTCCTTATCAAAAGGACCATCAAAATTTACCTTCTATTGCCGACTTAAAAATTTCTAAAAGATTTAAAGAAACACTTCCATTCTTGTGACCCAAATTGTTAGAATCAAGATTAGTGGAACAAAAGTCAACATCCTTCACAACTTTATGCTCATCAACATAACTACTTTGTAAATCATTTTCATAGGACAATGGCTCAATATTTTCAAGATTTAAAATTTCAATAGGTGTATTTTGGACACCATTAGAAATCATTGGAATAATGGAATCATTACATTTAACATTTAATGTTGCTTTCTCAATAAATTCATTAAGAAAAACACTTCCTTGATGTGAGGATTCATTGGAAATCACTAGAATATCTTTTTATATGATAGAATTTTTACGTTCAACCTTTGTATCTTGTTGTACCTTTGGTTCAATTCTTTCATCCATCTGTAGGTAAACATTCTTTGGTTCATCCTCAATGATTTGATCCTTAATAACTTCTTGTTGCTTTGGTTCTAATTTTTTTTCTTTTCTTTCTACTTCAACTCTCTTCTATTGAGAAAATTCTTTCCATGTATTTCTAAGTAATCATCAAAAGTTACTACAGCTTTGAAAGCATTAGGCTTCCTTTGATACTCCTCAAAGATTCTCTCATCCTCCTCTTTTTGTGATGTTTTAGTTGGAATTGGGTTTTGCATGCTACTTTGCAACTACAATTTTTGCTCTAATAACTTGATCATATTATCTTGGATCTTTTGTAGTTGCATCACTGTATCTTGAAATTGATTTACATCACTTCCTTTTATTAGAGATCTAAAGAATCCTACCATGATTCACATCAACAATTTAATTTACCCTATAGGCTGGCAAGATCAAATCTTTGATACCACTGTAATGTCCCCAACCAAAATAATATTACAAAATTCTTAGATCTGAAATATTTAAATGGTTTCAACCAAAATGATAATTAAATATACTTAAATCTTAAATTCCCACAACAATTAAATAGAGATCCGTACTCAAATCCACCTAAAAGTTAGACATGCACTGTTATGTCCCAAACAAATTGATTTTTCTAAAATATGATTTTATACTCAAATAAAATCTACAAAAAACCATATACAATATATCTTAATCTCTTTTTAATCACCAAGATGCTATGAAGGTGAGATGAGAGCATACGATAAGAAAAACTAAATACAATATGTAGATTTGTTCATAAAAACTATTCCAGAAAGATAGATAATCTTTGCACACATAAATGGAAAATTCACAATGTGTTCTAGAGTTGATTCTTATTAATAAATCTGTATAAAGATACCAAAACATATTATATATTATAGCAATACAAATGATGGATAAATCTGAAATAATCTTCTATATGTCAGAGCTCCCTTCTACAGAGTCCTACAAATACAAACTACTGAAAATATGTTGAAATGCAAAACAATCTTTGAAGTACAAATACAACCTCTATATGAGATTGACCTCAAGAAACCTAAGGGGTTTCTTCCTTTGATCTCCAAGAATCCAAGGGTGGTTTTTATCCTCAAATCTTGTAATAGAACAAAGTGCTTAGGTGGTAAAGAAAATTGATAAATTGGCAAAAGATATCAACCAAAGAATTTGCATGGATTATATAGAAGTTATGGGCACAAATCCCAACATCCCATTATGCCCAAAAATAATAAAAATAAAATAGTGAAATATTAATTTCTTTGCAAATATTTCTTCTCCAATTAAATCCACTAAAAAGATATCGTAACTCCTTGATTCCTAGTTTTTTTAGCTAGTGAAGATGCTCTTCTTACACCCGCTAGAATATTCACTAAAAAGCTATCATAACATGTAATGTTGCTTTCTCAATAAATAAATTAATAAACAACACTTTGTTGATGTGAGGATTCATTCAAAATCACTAGATTATATTTTCTATGATAGAATTTTACCTTCAAAATTTGTATCTTGTTGTACGTTTGGTTCAATTCTTTCATCCATCTATAGGTCAAATTTCTCTGGGTCATGCTCAATGATTTGATCCTTAATAACTTGTCGCTTTGGTTCTAATTTTTTTCTTTTTTCTTTCTACTTCAACTCTCTTCTATTGAGAAAACTCTTTCCAAGTATTTCTAAGTAATCATCAAAAGTTACTGTAGCTTTGAAAGCATTAGGCTTCCCTTGATACTCCTCAAAGATTTTATCATTCTCCTCTTTTTGTGATGTTTTAGTTGGAATTGGGTTTTGCATGCTACTCTATAACTACAATTTTTGCTCTAATAGATTGATCATATTATCTTGGATCTCCTATAGTTGCATCACTGTATATTGAAAAGTATCTGCAAATTTACTTCCTTTTATTAGAGATCTAAATAATCCTATCATGATTCACATCAACAATTTAATTTACCCTACAGGTTAGGAAAATCAAAGCTCTATTACCACCGTAATGTCCCCAACCAAAATAATATGAAAATATTCTCAAATATGAAATATTTAAATGGTTTCAGCCAAAATGATAATGAAATATACTTAAATCTTAAATGCCCACACCAATTAAAAAGAGATATGCACTCAAATCCACCTAAAAGTTAGACATGCATTGTTATGTCCCAAACAAATTAATTTTTCTAAAATATGATTTTATACTCAAATGAAATCTACAATGAACCATTTACAATAGATTTCAATCTCTTTTTAATCATAAAGATCCCATGAAGCCGAGGTGAGAGCATACAATAAGAAAAACTAAATAACTATGCATATTTTCTCACAAAAACTATGCCAGAAAGATAGATAATCTTTGCACACATAAATGGAAACTTCACAATATGTTGGAGTTGATTATTATTAATCACATGTGTAGAAATATACTAAAATATATCAATACAATTATGGATAAATATGAAATAATCTTCTATATGTTGGAGCTCCCTTCTACACAATCCTACAAATACAAACTACTAAAAATATGTTGAAATCCAAAAACAATCTTTGTAGTACAAATACAACCTCTATATGATATTGAACTCAAGAAACCAAAGGGATTTATTCCTTTGATCTCCAAGAATCCAAGGGATTTCATCCTCAAATCTTGTAATTGAACACAAGTGCTTAAGTGGTGAAGAAAATTGATAAATTAGCAAAAGATATCAACTGAAGAATTTGTATGGATTATATATAAGTTATGAGCACAAATCCCAATGTCCCATTATGCCCAAAAATAATAAAAAAATATATTTCAATATTTGCAAATATTTTCTCTCTAATTAAATCCACTAAAAAGCTATCATAACTCCTTGATTCTTTGTTTTTTTAGCTAGTGAAGATGCCCTTCTTATACTCACTTACAATTGTCATAAATAATTATGAAGATGCTTCTCAAATTAGAAAATTTATAACTCCTTACTAATTTCCTTGTCATAAAATATTCCTCCCACAAAACTAGCTCCCACTTTGTCATAAAATCCAACTTATAACTCCCCAATAATGAGCTACCATAAAAACTATCATAAACTCGTCATAGAATATGCCATAAAAAAGGTGTCAAACACTCTCGGAGTTACATTATCCAATTTCCATGTATTATAATATCCCTCCTTGGGAAATACTCAAAAATAATAATATTTAATTAATTTACTTTGCCCCTTTATTGAAAATGAGAAATAATAATTAATTCAAGTACAAATAATCAATTTTAATAAAATTTATTTCTCTAGAAAATTTCCCTTTGCCCATAGAAAATATAGGAATGGTATTTTTGTCCACAAGATCAAATTAATTAAAAATGGGACATTACAACAAGTCACTGCAATAAGTTGCTATGACACTCATGACAATGCTATGTATTCACCTACAATGACATTGCCAATGCTTAGTGGTGTTGTGAGTTCACCTATAGAAAAGGCCATAAGCACCCAAGTCTACTACAAGTGCACCCGTAACAACATTCAAGTGATATGTTTCACTCCAATAGTTAGTTAACTATTTTCTAATGTTGTTTTTGCTCTAGTTATTTGATAAAATACACTCAACAACTTGAATCACTTTAGTTGTGGTAATAATATTACTTCCAACAATATTATAGGTGCAGTTGAATGGTCGAGTTAGTTAATCAAATGTTTTTGTACTGTCCAAAAATTGCATAAAGTATGTTTTGACACCAAATTTTGAGAAATCTTAATTACGGCTTTTGGGTTGTGCCTTGTTAACCCTTGATCCATAACTCACTAGATTGATAACCCTAGTCGTTCATCAACTATGGATATTGAATATTGACACTATTTTATACTCTTAATACCCTATTTCTATGGATTATTTCTAGCATATGGTAGTATTGAAATGTTAAAACAATAAACAAAACAACAATTAAAATTCATAAAATAGAGCACATGCAAGAATAAACACATAATACCATAGTTTCCTTGGAGAAAAATCAAAAGGGTGAAAACTCCAAAAAGTGAATGCAATCAACACCTCATTCACTATTTGATACTTATTACATGTAAAACTTAGCCAAATCTATGGATACCTAGATCTACACAATCCTATGTGCAATTATCCTACTTCCACAGCTCTGACACTCTCTAGGACTTTGTAGCTCACTATAAATTTATCGTAAACATAGCAACAAAGAGTATTTTATACATGACCAATCAAACCATCAAATAAAATATTTGATTCTTTTTAAATCCTCTTCCCTTCTTGGAAGACCAAATGAACTACCACATGGCTAGTTGTCCTCCAAGAAATAGAGCAACCATGTAATTGTCATATAGTCCCTAATCATGCATTTTTCTATTCTATTGACCATGCAAAAGAATAATGTCATTATCGACTATTCTCCATGCCTACATCCATGACCTTTCCTTGATAACTATCTATGAAACCTTTTTTCCCTACATGTGCTATCCATGTGGATAGGAAATACATAACCAACCTTTGCCACCTCGTGAACTCTAATAGATAAAACATCCAATATGACAATATTGCATCCACTTCTACAACAACACTAACTTTAGTAGCCTCTTTCTCTCTTCTACAACCACCACCAACTTTGTCAACCAAGGATAACGACTATCATCTTCTTCATCCAAAGGATAATCTTCAACAACACTTCATCACCTTCAATGATACTTCATCAAAAACTAAAATAACTAAAACAATGCTCAATAAATGTACCTAACTTGAGAACCATCCAATTCTAGACCACTCAACTTGGTTCTTGATTACTCCTCCCTAATCAATGGATTTTGGTCTGTAAAATCCTCAAGACACCACTTAAATCAAAATGAAAAACTCTTAAACTTCTCACAATTCAAGAGTCCTCCTTATTGTGGCTTGACATCACCCAAGCCCATTCTATTTCATTATGTAAAAGTGAACTAGTCATAGGTAACAACTTGTCTCTTGACTATTTCACTCACTACATATCAAAATAGATTTTTCTCTCTCAAATCTATGGTTACCTTCTTTAACTTAGGGTCTGGGATTCCTTCTTAACTTGTACATGCTTCCCATCATGTGATAACTTGAATCTTGTTGTTCTATATCCTTTTATAACTCTACAATAGTCCTACTGGCTACCCTTTGGTACACATACAATCCCTTATCTACCAAAGAACCCAACCTTCCAAAATCTTTGATTAACTTCTTCTAATTCAAGGTGATAGAAATTGATCAACTTATTATATTCATAAAAGATAATTAAAAAATATCTTTGTGTCTTCGAATGAAGGTATTTTTTTGTACGAAGACATCACTGATGCAACATTCATGTGAAGGAACCTTCGTTGGAAGGTTTTTGAGATTTTTCTTAGGTGGGGGTCATTTTTTTCTTTGTCCCACAAGTGGGTGGTGCATTCACAGATGAAGGGTCCAAGAATAGGACTGTCTGGAACCATCCAACCTTAGAATAAACACAACAAAAAACACAAAGAATGGAGAAACAAATGGAGATTTATTGATTCAATATCATAAACAGTTACAATCTTCATATGTCGGCAATATGTGGACTACAATGGGCTCACAGGCCTATCCTCCGGCTTGTTACAAATTACAAGAAATATATATCTTTGAAGCACTACTCTGCAATACCATTAGCCTAACTTCTCATATTATCTAACTTACTTTCTACCTAACTACATCCAGTGAATGATTATATAGCAATTCTGATTTCAAGGAATGATCCACGTCGGCCTTATGGGTTTCAAAGTTTAATGCTTGATGAAACATGTAGGTCGGTCTAATTCTAATGGTGAAGCTTCCAAAGTTAATGGATCATGTTGCAGTTCTAGTTGAAGGTGCCTCTAGTCTTATAATGTCTTGTGATATGTTCCATTAGGTGCCGCACATCACGGGAAGGTGCCACAACTCCATATGCTACATTGAATGTTGAATGCTTTAAATAATGTATCCTAGTGAAGCTTCTGAGAATGATATCTTCCTGTAGATGATTGCAAATCTCCTAAATTCTAGATATTGTGTAGATGAATCCTTGAATAATCTTAATCTTGTGTCACAAATTGTGAAGTGATCATGTGGTAAAATGCGGTGCAATCTACTAAGACTGAACTGACTGAAATGCAAGAAAAGAAAAGAAACATAATGTTTTTGGTTGATGCAAGATTGCCTTTCAACCTGGGATGCTCCTACATTAGCCACCCAGGATTGTTTGAAAAGTAAGTCCCTCACTTTCTTGGGGCTAGAGGAAAACTAATGTGGTCTACCTTAGCCTGAGAAATCCATGATGAATCTTCCTCTCGTCTTCATTTCCACTTAACTAGGTACTCCTTATATTGCTTGCCTCTGGCGTTGTGCCCAATTTTTCTATCCAGAATTTGTTCCATATGCTCCTATTGTTGATGTAGTGTCATATCTTCCAAACAATCTCCTATGGTACTGTCACTTGAATGATACTGATATAGGCCTACAATATTTAATATTGGTAGTATGCCAAGTGCTTCCGGTAGTTCCACTTCATATGCATTTTCTAAATTAAACTTCTTGAGAATCCTACATGGCCCAAGATTCCTCATCTTCAGCTTATTGTATGTCCCTACTGGAAATCTTTCCTTCCTAAGATACACCATGACTTCATCCCCAATAGAGAATTCCTTATGCCTCATCTTTTCTTTTGCTTGTCCCTTATACTTGTTGTTCATCTCTTCCAAATGATTCTGGACCTGAGTGTGTACTGTTTCCATGTATCCTACAAATTCTTCTACTTCCACACTCCTTTTTCTCTCCATGTTGATTTCTCTCAACTTTGCAACTCATCTAGGTTGTACTCTAGTCACAACTTCAAATGGTGTCTTCCCCATGTACTTTTGCTCACTAAATTATTATATGCAAACTCTGCTTGCGGTAGAATTATATCCCAATTTCCTGCCTTATCTCTTATCAAACATCTCAATAGGTTACCCAAACTCCTATTTACTACTTCTATTTGTCCATCTGTCTGTGGGTGAAATGATGAACTAAACTTTAGGTCTATCTTCATCTTCTTCCACAGTGTCCTCCAAAAATATCCTATGAACTTTGTATCTCTATCTGAAACTATACTCTTTGGTAGTCCATGCAATCTCACAATCTCCTTGAAAAATAGGTCAGCAATATTCACAGCATCATGTGTCTTCTTACAAGGAATAAAATGCGCCATCTTTGAAAATTTGTCCACTACTAAAAATATAGAATCATGTCCCCTTTGTGTTCTTACTAGCCTTAATATGAAATCCATGCTTATGTCTTCCCAAGGTCTCTCTGATACTATCAAAGGTTTATACAATCCAGTATTCTGACTACTCCCTTTTGCAACTTGACAAATTCTACAACCTTGAACAAACTTCCTTACATCCTTATATATCTGAGGCCAAAAATAATTTTCATTCACCAAAGCTGTTGTCTTATCAATACCAAAATGTCCCGCTAATCCACCACTATGCTTCTCCTTGATCAAATTCTCTCATTGAGCTTTGCGGAATGCATAACTGATTTCCTTTGAACAACATATCCTCTTGAATGAAATAATCCAACCACTTTCTTCTATCTATCACAACAGGTTCTTTATATACTTTCCATGCTTCCATAAAATCAAGATCATCCTCATACATGTGCCTGAGTTCTTCAAAACCTAGTACTTCTACCCTCATTTCTATTAGCAAATTCCTTCTTCTTCTCAATGCATCTGCAACTTTGTTTGACATTCCACTTCAGTGTTTCAATACAAATGTATAACTTTGCATGAACTCTACCCATCTCATGTGTCTCTTATTCAACTTACCCTGAATGTTCAAATACTACAATGCTTGATGGTCAGTGTACAACACAAATTATTTTGGCAACAAGTAATGTCTCCACTTCTTCAAGGCTTGAATTATGGCATAGAACTCCTAATCATAAACTGCATATCTTCTCTTTACATCATTCAACTTCTCATTGAAATATGCTACTGGTCTCCCTTCTTGACTTAACACTGATCCTATTGCATTTCCACTAGCATCACAATCAACTTGAAATACTTTTTGAAAATCTGGTAATGCTAACACTTGTTGCTCTATCACCTCTTGCTTCAACAACTCAAAACTCCTATTGGCTCTTAATGTCCACTTAAAATCCTTTCGGTCTCCTCTCATGGTCTTTATCATTAGTGTGCATATGGTACTAAAATTTATGATGAACTTCCAGTAGAGACTCTCCAATCCATGAAAAGATCTTACCTCTCCAATATTCACAGGTGTTGGCCATTCAACAATTGCTCTGACTTTCTTTGGGTCCATCTTTAATCCTTCTGCATAAATCACAAATCCCAAATTTACCAGTTTTCTCTTCATGAAACTACATTTCTTGATGTTTATCAACAATTTCTCTTCTCTCAGCCTCTAAAATACTTGTCTAATATGCCACAAATGTTCTTCCTTGGTTCTATTGAAAATCAAAATATCGTCCAAATAGACAATAACAAACTTACCCAAGAATTTCTTCAATACTTCATTCATCAACCTCATGAATGTACTTGGTGCATTAGTTAATCCAAAAGGCATGACTAACTATTCATACAATCCTTCATTTGTCTTGAATGTAGTCTTCCATTCATCTCCTTCTTTGATTATGATATGGTGGTGTCCACTCTTTAGATCTTTGTGAAATATTTTGCTCCGCTCAAACAATCCATGATATCATCCATCCTTGGCAATAGAAATCTATACTTGATGGTGATCTTATTGATTTCTGTTGAATATGTGCACATCCTCCATTCTCCATCCTTCTTTGGTGCTAGTACTGCCGGTACCACACACGGGCTTAAACTTTCTCTAATCAATCCTTTCCTCAATATCTCTTATATCTGTTTGTTTAGCTCTACATTTTTTGTCGGTGTCATCCTATGTGCTACTTTTTTTGGCAAACTGGCTCTAGGTATGAGATCCATATGATGACTAATATTCTGGATCGGTGGTAATCCTTCTGGCACATTCTTTGATAAAATATCTTGGTATTTTGTCAACAATTCTGCTACTTCCTTCTGTGGTGGTTCTTCTCCTTTTGCGGTGGTGTTTTCTGCACTTTGGGTACCGCACTTCTTTGGAATCAATGCAAAACACATGTTCTCATGTTTCAATCCATCCAAAAATTTCCTTCCATCTACCAAATAGATTCTAGTGTTGCCACATACTTCACTCTTGTGCTCTTCTTCCAAAGGTATCAAGATATGTCTTTTCCCATTTGATGTCATAGTATATCTATTCTTCCTTCCATCATGTATTGCCTTTCTATCATACTGCCATGGTCTTCCCAACAATATATGACATACATCCATTGGCATAACATCACACAATACCTCATCATTATAAGATCCAATATGAAATTTCACCAAACATTGTTCACTCACTAGTATCTTGTGCTCATCTTGAATCCATGCTATCTTGTAGGGCTTTGGGTGTTTCAACCTCTCTAGATTCATCTTCCTTACCATCTCTTCTAAAACCAAATTATCTGTACTTCCACTATCAATGATAACTTTGCAATGTTTACCTCCTGATTTGCATCTTGTCTGGAACAAAATTTTCTTTTGTGGTGGCTCCTTAGTTGTTTCTTCTTGCAACAAATCTCTCCTCATTACCAATGATTCACCCTTTTTTGGTTTCCCTATTGAACTTGGTGATCCAACTGATTCTTCCTTCACATATGCTACTCTTGCACTATTCTCTATCCTTTTGTTAGTACTCCCTTGATGATATTCAAATGCTTGATGTCCTTCGCCTCCACAATGGAAACAGGTTCCTTTGAATGATCTTTTGTCAAATCGTCTTTCATCTCTCCAGTATCCTTCATTGTGGTAAGAATTATAACTTCCTCTATTGTTGTGGTAGAAACTTTTGTCATCTCTCCCTCGGTGATATGAATGGTTGTCTTTTTCTTCTTTGCAGTATGGACTACTCTCCTTGTTTTGTTCCTCATAAGATCTTCCTTTCCCACATTGTGTTCTACCTCTGTGGAACTTTCCTCCTTTACCTCCATGTCTATGCTCATATCTCTTGTTCAACTTTTCTTCAACTTTCAACGCAAATTGATATGCCTCTTACACTCTTGTCATCCTTATCAAACTTAGTTCTTCTTGAATGTTGTTTCTCAGTCCATTTATGTACCACATAACTTTCTCCTTGCTAGCTTCACCATGCCCAATCCTAATAATCATCTTGTGAAATTTTTCAGTGTACTCTTTCATGGTCTTCTCTTTTTGCCTTAGGTTTTGCAATCTCTTCAATAATTCTAGCTCATAGTCAGTAGGTATGAATTGATTCTTCAAAATTTTCACCATTCTATCCCATTTTATGATCTTCTCCTTTCCCCTCCTATTTCTATCCAACTAAACTTCTTTCCACCAAATCAAAGATTTTTTTAGTGGCAAATATTCACCAATTGGCGAATATTGCAAATTGGCCAAGTCAAAATTGGCAAATAAATTGCATCCAACATGGTGGTCAAATTGCCTAGATTTTACATATTATCGGTCGAATGTATATCTATTCGCTAGATTTATTTTATGAGAATCAACTTAGTAAGTTTTTTGCCATAACAAACTACGCATTTCAAATGGGCTAACTAATATTTTCGCCTGGAATTTCGGAAGCAAGTAGTAAATCACCTATATATTCGCCAATACTATTAAAACAACATTGTGTATTAGGGCACGTTTCCCCAACTCCATTCAATGGTCACTGCGCGTGAGGACCCATTTCGCCAACCCAATTAAATGGTCACTGTGCGTGAGGACCTATTTCGCCAATTAAAATTTACAAGTAGTTGATTATGAGGGGCCATTTCGCCAATTTCCATGACACCTTCATGCAAATCGTAGGGCCATATTCGCCTTGGAAATTCCAAGGTATGTAGTCTATTGAGGTTTGATTCTCTGACACTTAAATGTATTCCTTATATAATCACACGAGATTCACCAAATCTTTTTAATATACCATATAGAATTCTTGCGGAATTCGCCAAATATAGATTGATATAAATAGAATCAAAACTCTGATTTATTCTTACACATTTTGTTCAATTCTGAACTTGTGAGCTCTCGATTTAGAATTTGGAAGTTGGAGTTGGAACTTTGAAGTTGATCATAGGCAAAGTTACAAACTTACAACACAGGCATTCCTACATTAACGAATAGAAAGTCAGTGAAAACCTAAACTTAAAGGTGAGTGATCATTTCTTCATAGTATTAGTGTTATAAGAATTCTTTATCTCTCTTCCATTCTTGATTCAATCTTAAAGAAGATATTTAGTAGGGAATGGGATCTATATTCTATGAGTATGTCCTTAAACAAGAAGACATTTTTTTCCAGCTTTTATTCAAAGTGGGAGATCAAGATGTCGAGCCGCAAGTGCGACAAGGGTAAGACTCCTCAAGGTAGTGAAGGGACTGGGAGGCCATCAAAACAATGAAAAGGTGGAGTTAGTATACAGTCACTTTGGAACTGGCAATGTTTCTGATCCATCAAATCAAGATGGAGCTACACCATCAACTCTTGTACCAAATAATAATGAAGAAGCCATTCGCAATACCTTAGAAGATGGGATTGCCATTGAGTCAAATGAGGATGGTAATACCGCAGAAGATGTTCCAAAGGATACCCTGGTTAGCTAGAATGAGGATGTCAATACCGCATAATATGTTCCAACAGATACCCTAGTTAGCCAGAATGAGGATGACAATACCATAGAAGATATTCCAAGGGATACCCTGGTTAGCCAGAATGAGGATGTCAATACTGTAGAAGAAGTTCCAAGGGATACCCTGGTTAGCCAGAATGAGAATGGTAATACCGCAGAAGATGTTCCAAGGGATACCTTGGTTAGCCAGACTGAGGATGGAAATACCGTAGAAGATGTTCCAAGGGAAACCCTGGTTAGCTAGAATGAGGATGGCAATACCACATAAGATGTTCCAAGGGATACCCCGGTTAGCTAGATTGATATAATTAACTTGGATGAAAAAGAAAATGCTGGCACTGTAGATGATGTTGGCAAGAAGAAAAGAAAAGGCAAATCAAAAGATTCAAAACTGGGGTGCGAGTGGGAAATGTCAAGGAATTTTCAGCTTGGTTGGGTGTTAAAGTACCCATTCATTAAATCAGTGGAGAAAGAAAACAAAGATGAACAACCAACATAATGCAAGTGTGTGATTTGTAGTTGGAAATGTAAAAGAGACAATAAATTGTAGCTAAATCTTAACACTATAGAAAAGCATATAGGTAAAGTTTATGAAAAACAAATCATAGACAGAAAGGAAACATCAATAGTAAGATGAAAATCAAAGAAAGAATGTCTTCATGTGAAGTATGCCGTGGAATATGATGAGCATAAGAAAAGAATGACGAAGCTTGCTACAAGTGGAGGTACAATCAAGGCTCAATTTGGAAAAGCAATGGAAGGAGCACAACTGGCAAAAACTGTTCAGATGAGTGTTGTTTTTCATATTTTGTCTAGAAGGCGTCCTATGACAGACTGCCCAAAGTATAGTAATTTATTATCTTTTTTGAGTGTTCCTCACTATCCTAGCACACATTGGTCAATAAACGCTGGACGGGAATGGGAAAACTGTCTCACTGTGGTGGAAAAGCAAGATTTAAAGGAGAATGTAAAAGAGTCAAACTTCATAGCATTATCTTTAGATGACGTTACTGTAGTAGATAATAATTCTTGGGTCTGTATGCATGTGTATACTGTAAAAGAACATGTCCGTTGAACTCATCTACTCAGTGTTCATAAAATGAAGGACAATTCAACATTGTAAAATCTATTTGAACTAGTTAAGAAGTCTTTGAATGAAATTGCAGGTATGGATGACTTGACAATTGCCAAAAAGTTGGTGTGTAGGAGCTGATGGAGCTGTAGTAATGCAAGGTCATAGGATCGGTCTTTGCACAAAATTACAAACTAGTTGTGCACCATACATGCTTGCCATTCACTGCATGGCCCATATAATGAATTTAGCATTTAAAATTGTAAGCAAGTTTCCTACAGTATCAAAAGTTGAAAATCTAGTCCACGAGCTCCATGCATACTTCTACTGAAGTCCCAAATGTTTTGCGGAATTTCAAAATTTTGCTGAGGGAATAATAGTAGGAAACAAGCTTCTAAAGGATGTTGATACCAGATGGATCTCCTTGCATGGACTAGTGCAACATGCTCTTTCAGAATATCCATCCTTGATTGGAATAATGTACAAGCATCGCAACACAGTAGACAAAGCTCCTGACCTCTTACATAGGTTAAGCGATATAGAGACACTCTTAACTTTAGCTAGTCTTCTCCCCATGCTAGATGAAATGAACAATCTTGTGACGAAAACCCAAGACAGAACTATGTATATCTATGAGTATACCAAACTATGTAGAATGACATGCATGGCCCTTGATAATCTATATCTAGATCTAACTTCTCAAAGCCCAAATTCTTTTAGGTGGCAAATAATTATAGATTTGAATCATCCTAAAAATTATTTATAGTTTAATGCAAGTGGGGAGTTATGTGCCTTTGTACATGGATTTGAGATACCAATGCACCATTGTAAGACGGTCAGGCGCTCTATCAGAGAAGTACCTATTAGAAAGGAAGATTTTGATGGCATTGTTAAATCTGTTAGTAATAATTTGAAGGAAATTGCAAGCAATCTTTCAACAAAGATTTATAATCGATTCCCTCAAGAAGAAATACTTGATGCCATGTCTATTGTGTATCCTCAATTTTGGGTTCAAGGACACCGAGATAGCCCAAGCTTTTTCATCAAAAAGTAACTACCTTGACCACATACTTTTCAAAAAGTGTAGAATGCAATGGATAGAAAATAGATGGAATTATAGATGGAAATAAGCTCAGAGGACAATGTAGTCAATTTGCAAGAAGTATGATAGACCAGTTTCATGCCATGGAGAATCCCTTTGAAGTGGGATCAATAACAAAGGCCTGGAATAACTTGGGTCAGAGTGAAATATAGCATGATTCGATATCAAAATATTTCAAACTTGCTGATTTATGTCAAATAATGATATTGGGTTCGGTGGAAGGTGAGAGAGTTTTTAGTGTATTGGGGTTTTTAAAATCAAAGATAAGAAACAAACTAGACAAGAATTTGGAAAATTGCTTGAGGGTGTTAGGAAGTGCGTATAATATTAAAAATTTTCCTTATGAAAGGGCACTTACAATCTAGAAGTCCATATGCGAAAGAAGAGGGTTGTGCAACACTTCAAGTTCAAATGCTGGTGGTGGTGGAACAAATGACAGTGACACAATGACTGATGAATTTGACTTTGAGACCCAGAATCAAGATGAAGAAAATGAAGATGAGACTCAGAATCAAGATGAAGAAAATGAAGATGAGACTCAGAATCAAGACAACTCTTTTTCTTTATCTGAACGTCAGTTTGAGGACCCTAACTTGATTTGGGAAATGGAAGTGAATTAGCAGTTTTTAGGTATTTATACTGCATTTCATGAATTATATTCCAAAACTGTAGTTGATGATATTTTATATTGTATTCCTTGAAATTGTGAATCAAATTGAATACATTAACATATTATTAATTATTTCATATTTTAATTGTGTCATACTGATAAGTTTTACATGTACTTAGTGATTCATCATTCAACTCAATGCTTAATATTTCCTTTCTAAAGTTGATTTGTGCATAAAACATAAAATTTGTAGTAAAGTAGAATTTTGGTTTTTGATTTGATATGTGATTCTGCATCATTTTTCACAGTTTATGAATTATTTTGATCAGTGCCTTATCCCCAACTGAGTCAGAAAATGAAATATACATATACGTAACCTTTTAGCCTTTTGCGTTATAATTTTAGGTTGACTTGTTACCACTGGTTCCCAGTCATCCAAGTTCACACTTAAGCCATCAAACCCGTCAGTATTACTGGCCCCCTTGCCTTGTCTCATTGGTCACCGCTTGGTTGGTAACATTATGCATCAAAAAATGTCTAAAGGGGTTAAATATTTCATCTTTTATCTTGAGTCTTAACCCGCAAAGTTTTTATGTCCCTTTGTCCCGTCAACCTAGAAATGTTCGCTTATAAGTCACAAACAATTCGCATGTGCATATTTGAACATTAATGGGAGCCACTGGATCTCACAGATTGAATCTTGACCACTTCCCGCCAGCCCGCTTGAATAAAATAATGTTTTAAGAAATCCAAACGGATAGCAGGCTAGTGACATCTGTTGCCTATCAAAGTGGAACCCATCATCCACTATAGACGTTGAACATCAAAGCATTGAAAACTAACATCTTCAGAGTCAATTTGGGTCGTTCCCCGTTAGCCTGTGAGGGGCCCACCAAAAGCTCTCATCTCTTAGAGGGATAGTGAGGAGATGACGTGTGTCTTCATCTGGACCGTTGAAGAGACTTTAGAAGACATGACATGAAATTTTTTGTCAAATATTTCAAAGGAGTTGCATTGGATTTTAAACAGTGAGCTACTTAAAGGAATTATAAAGCACATGGGAAAATATGTGGTAAGATGTTTTTATCTTAACCATCTGATGATAAAAAAAGTTAAGCTCTAAACATTGGTGAAGCCAGAGGGATAGCGGGCAGTCTCAATGGCATGTGAATAAAACATTTGAAATGGTAAATAACATTATCTTAACATATTAACAATAGTAGGATATAGAACAATGAACATCAACAATCGTTGAATGTGTATTTAGTAATTGAAACCAAAGTTTATATTCAATTGATAAAATAAATAATATAGATAATTGAACATCAACACATTACTGAATTTGAGTTTTCTATTAATTTTCAAATGAAGGATACATAGAGGCAATGTAAAATGTTACTCAAAGACAACTTTGCACAGAGCTGAGTTGGAACTTGGAAACTCTTATTTTCAATATCAAATCATTCTAATAGCTTTTTTAGCAAATTCCATTGTTCAGGTGGTGGAATTGTCATTTTTTCTAGATGATGTTGTCTGACTTGAATTTTTGTTAACAATGTACGATCGAATTTCAATTTGGAACCTGGGTTTGACTTGAATGTTTTAGCCAAAGATACATTCAAGATTATCATTTGTTTGATGAAATCCAAAAATTTCACCTCATCTGGGTTCTGAGGAAACTGGTCCAAATCAATCTTCCTTGCATCCTCCATCTTCTTTTTGAAATTATCCTTTCCAATGAATCGGTCATTTGTGTCAAAAGCCTGTGGTAAACCAAGCTTTGTCAAGTTCCTTACCTTTTCATCCTCCTTAATCTTTGTTGCAACCTCAATCACAAATTCTACTGTTTCACGCATTCTTGAACACTTTTGAATGAAATATGTCACCTTCATTGAGGCTTCAATCCAATTAGTAATGCCTTTTGAAATCAATTCATTGTCACTGGCTTTGTAGACTGTTTCTAGAACTTGATTTGCAGATTTCTCTTCTGCCTGCAGTTGCACATTTTTGTTGTCCATTAAATATTTGCTCAACTTATTATGATGTAGTCTCATGGCATCAATCAATTGAAAGAATTCACACAAATGATCAATCCTCTGCATTATTTCCTCCTAGATCTTTTGTTTCATGTGCCACATTGTTTGTCTACAAAATTCAGTTAACTTATTTTGACAAGATTTTATTTCATTTTTTGCTTCCATAAGCTCTGCGGCCAATGTTTCATTTTTTTCTCTCTTTCTCCAATTTTTGTTCCTGTTGATGATTTTTTTTACACATTCATAACAAAAGTTAATATTCACAAAATGAACCTAACTATCTTGAAAGATATGAAGAAATCAATTAAGATTTGCTTAATCCCAAGTTTCTGTATGGTCAGGTCTTGACCTATTGGATAACTCAGTAGGTTGATGTGAAGCTGTAATATGCAAGTGGCCTTACGTGATTTAAGGTGTTTTATGAGTTACTGGACTTTAATTATGCAAACCATCACAAATATCAACATTTTTATTCATTCCTTTGCATAAATCTGTTACTGTATCAGAAAGCTTTATATGATTTATATTAACACAAGCTTTTCTTTCAAATATTATGAAAACTGTCAAATATCAACTCAGTTGTTCATGTTTCTTCAAATATCAGACAATCTCCTTTGAATTTCTGTGTTTAAGCTAAGTATTTCAAATGGTTTGGGAAAAGTTAGAGAAATCTAAACTAAACTTCATTCTACTACAGGATCTAAATGCTCTGTTATACACCTTGTAAGAAGTACAACAAACTTGATCAAATCCACAGATTAAACCTTTGAATGTAAGCCCTGAGTATTTTCACAAACACACATTCAAGATTGCAAGCTTTAAGAGATATTTATTTCAAATACAGAGAAGAGCCAGAAGACACTCAGAAAATAGATGCAAAATTCTAGATTCATTTGTATTCAAAACACACAGTCATATATGATTTACAATGTATGAATGACTCTTAGCTTCATTAATCAAATTACATAAACTTACAAAGCTTTATAGATACAATAAGGAAGCTAGATGTTCCACGCATTCCTTATTGCAGACATAGGCGACCTCCTTCTACTTCTGAATTACAAGTTCCAGCTCTGTTCTACAAATTCCTCTATTCTTACAAATCCCTGTGTAACCTTATTACAATGTAAAGGGGGCAATATATAGCTCTGACTATCCCCAATATAGTCACAAAACCCTAGTTAATCAACGGTTCACACCTCCAGTTACAGCATCAACAGTGGAAAAATCCCTCCCAAAAATATCTCTGAGCAACATACCCCAACCTGAGCATAAAGATGCTCCTTTGGAACCCTAACAGCTCAAAATATCCTCTGTGGTTCTTTTAATAATGTTTCCCTCCAACTGCATTTTTCCTCTCATTGAAGGCCCTTTACTTCTCTTGCCTCTCTTTGCAATTCGATCCGCTCTTTGTGACGTCATCGCCATCAAGTTTCACCTGCATATTACTTCTCATCAGCATCCTTATCTCCTTTCACTTCTTTGGTGATCTGATCCACCCTTTGAGATATCATCGCCATCAAGTTTCACCTTCTACATATCTACAAACCTGCAAGCAGACAATAAAATGGATTATAAAATATTCCCGTTGCTTTCGCCAATTTATACCTTGTCAGAATGTTCACTGGGCATTAATCACAGTCATTAATGCACCATCAGCTCGACTTTCTACTTCTATGTTCATGCATTTTTTAAACTTTTAATTTTGCATACATCCTGTTTCTGTGCATGTTTTCTTGTATGTTCTGCTTGTATGTTTTCTCTGTATGTTTTGCATGTATATTTTAAACATACTAGCATTTTATGCAAACAATTGAACTAAAATTCCCTCCTTTTCACTTTTCCGTACATCCTTGTATCTCTTGTTTTGTATCTCGCACTTTGTATGTTTGCCTTGTATGAGCACATATACAAATAACATATACAAACCCTCTCTTTCCTTTTATCTCCCGCGGTGCCTTGATTTCTTTTATATATCGGGCTTTGTATCCTTCACCAACATACAATAATTTTAACATTCAAGGATTTTTCTATTTTGAACTTCCCTTTGAAATCCGGCTTGTACATTTTGTTTTGCACATCGGCTTGTATATCGCAACATACAAACGCATATGCATACAAAGAATATTCTGTATTTAATTTCTCTTCACATCCGCGTTGTATTTTTTAACTTGCATTTTCACTTTGCATATCAAGCTTTGTATATCGCGAACATACATTATAATTATACAAACACTTAAACATGCAAAGGGGGGGTCCACTTTACCTTTTGTATCTCTGCAATATGCTTATCGGCTTGTATATTTCATTGCATATCAACTTTGTATCAATCGCTTGTATATTTCAAACATACAAACCCCAATATACATCCGGTGGACCTATCGCTCTTTATAAACCATGTCTTACTTACTTTTAGCTCCGGGACATGTATATAATGCTTTGTATATCAACTTGTATGTAAGATACATACACACACCTTTGTATGTCCCCTTTCGGACTTCAAGTTTTTATAAACCAGAGTTTATTCACCTTTCGGCTCTGACTTGTATAAAGTGCAATGTATGGCCGATATACATTAAGTCATGATACATTGCATTAACCAAACTTTGAACTTTCTTCAGTTCCGCGTTGTATGCATCCAGCCCTGTATATAAAGTGCAATGTATATTTCGATATACAACGAACTCCGATGCATCATTTATATTGGATTTAAATCTCTTTTGAAACCCGCATTGTATCTCTGCCTTGTATGTATCGCAATGCATGTATACCGCGACATACATACAAGTCGAAACATACAAGGACTTAACTTTAATTCATAAATGTTTCGGTTCTGCAGCATGTATATGATGCAATGTACATTGGCTTTGTATGTAAGATACATACAAAGCAAAAAGCATACAATGGATTTAAACAACTATCCACTTAAACTTTGAACTTTCGTCAGGTTCGACTTGTATGTATACATAGAACTTTTATCAAAATGCATACAAGTAAAAGGATATACAAAGAAGTTTGCACAATGAGACCCGATATACAAAAGACATTGTATGCAACATGCAAACAACCTGACATACAAACAACCTTGTATATGAGACCCGATATACAAACAACTTTGTATATGAGCGACATGCACACTCGATGACCCATGCGACTATGTATAAAAATGACTTTGCATATACAAATGACTTTGTATATGGAAAACGATATACAAAGGACTTTGTATACAAGCGAACTTGTAAACAAAGGACCTTGTATATGTAACCCGATATACAAAGGGCATTGTATATGCAACAACAAACCCTTCCCTTGTACATTTTACCAAAATACTCATAACTTGCAAAATACTTGGGATTTTAATATGGTTCAAAAAGCAACCCTAGCTCATTTTTCACAAGGAATTCACCCCTATTCTGCCCTGGTACTAAAATGCATTTTTTTCTCTAGTTTTAACAAAGTTTGCAATTTTCACCCTCTTTTTCCTTTACCACCAAACAGACCCACACAAACAAAACAAAAGAAAAAGCCACAGCAGGGGTCCTCATTTTGCTAAGGAGTAAAATGGGGCGTGTTGTGAACATCACAACAGTGCCCACTGTTCATTTTCTTTCCCAATGCTTTATCTTAATTTTTCTGAAATGGATTTTTCGTCATCATATTTCTTTTTGCTTTCATCTAACCTTTGCTTCAGTCCATTCAATTCCACCTATGTTTGTTTATCCTCTTTGCTTGTTGATGTAGAGGCAGATTTTTTTATTCTTTTTTCTAATTCATTGCTCTTGTTATCTGCTGCTTTCTCATTTGCTAAGTCTACCTGTAATTTTTCTATTTGATTCTGCAACTTTTTTTTCTCTCTGTCATTCTTTAGCAATGATGTGTACACCAATTCATTATTCTTCTTTGATATATTAATTTTGTCAGTATTTTTTAATTTAGAAAAATCAAATTGCAAACTGCTCACTTGAAATTCAGATCGATCCATCTAATTTTTTGGTTTATTTTGAACTATGGGAACAACAATTGTGTACTCCATGATTTCTGTATTTGTGTCAAATGTGGATAATATCATGGTTGTTGTGGGATCTGAAGTTACAACAGACACACTCTCCATCAGTTGCTTCTTTTCATTTTTATACAATTCTGATTTCTTTTTAAACTCTTGAATGTAATCAAAACCTGGGGACACAAGAATAAGGGAATGCTTGAATGGTGAAGGAATAGGAGTACTTGCAATTTTTGTTGTAGCCACACTAACTGGGGAAGTGCCTGGAAATAATTCCTTTATAGTGGAACTGGTAGTTGGACTTGGACCTATCATAATCCTTTGTCTCTTCTGTATCCCTTGATCACTGAGTGTTTGTGTGGTATCTTGCATTGGTGTCCTCTTGTGTGTAGTTTGTTGTTGGACCTGTTGTTGTAGCACATGTTGACTAAGTTCTCCACTAGTGGCAGTGTCAGTCGCACTAGGCTCTCCACCATGGGCATGCTCAAGTTGTGATTGCATCTGACCATGAGGATTAGGATTTGGAATTGAAACAAAATCAATTCTTTTAGTTCTACTTGTATGACCTCGGTCTATTTTATCAGTTGATTTAGCTCCAAGGCCTCATTTATCAAATGGTTTTCTAGTATTGGTGACTACATCTATTGGGTTCCAAATGCCTTGTCCTTGGGACCCCAAACCACCACCTTGATAACCCATATTTTTAGCTATGGCTGCTCCTGAAGCATATGCTTTTTTTGTGGCTTGACTTAAACTAGGTTTGAAATTTCTTTGTTCATCCCTATCATCATCATTTTCTTCATCACTATTAGTTTCTTCATCTTCATATTCATTGGGATGCTCTATATTCCACAATTTACTAAACTTTTCATTTTCATTGATTTCTCCATACTCTGCAACAGTTCTTGGTTCACCTAGCTCCTTCCTCATAGACTAAAATGCAGTAATTTTTTATCATGACCAATATTTTTTTTCTAACAAACTCATAGAGAGAATCTGGCATTTTTGCTCTAATAGATGGTTTATCACTTTTTTCATAAAAATTGTTGTACCTCTTGATTTCATTCTCTGCTAGTGCTCCTATATTTTGGTGCAATGCCATAATTTCTGCCGACAATTGTTCAAAAGAAATACCTTTCTCAGTAGCAATTTTCTCCATTGCTATTTTGACCTCATCCCAAGAATCCTTGTTTCTCAAGTTTTCAAGCAAGGGTTTACTTTGATGTTGAATTCTACTTGCAGCATTCCTATTGGCCACAATCATTGTTTTAATGGTGTCAAATGGATCATACTGCTAGTGACAAACAATATCAATATTAAAAAATTTCAAAAGATCATGTGCCACCTTAAATGCTTTTCTCTCCAATGTGAATCCTCCACATGAAACAGGTAAAGAAGGAAATAAGGTCTTCTTTTACTGACCGGCAAAGTGTAGTTCATCAGTACTCTGCATTTGCCTTACATATTCCAATGCAAAAACCCTTTTTGTCACATGTATTGGAAGTTTTTATGGCTCTACTCTTGATCCATAAAATCTTAGCACAGCATATTCTTCCAATAAGTACCAATCAGCCAATTGTATTTCTTTTCTTAGTTGAATGAAATCTCTACATGATATAAGTAATCTAGGCATTGGACTATTTGTAATTGCTTGATGCAATGGAGCCAAAAAGTAGTCTACAAAATGATTGTAGTTCCTTCGAGAATCATGCATCCTTATCTTAGTGGTCTAATCATATACTGGAGCCATTTTATTTTCCTCGGTATTACTATAGGGTTGAATCTGAAGCTTGTTGGTCTAAAACATTCCACTAAATTTGAATAGAAAAAAATAGCACAAGTAGGTTGTGAACCTAAATGTCTTGGTGGAACCTCCTTTAATCATTAAAAATTGTTTATGCATAGATTATACAATGTGCTCAATAAATTTATATTTGACATGTACACCAATACCATAATGGATATTATATACCATTTCAAGGAGGCTTGTATCCACTTCCCAATTGCTATCCAGTCCGAGGCAAAATACTAGCATGGAAATAGTATCCTGAGCCCATGATTTAAAAATTTTCAAAGGATAAGGAGGCTTATGGTTATCTTTCAAGTTGTTTTTTTTAACTATTTTATTTAGGAAAACATTTTTGTCCCTTTCATTTGCTACTTCATAATCACTAGCAAGCTTTTCTAGGTCAATGTGGACGTCTCCAAATTCTTCTGCATTAGTAGATAAAATTTCTTCTTTGGTATCCTTATTTATAGTTGCTCTTTTGTTATCATCATAATTGTGGGCATAGACCATGATAAATTTTGGGCAAGGGAAAACCTCATGTAACATCATGCACCCTAATCTAGTTACCCATGGTGCATTGATACTATCAACTTTCTTTTTCTTGGCAGCCTTATTCTCACATGAAAATCTAAGTTTTGAGGTAATTTTACCATACATGTTAGGATCATAAATATCATGTTATTAATCAGTCAAACCTGAGATTTTAAGCAATTTAGAATAATCTAATTTTCTATTCATACTTTCTCTACCTTTCCCAAAAACTTTATCTGGTCTGCTAGTGGTGGTAGACATGCTTATACAGTGTGAAATTGTGAATTCCCTCTTAAGTCTTCCTTAATTTTTCTTTAGTCTCTCAACCCTAAACGTAAAGTTTGATAAAATAAGATTTTAAGAAAAAAGTTTGACAAAATAAGATTTTAAGAAAAGATGAAATGTAGCCTAGGAATTCTGTGTTTTGTCTTACCATCTTTGTTGGAAATGGCACTGTAATGAGCAATCTGAAATCACCCTGTGTGCTAACCCTCTCAGCCCTCACTTAAAAATAAAATCACTTAGCAATAAAAAGTAGAAAGTTTGCTTTTTTTTATAAAGTGAATTTTTTTTAGTGAATGAAACGTCAAGTCAATGTGTTGCTTCCGGAGTCTGAACTACACATTTGGTACATGTCTGATAGCCATCCTGCATTGACAGCTCACATCAATTTCTAAACCGTTGATCTTTGTAAATCTAACAGTTATAGGGTGATTCTGGAGATTTAAGTTCGCAAGCTTAGCATTCTGTGCATTTCATTCCGGAATGCAACTACAACCATCCATCAAATGTTCATCAAACGGTCGAGTAATTTATGATATAAACAATAAACATAATCTACTTTTAGTGACAACTTTTAGTGTTTGAAATGTAATTTGTCAATTTGCTGGCAACTTTCTTTTTTCATTTGTATTGATTTATGTTTTAAATCTGCATGCAAATATTTTTTATGTTTTTTTTAATTGAAAGAAATCTTTTATTAATAAGAAACAAAAAAATACAAAACCAAGAAATAGAATAGGGATACAAATTATAATAGTATCAACACAAAGAACAACTGACATAAAAGATTGCTGCTGTATTTTTTATGTTTTACATCAGCAAAACAGGTATTCAATTGATATTAATTCAAAAAATTATTATAGCTGGGGGATAGCTACGCCCCTGGCATATCATGCTGTTACAAAAAATTCCATACATAATCTTTCCCAACTGATATGATAATATTACATCAAAATTACATAGAAAAAATCAAAAGTTCAAAACACTGGGCCACTGACTAAGAGAAACCATAAAAATCTCCTATTTCCACCAGGTCTACGAAGCGCAACACCCATTCCACATTCGGCTCCATGTCGAGAGCTTGAGAGAACCTTAGAAAATTCAAACCGATGGTGGCCCAGTGACGGTGGCGGGCGAGAGCCCCATCTGTCATGTTGAGTAGAAAGGGAAACCGCTAAATCCCCACACCCATCCCTCCCCTAAATAACACCAATGATAGGTTAGAAGACCGTGGAATGCCCACACCCATCTCTGCCCCAATAACCACCTCCAAATCATTACCCAGATAATCTGCCTTGAAAATTTCTCGCAACAGAACGAGAATATCCTCCTTCAAACCTCCAAGGTCCAGCAATGATGCCAAGAACCAAGAGGCTATGTCAGAATTCACTCTATATATGTTTCTATCAATTAAGAAGTCCCTCCCAAGCACCATTTTCAGGGCTTCCAACTCCAGGGAGCGCAAACGGGCAATTCTATGAGGCTTCATTATAGCTCTAAGCCTCGAGTCTGTTATGAAACCGAAGAAAGCAATTTGCCTTCGCAACGATATAAGGCAAATTGGCGTATCCATTTTCTTTGTTAAGCAACAAGATAGCTTCAAACTTTGGTATGACTATGAGGCATTGTTGGGCTCCATTAAATAGAGCCAGGCTTCATTAATGGCGCTCGGCTTCAAAACTTTGGGATATCTTTCCAAGCGTGCCAATATTTAAGTGATATGATATATCTTTTCAATTGAATTTAAGTGAATTTAATCTGCATGCAAATATTTGTACTTGATTTGACGAAAGTATATAGATAATACTTAATAGTGTTTCCAAACTATGTTCCACGTATGCAATCCATGACACATGTCACCAATTTTGAATTAAAAGGAGCACAATATTTGTAAATTGATATGTAAGATCTAACCAATTTTATATACAATAAAGTTTAAACTAATAATAAATACTATAAAAAGAGGGAGTAACTCTTTTTTTTTCCCTAATTTCAACAAAAGTCATCTCAGATCAAATATATTCAATAAATGAATAGTACAATAATCATCAAAATAATAACATTTACATATACTTCAGCACTTTAGAAATCTAAATTGTCAACATAGTTGGACCTCCATAGTTGATACTCCTCCTCTATTGGCCAAATGAAATTGAAAAGTTCGTCTACTTTGGTCCTGTAAGGTGTGTACTTGATAACCACTCGATTAGCTTCCTTGTCAAATTCCTCTAAGAAAATGCCAGTGTGAATCAGCTTATCCATGCTGCTTCTCAACATATCTAAATCAACAGTGTCATAGATGAGCTTAACTTGACCAGATATTATTTGTTTTACCTAGTCCTTCCACAATTGTAGAGGTTTAACCCCACCATTTTCACTCAAAATAATAGGAAGCAGATTGAAATTCCATTCATCAAACTTTTTGACAAGCTCCCTGATATTTATTTCCAAAGGACCTACCAACCCCTAAAAATCCTTAATTGAATTTATAAGCCTAAGAGTTGGGATAATGTTAGGAGGTGCATCCTTGACATGCTTGGTTGCAATTGCCATTTCTCTTAATGCATGGGCTCTAGGGATCCATGTATCCATTAATGATGTTACAACATCCTTATTCTTATCGAAATCCTTTACGGCATCAAACATAAAAGAATAATTTGAATGAATGCTAATTAATCTCCTATCAATCCCTTTATTCAAGTGTTCAAGAACTATAGTTACAATCTTCATATTACTTGAATAAATTGATTCATTGACCTGTGACAACAAATTCTTGTACGTCTCAATTTGATCCAATAATTCCTCTTTAGTAGGCTTACTTGATGGAGTTGCACCTGATGTGCTTGGCTCCTCAACTGTAAGGGGTAGGGGCGTATCTCCAAGATTGTATGGAATGATTTCCATTGAAACTTTTGGAAGGATAGCAGAGTCAGTCTGTGGTGGGGCATGAGCATGCATATTTTTCAATTGTTGCTTTAACTACGCCACTTTAGTTTCCAACTTGGCAAACTTTTGCTGACTGTCATTATACTCTACAACCATGTCATTATACTTGGATCTATATTGATCTCTTTCCTTAGTGATATTCTCTACTATTGCCTTTGTGAATTTGGCAACATTCACTGACATGTTTGTTGCCTCAATTGCTGGGGTATCAGACAATCTCTTAATAATTAGCCCTCCACTTATGTTTGGAGCAGGCTCAACAACTGTAGGTTTCCTTGCACCTGGGGCCAATGCCCAAATAGCAAGTGTTTCCCATTCTTCACTAAAAGCACACCCATGCAAAGCCAATTTTGCTTCCTCCTCTATTTGATGCAATGGTTTGTCATGCCTCCACACTGTGTTAAAAGCAATTACCGAGGCCAAATCCCACTCTAGCAGCAATAAAATACCACTTTCCATCACCAACTCTCTGCCTTTTTCAGCTGTTATCTTCTGAAACTCTTCTTTCATTTCCTTTCTAACCTTAGCCTGAATAACTACTTCTGGTAATTCAGGGTGCAAGCTTCTCTTTTTAGCAACATTATCAAGATATTCATCTCTCCTTGCCCTCCAAGCAAACTCTCTAAAAGCAGGGGTCTAGACAAATGAATCATCTTTCACGAAGGTCTTGCAAGCTTCCTCCCTAAGGTCATTTGTGTTGCTTAACCCCCTGAGGTCTGCCTTGCCCAACCTAAGGTTGCTTTCTGGTTCTATTATCTCCCTAGGGGGAGAGGGCATTCGTTGTCTCATATCCTCCTCAATGACAATGATATCATCATCTGAATCATCTAGATAATCCACCAAGCTGCTTTGTTCAACCTTTTTGCTTCTTTGGTAGTGGTTGTCTTGGAGGTGAATCCACCTCAATCACTTGCGGAGCTGCTTGCCTTGGGGGAGACAGTGGTGGCATTTCATGTAACGCGAGGAAGCTCTTGAGCCCTCAAGTTTAGAATTAGAAGATACAGTTGGGGTGGCAATAGATTGTTGCTTCCTCACAATACCTTTTCTCCTTGCAAAGACTCTGATCTTTTATGGTGGTTGGTAGGTAGGCCTTTCCTCCAACACTGGGGCCTTCCCCGTATCCTTTTCCTATTCTCCCCCAACCACATCTTTTCCTTTGTTAGCAACGAATATCTCTCTTTTCATCCTGCCAACCACTTGCTCAAAATTTTGGAGCATATATTCAACTTTTTACAATTCATTTTTGAATTGAGGCAACTGCAGGGGGCCATATTGGGGATCAGTCTTCCATTTTTCCCTTACCATCTTATCATAGGTGATCCATTTTGTCTTCCTATCCTCTCATATTTGGTAATTAAAGATGTTCCTAATAACATCTTCAGGGAAATAGAAGTTATGTATGAACTGGCTGCTTCTGATCCTCGCTTTCAATGCAACCATGAAACCTTCAAGATCATGATTTCTTGTGCGCACTCTCCTCATGTTGTATGGTTCAAGCAATTCATCCATTTTTATCCACCCTCCACCAGTCATCACAAAGTCTGCAAAATCTATCCATGTTGGGAAGAAGGTTCCTTTCCTCATGTTTAACAAGTGGCCATCTTCAACATTACCCAGCTGCCAAATGACTTCAAGGAATCCAATTCCAAGTGGCACATATCTTGGGAGAACATGTGGTCTAACCGTAGTGCCATATACTTTGAGAATTGTACAATCTAGATAGGGGATGACATCTCCCCAGTTGTGATCAATTTTTAAATCAGACCTCCTTTCTTTTGGCCTGAGAAAATCATGTAGTTCAGTTGGAATCCTTGGTGGATTCAGGATTAGGTCATTCCTCAACTTTGATGACATTCTCAAACACCACAAAATCAAACTTTATATCATCCTTGTCTAGAATTCTTGTCCAACATTGGACAGTAAGCTCAACACTATCCTCCTCTTTTCCCAACTTCATATCATTCTCAAAGAATTTTGCCGTTTTGAATAAAAACATGTGCATTAACAGTGAGTACCACCAAAACTAAACTGAATCTTTACCATTCTTTAATGAAATTAAACCCTCATTAATGTTATCTGCTAGGTAGGAAGCAAAGTCATATACTACATTGTAGGTGGGGTGTCATATATGAGCAACCATATACATGAAACCCATTGGCATTCCGGAAGCAGGATCAAACCCCAAGATTTGACACAAAGAATAGAAGGTTTTCTGAAAATATGGAGCAAAATACTTTATTGGGAAGGGTTCCTTATCTGATGGACCAATAACAATTCTCCCCTTTCCCATTCCAACTGATGCTAGATGATTTTGCAGCATTGTGAGTTTAAAGACGTGTCTTGTCTTCATGTATTCACTCCTAAAGGCTTTCAAATCAATTTTTACCAAATCCTCATTCCACTCATGAAGTTGAAAAACTTCAGCAATCTCATCCCTGCTGATCTTTACCATTTCGATCCCATTATACATCATGACAACTCTAGAGATAGGATCATATCTGGTTGCCATAGCTTTTAACAAGTCTACATCCATGTAGACATTTGAGACAACCAATTTCCCCATGTCCGTTCTCCAGGGGTTACATATAGGAGAACTCAAATTCCTGTTCCCAAACCAGTTCTTGAACAATGACTATCCTGTATGTGGTATGGTGGCATCCTTGATATGGATATGTTTAGCTATGAGGCCTTCTTTAATTTTGGAAGCCTGGAACAGAAGCTGACCTTTTACTTTGTCATTAGTGAAGGGCTTTAATTGATCAAGAAGGTCCTGGACTATGGGCCCTTTCATCTCTCCAGAGCTTGAGGTTTGAGCTCGTGGGGGTGCCATTATGGTGAGAATTTTGTAAATTAGGCTTTTAGTTTAGCAAGAATTATAGGTTCACAACTAGGGTTCTGACTTAAAGCAGCAGTAAAGCTCAAAATTTGCAGTTAAACAATCTAAGAAGGCAAAACCCTAAAATAAATGAAAATTTACCACTACTAGTAATTCCTATTGACAGAACCACGATAGTGAGCACAAGCAACTAATTTTAGAGTGCGAGATTTTAACTTACGACTTTGAACGCTTTGAAAACCCTAGTTTTGATTGCCAAGAGATTGAAATTGCCTCGAGAGATTGAAATTTGCCTCAAGAGATTGAAATTGCCTCGAGTTTTCAAGAGATTGAAATTGCCTCTAGATGCTTTAAAACACTTAGACAGATTTCAATTTTGCAAAAAGATCGCTAGTGCTTTTATGGAGTTAAAACCACCATTAATGCTCACTCGCGCGAAGCAGAACGACTCCCATGGCCACTTTCTCAATTTCAAACTCTAGCCGTTGATCTCTTGATGAGATGGCAAGATGGATGGCTGTGATGAAGTTTTCTACCACACGAAATTACTTACTCATCTTTCAGCGGACCCCACCTTCTCTTCAAGCTGCGAAGTCTGCTATGTGGCGTTCGCCCGTTAGCCCGTTGGGTTTATCACCCATGCATCTTTTGACAACGGGCTAGCGGGGAATGGTTAGGATTAACCTGGTGCCTGGGGGCCCCTCCAACCTGCTCTCACATTAACTTCTCAAGCCATTTGTTGTTCGCTTAAATTCTTCAACATTGGATGGCTAAGATTAAAACATCTTGCCGAGGAATTTCCCATGTGTCTTATTTAAACCTTTAATAGCTCACCTTTTAACTTTTAAGTCTCTTAAGGCTTCTTTGAAATATTTGCTAAAATATTTCAAACTCTAGCCGACGGCCATGATGAAGTTTTCTGCCACACAGAATTGCTTACTCATCTTTCGGCGGACCCCACCTTCTCTTCATGTTGCGAAGTCTGATATGTGGCGTTTGCCAGTTAGCCCATTGGGTTTATCGCCCATGCATCTTCTGACAACGGGCTAGTGGGGAACAATTAGGATTAACCTAGGGCCCCCTCCAACCTGCTCGCACATTAACTTCTCAAACCATCCGCTGTCTTCTTAAATTCTTCAACATTGGACGGCTAAAATTAAAACATCTTGCCAAGGAATTTCCCATGTGTCTTATTTAAACCTTTAATAGCTCACCCTTTAAGTCTCATAGGGATTCTTTGTAATATTTGCTAAATCATTTAAAAAGTGGATCCTGCTAGGTTAACCCATTCCCGACCAAGTGGTGACCGACAAGATTAGGTATAAGGGGCCGATAAACAACACGGTTTTGATGGCTCAGGTTTCAACTTAGACAACCAGCAACCGGATGTAGCAAGTCAACATAAGATTACGTAGAGGGTTAAAAGCTATGTTTCTCATATGTGTTTAGGGGAAAATTGGATTTTGTGAATCTTTTTATTGTTTAGATGTTAAAACCCTCCTTTCCACTAAACACTAAAGGATCTAGGGTCAAGTGGTGAGCACTATCATACCCTAGGTCACTTGCAGATGTAGGGAAACTTGGATTAGGGAATTAATTATCAATTTTTCCTTCTCCTATGTCCAATTGACCATTAAAACCATAATTATGCAAATACGACAACAAATTGATGAATTACGGAAAAAGCTCTTGCAGACAAGAGTAAAATACTGAATTATAGAATACCTATTTTAAGGGTTCTGAAGCGGAACAGTCAGGGACTAAGGTGCGGGCACGCAAGCCCAAGGTACCTACTTTTTAAGGGAATTTGGACCTCCTTCCTACACTAATCAACCCTGTAACTTCTGTTTCCTGAAATCTATCTGCGGAGGACATAGTTGTGAGCACCCAAGTCTTGGAAGTGCTCCTGTGTCCTGCTTTTCTTCAGATCCTGAATCCCTGATGCCTGCCAAGCCTTCTTACAACTCCACTTTTTCTGGATGCGACACCTGTAACCTGCAATCACAAGACTTGGTTTGGGGGTTGTGGTGTTTAGAGGGTTGTCTCAGTCAAGCCCCGGAGGACAGTTAAGTCTCTGAACACCATTGTCAGACAAAGAGAGCGTGCCCTTGTGAGGCAGAGGCAAAAACCAAAAGAATCAATGATGAAAACACAATATTAAGTCACCTTGTAGTGAAGCTCTCATGGAGGAAGATGCTCTTCATGCCATGAGGAAATTGATGCTCAAATATACAAATATCAACACGCAAAACACACAAGTCTACTCTTGCAACACAATAGAAAGCCTTGAATCACCTTGAGAACACTTGAACATCACAATTGCCATCTAGTTTACAAATTAATGCCTAAACATGCTTATATATGCACCTACAAGCATTCCCGCCAAGATTTTAAAAATCAAACTTTGTCATGTCGGCAAAAGAACCAACTAATGGTCATAAATTGACACTCGGAAATTGAGGCTGCCCCCAATAGGGCAGGACTAGGGAGCGGGCGCCCAAGTCCTCTCCCCTATTTTTGGTAGGGTACAGCTCAAGGGGTCCACCTAGGTCCAATTTACCATGGAACCTAGGTCTCATTCCATCAGGATGCCAAAATATGAACTAAAATGTCCTAACTACACGCTAAAGACCTGGGAGCTAAACCTTATGAGGGAAAAGCCCCCAAGGGGACATTTTCTAATGTTACATTTAGCCCCCACTTTAATGTATGTATAAACACGAGGCCAATACATGCATTAAAGTAAGGTCACAAACACAATAAACACACCAAGCATGGAGAAGACACGCCAATCACATAGAAGATAGTAAATGGCATGCAAAACACAGAGAAGATAGTTATAGGTATGCAGAACATGGAGAATACAGTCAATGCATAGAAGACACATTAATGCATGGAAGACAAAAATGATATCTTTTCTTTTATTTTTCTCATACATATGAAATGCAAATGCAAGTACTGAAAAGTAAACAAACCTCCCATAATACAGGATGCACTACCCGAGGGTGTAGGTCTCAGTATATATGGGGCAACACACACACAATACACACAAAACCTCCCAAAATGTAGGAAGCACTATGTGAGGGCACTGATCTTTGCATATGGGGCAACAAACACGCCACACAAAACAAGCATGCCTAAACACACACATTGGAAGACACGGAGAAAACACAGCAGACAAGCAATGGAGTGTACCTATTTCTAGGTCCAACACCATCTCAGACACATTGCAGGCACACACCGACGATTGGGCTTCACCACAACAATCGCCGAAGACACGCTTAAGGGTTGAGTTAGTCACAAAAACGTTCCCCACCTCCATAGAGGACTTTTGAAAAATGACAGGATGATGCAATCTACTCCGAGAAATACACCATCCCCACCTCCGTAGAGGTCTTAAGAAAAAGGATATGCTCCATATCCCGCCTCCACATAGGGCTTACATGATTGATTGATTGATTGCAAACAAACTCAGGATGCACGATGCACTACCCTGGGGCACAAGTCTTTGCATATGAGGTCAAACACATTGCTAACATCTATAACAGACAGCTTACCTTATATATGCCCCTACCTTAAGGTGGTTGATATCAGGTATCGATATCAAGCACATTAAGGTAGGAAGAAAACACACAAGGGAACACCAACTTTCGTAAAGCCCATGCCCCCAAGAGGTGACATGTACTTTACGATCACCAAATGTTCCCACAAACACATCCCTACAAGAAACATGTTAGTATCTACGAAATCATGATAAACAACAACATCAATTCATATGATTAACCACACAAAGAGATAAGGTTATACAACGAATCTAGAGTTTGAGGATAACTGTAGGGCTATATCACAAAGCTCTCTGAATCAAGTACCGCCAAGGCTAGATTCAAAGGCAAACAAAGGTGCATAGATCAGCAATATTGTTAAGGTTTGTTAATGCGATAGAAACATCATCAAATTCACTATGCTGAAAGCATGAGTGCTTCCACTAGCCAAGTGTTGGATAAGATATAAAACCCCATCGTCATATTAGGAACTAAGTCCATTTTTTGATTTCTCTCGAAAGGGACACTAGGTCCGCATCAGTATAAATGTTTGTTGTCATCTGCTCACTAGGTGGAAACACTAGAGGAAGGGAAACAATAAATAAGAGAGGAGAAAACAAGTGTCTTAGGGACAGTCATGTAGGAGGGTGCCCCCAAGTCACCAACCACAATGCTATGTCCGTAAGACACAACACACAACAATGAAATCAGAGAGAGAGGTGATATAGAATGATGATACAAATAGAAGAATGTCACAACAGAGGCAGTCTCCTAGTATCCCAGACCTTACAGGAGAATCAGGGGTCATCCCAGGAGGCCTAAACAACATATAACACATCATGAGGGAAGCAAATTATGAGAGAGGTAAAGGGTTAGAGATACTTACCTGTAGGATCTTCATGCTAAGTCTTGTCATCAAGAAAATCATTGTCGTTTTCCCAAACATAAGGTATAATTGCCAATTCATTGTCATTATTCTTTTGTTCATTCTTAAATGCTTCTTAGTTTGATTCAATGTTAGATGGAATGTTTTCTTGTTGAAGTTCATTAGTGCACATATTTGCTATCCTCTTAGGTGATGGGAGAAGCAAATTATTTTGAGTGATCTCAACATCCATCCTTGAGACATTTAATGTGAGAGACTTCTCCTCATCCATTAGGGCTACATCCTTAGTGATGTCCAAATGACTTGAATATTCAAACAAAGGAGGGACATTAAATGTCTTCTCTTCCTTAGTGAAATCCAAGGTGTGTGAACACTCAACTAAAGGAATAAGGTTGGTAGGATGATCCATAGAGGTTTCATGCATTATGATAGAATTTTTATTGTTGTTAGATGAAAGTTCATTGTCTACCCATGGAATGTTCTTTGTTAAAGGGATTTCTTCATTCATTAATGCTTCCTCTTGGCTAGGAAGAGTATCGGAATGGAAAAGTGGTGATGGCTCTTCATTTGGTAATGCTTCATCTTGGCCAGAGTGAGCATTAGAATGAAGATTTGGTAGTATGATGTTAAGAGATGTGTCAATGAAATCATCATCTTGCATCAAAGTGTTATCATCACATGTTTTAACAATAGGTGTCGTAGGAGAATGTTCCAAAAAGTCATCTAAGGCTTCATCCAACATTTTGAGGTCATCACTAGTATATATATTATTGATCATGAATTTGGTGAGATCATCCAATATTGAAGGTTATATTCCCACGAGAGTTGTGAAGCTATCACAATCACCTATATGATAAAGGATTTCATATGTGGAGCACATAGAGAGATTAACATCATGAATGTATGCTATTTGTTAATATTTTATAGTTTAGATGTTAAAACCCTCCTTTCCACTAAACATTGAAGGAACTAGGGTCGAGTGGCGAGCACTATCATTCCCTAGGTCACTTGCAGATGTAGGGAAACTTGGATTAGGGAATTAATTATCAATTTTTCCTTCTTCTATGTCCAATTGACCATTAAAACCCTAATTATGCAAATACAACAAATTCACGAATTACGAAAAAATCTCTTGCAGACAAGAGTAAAATACTAAATTATAGAATACCTATTTTTGGGGTTCTAAAGTAGAACAGTCGGGGACTAAGGTGCGGATGCCCAAGTCCAAGGTACCTGCTTTTTCAGGGAATCTGGACCTCCTTCCGACACTGATCAGCCCTGTGACTTCTGTTTCCTGAAATCTGTCTACGGAGGACACTGTTACGAGTGCCCAAGTCTTAGAAGTGCTCCAGTGTCCTGCTTTTCATCATTTAATTGCTAGGGTTTTGTGGAAATTTTGACAATTTTATATAACCTATTAATTCCAAAATCTAGGGTTTGTAGGTAAAATCTTTTATCAGATTTTTCTACTGATTTTAGAGGCTCATTCAAATTTGCATTTGGCTGTAGTCTTGTATTTTAGTGTGAATTTGCATTTAGATTTAAAATATTTGCATTTTTACATAGAAAATTTCAACAAAGACAATGGCAACATCCCCTCTCAATCATCATTAAGAGAAACCTTTCCTACATGGTTACCCTCGCAAAATCATGAATATATGGAAGAGAGAAGAAGTGATAATGCCTTAACCACTAAGATAAAGATCAAGATTCGTGATACCCGCTAGCCTACCAAGGCCCTATAGGTAAGTATTTCTAATCCTTTTCTCTCTCGTGATGTGCTTCCCTTGTGATGTGTTATATGTTGTTTAGGCCTCCTGGGATGACCCCTGATCTCCTGTAAGGTCCGGGATACATGGAGACCACCTCTGTTGTGACATTCTTCTATTTGTATCATCATTCTTCTATATCACCTCTCTCTCTAATTTCATTGTTGTGTGTTGTGTCTTATAGACATAGCGTTGTGGTTGGTGACTTGGGGGTACTCTCCTACATGACTATCCCCAATACACTTGTTTTCTTCTCTCTTATTTATTGTTTCCCTTCCTCTAGTATTTCCACCTAGCGGGCAGATGACGAAAAACATTTATACTGATGCGGACCTAGTGTCCCTTTTGAGATCAATAAAAAAATGGACTTAGTTCCTAATATGATGATGGGGTTATATATCTTATCTGACACTTGGCTAGTGGAAGCACTCATGCTTTCTGCGTAGTGAATTTTATGATGTTTCTGTCGCATTTACAAACCTTAACAATACTGCTGCTACGTGCACCTTTGTTTGCCTTTGAATCTAGCCTTGGCGGTACTCGATTGGGAGAGATATAGCCCCACGGTTATCCTCGAACTCTGAATTCATTGTATAACCTCAGCTCTTTGTGTGGTTAAACATATGCATTAATGTGGTTCTTTATCATGATTTCATAGAAACTAACATGTTTCTTACAGGGATGTGTTTGTGGGAATATTTTACGATCGTAAAGTACATGTCACCTCTGGGGAGCATGGGCTTTGCAAAAGTCAGTGTTCCCTTGTGTGTTTTCTTCCTACCTTAACGTGCTTGATATCGATACCTGATATCAACCACCTTAAAGTGGGGGCATATATAAGGTAAGTTGTTTGTTATAGATGTTAGCAATGTGTTTGACCTCAGATGTAAAGACTTGTGCCTTAGGGTAGTGCATCATGCATCCTGAGTTTGTTTGCAATCAATCAATCAATCATGTAATCCCTCTGCGAAGGCAGGGATGGTGTATTTCTCAGAGTAGATTACATCATCCTATCATTTTCAAAAGTCCTCTACGGAGGCAGGAAGTGGTTCTGTGACTAACTCAACCCTTAAGTGTGTCTTCGGCGATTGTTGTGGCGAAGCCCAATCATCGATGTGTGCCTATAATGTGCCTGAGATGGTGTTGGACCTAGAAATAGGTACACTCCATCACTTGTCTGCCATGTTTTCTCCATGTCTTCGAGTGTGTGTTTTGGCATGCTTGTTTTATGTGGCATGTTTGTTGCCCCATATGCAGAGACCAGTGCCCTCAGGTAGTGCTTCCTGTATTTTGGGAGGTTTTGCGTGTCTTGCATGTGTGTTGCCCCATATATACTAAGACTTGTGCCCTCAGGTAGTGCATCCTGTATTAAGGGAGGTTTGTTTACTTTCTAGTACTTGCATTTGCATTTCATATATATGAGAAAAAGAAAAGAAAAGATATCATTTCTATCTTTCATGCATTAATGTGTCTTCTATGCATTGACTGCATTCTCCGTGTTCTGTGTGACTATAACTGTCTTCTCCATGTTTTGCGTGCCTATTACTGTCTTCTATATGATTGGTGTGTCTTCTCCATGCTTGGTGTGTTTGTGACCTTAATTTAGTTGTATTGGCCTTGCGTTTATACATACATTAAAGTGGGGGCTAAATGTAATGTCAAAAAATGTCCCCTTGGGGACTTTTCCCTCATAACGTTTAGCTCCTAGGTCTTTTGTATACATTTAGGACATCTTAGTTCATATTTTAGCATCCCGATGGAATGAGGCCTAGGTTTCATGGCAAAGTGGAGCTAGGAGGATCCCTTGAGATGTACCCTGCCTAAAATAGGAGGGAGAACTTGGACGCCCGCGCCCTAGTCTTGCCCTATTTTGGGGCAGCCCTAATTTCTGGGTGTAAGTTTGTGACCGTTATTAGGTCCCTTTGCTGACATGGTAAGTTTGAATTTCAAATATCTTGGTGGGAGTGCTTGTAGTTGCATATATAAGAATGTTTAGGCATTCATTTGTAAACTAGTTTTCAATTAGATGGCAACTGTGATGTTCAAGTGTTCTCAAGGTGATTCAAGGCATTCTATAGTGTTGCAAGAGCAGACTTGTATGTTTTGTGTGTTGATATTTACAGATTTGAGCATCAATTTCCTCATGGCATGAAGAGCATCTTCCTCCATGAGAGCTTCACTACAAGGTGACTTAATATTATGTTTTCATCATTGATTCCTTTGGTTTTTGCCTCTGCCTCACAAGGGCATGCACTCTTTGTCTGACAATGGTGTTCAAAGACTTAAGTGTCCTCTAGGGCTTGACTGAGGCAAGCCTCTAAACACCACAACCCCCAAACCAAGTCTTATGATTGCAGGTTAGAAGTGTCGCATCCAGAAAAAGTGGAGTTATAGGAAGGCTTGGTAGGCATCAGGGATCCAGGATCTGAAGAAAAGTAAGACACAGGAGTACTTCTAGGACTTGGGTACTCGCAATAGTATCCTCTGTAGATAGATTTCAAGAAACAGAAGTTACAGGGTTGATCAGTGTCGGAAGGAAGTCCAGATTCCCTAAAAAGCAGGTACCTTGGACTTGGGCACTCGTACTTTAGTCCCTAACTATTTCACTTCAGAACCTCAAAAATAGTTATTCTGTAATTTAGTATTTTACTCCTGTCTGCAAGAGCTTTTTCCGTAATTCATCAATTTGTTGTCATATTTGCATAATTAGGGTTTTAATAGTCAATTGGACATAGGAGAAGGAAAAATTGATAATTAATTCCCTAATCCAAGTTTCCCTACATCTGCAAGTGACCTAGGGTATGATAGTGCTCACCACTCGACCCTAGATCCTTGAATGTATAGTGGAAAGGAGGATTTAAACATCAAAACACTAAAACATTTACAAATCCAATTTTCCCCTAAACATTTTCGGGATACCAGGAGACCGCCTCTATTGTTACCTTCTTCTGTTTGTATCATCATTCTTCTATATTGCTCTCTCTTTGATTTCATTGTTGTGTGTTGTGTCTTATAGACACAGCGTTGTGGTTGGTGACTTGGAGGCACCCTCCTATGTGACTATCCCTAAGAAATTTTTCTCTCCTCTCTTATTCATTGTTTCCCTTCCTCTAGTGTTTCCACCTAGCGGACGGATGATGACAAACATTTATACCGATGCGGACCTAGTGTCCCTTTCGAGAGCAATCAAAAAATGGACTTAGTTCCTAATATGACGATGGGGTTGTATATCTTATCCGACGCTTGGCTAGTGGAAGCATTCATGCTTTCTGCATAGTGAATTTTATGATGTTTCTATCACATTTACAAATCTTAACAATATTGCTGCTCTATGCACCTTTGTTTGCCTTTGAATTTGGCCTTGGCAGTACTTGATTCGAAGAGCTTCGTGATATAGCCCTACAGTTATCCTCAAACTCTGAATTCATTGTATAACCTTGGCTCTTTGTGTGGTAAATCATATGTATTGATGTTGTTGTTTATCATGATCCTGTAGACACTAACATGTTTCTTGCAAGGATGTGTTTGTTGGAATATTTGGCAATCGTAAAGTACATGTCACCTTCGGGGGGCATGGGCTTTGCGAAAGTCTGTGTTCCCTTGTGTGTTTTCTTCCTACCTTAACGTGCTTGATATCGATAACTGATATCAACCACATTAAGGTGGGGGCATATATAAGGTAAGCTATTTGTTATAGATGTTAGCAATGTGTTTGACCTCAAATGTAAAGACTTGTGCCCCAGGGTAGTGCATCGTGCATCCTAAGTTTGTTTACAATCAATCAATCAATCATGTAAGCCCTCTGCGGAGGCAAGATGTTAAGCATATCCTTTTTATTAATCCCTCTGCAGAGGTGGGGATGGTGTATTTCTTAGAGTAGATTGTATCATCTCGTCATTTTCAAAAGTCCTTTGTGCAGATGGGGAGCGGTTCTGTGACTAACTCAACCCTTAAGCGTGTCTTCGGCAATTGTTGTGGCGAAGCCCAATTGTCAGTGTGTGCTTTTAATGTGCATGAGATGGTGTTGGACCTAGAAATAGGTACACTCCATTGCTTGTCTGTTGTGTTTTCTTCGTATCTTCAAGTGTGTGTGTTTTGGCATGCTTGTTTTGTGTGGTGTGTTTGTTGCCCCATATGCAGAGACCAGTGCCCTTGGGTAGTCCTTCCTACATTTTGGGAGGTTTTGTGTGTCTTACGTATGTGTTGCCCCATATATACTGAGACCTATGCCCTTGGGTAGTGCATCCTATATTATGGGAGGTTTGTTTACTTTTCAGTACTTGCATTTGCATTTCATATGTATGAGAAAAAGAAAAGAAAAGATATCATTTCTGTCTTCCATGCATTAATGTGTCTTCTATGCATTGACTGTATTCTCCATGTTCTGCGTGACTGTAAATGTCTTCTCTATGTTTTACGTGCCTGTAACTATCTTCTATGTGATTGGTGTGTCTTCTCCATGCTTGGCATGTTTGTTGTGTTTGTGACCTTACTTTAATGCATGTATTGGCCTCTCATTTATATATACATTAAAGTGAGGGCTAAATGTAAGGTCAATAAATGTCCCCTTGGGGGATTTTCCCTCATAAGCTTTAGCTCCTAGGTCTTTAGCATGCATTTAGGACATTTTAGTTCATATTTTGGCATCCTGATGGAATTCGACCTACGTTCCATGGCAAATTGGACTTAGGTGGACCCCTTGAGATGTACCCTACCCAAAATAGGGGGGAGGACTTGGGAGCCTGCGCCCTAGTCCTGCCCTATTTTGGGGCAGTCCCAATTTCTGGGTGTCAGTTTATGACCGTTAGTTGGTTCTTTTGCTGACACGGTAAAGTTTGATTTTTAAAATCTTGGCGGGAATGCTTGTAGGTGCATATATAAGCATGTTTAGGCATTCATTTGTAAACTAGATGGCAATTGTGATGTTTGAGTGTTCTCAAGGTGATTCAAGGCTTTCTATTGTGTTGCAAGAGTAGACTTGTGTGTTTTGTGTGTTGATATTTGCAAATTTGAGCATTAATTTCCTCATGGCATGAAGAGCATCTTCCTCCATGAGAGCTTCACTACAAGGTGACTTAATATTGTGTTTTCATCATTGATTCCTTTGGTTTTTGCCTCTGTCTCACAAGGGCACACACTCTTTGTCTGACAACGGTGTTCACAGACTTAAGTGTCCTCCAGGGCTTGACTGAGGCAAGCCTCTAAACACCACAACCCCCAAACAAAGTCTTGTGATTACAGGTTACAGGTGTCGTATATGGAAAAGTGAAGTTGCAAGAAGGCTTGGTAGGCATCAGAGATTCGAGATCTGAAGAAAAGTAGGACACAAGAGCACATCCAGGACTTGGGCGCTCGTAACAGTGTCCTCCACAGACAGATTTCAGGAAACAGAAGTTACAGGGCTGATCAATGTCAAAAGGAGGTCCAGATTCCCTAAAAAAGTAGGTGCCTTGGAGTTGGATGCCTGCACCTTAGTCCCTGACTGTTTTGCTTCAGAACCCCGAAAACAGGTATTCTATAATTCAGTATTTTACTCCTGTCTGCAAGAGCTTTTTTTGTAATTCGTCAATTTGTTGTCGTATTTGCATAATTAGGGTTTTAATGGTCAATTAGACATAGGAGAACGAAAAATTGATAATTAATTCCCTAATCCAAGTTTCCCTACATTTGCAAGTGACCTAAGGTATGATAGTGCTCGCCACTCGACCCTAGATCCTTCAATGTTTAGTGGAGAGGCAGATTTAAACATCTAAACAATAAAAGATTAATAAAATCCAATTTTACCCTAAACATTTTTTAAATGTAAGGTCAAAAAATGTCCCCTTAGGGGCTTTTCCCTCATAAGGTTTAGCTCCCAGGTCTTTAGTATGCATTTAGGACATTTTATTTCATATTTTGGCATCCCGATGGAATGAGACCTGGGTTTCATGGCAAATGGGACCTAGGAGGACCCCTTGAGCTATACCCTGCTTAAAATAGGGGGGGAGGACTTGGGCACCCGTGCCCTAGTCTTGCCCTATTTTGGGGCAGCCCTAATTTTTGGGTGTCAGTTTGTGACTGTTATTAGGTCCCTTTGCCGACACGGTAAGTTTGAATTTCAAATATCTTGGCGGGAGTGCTTGTAGTTCCATATATAAGCATGATTAGGCATTCATTTGTAAACTAGATGATTACTAGCAAGCTATTATGTTCTCAAGGTGATTCAAGGCTTTCATTATGTTGCAAGAGCAGACTTGTATGTTTTGTGTGTTGATATTTGGATATTTGAGCATCAATCTCCTCATGGCATGAAGAGCCTCTTCCTCCATGAGAGCTTCACTACAAGGTGACATAATATTGTGTTTTTATCATTGATTCCTTTGTTTTTGCCTTTGCCTCACAAGGGTACACACTCTTTGTTTGACAACGGTGTTTGGAGTCTTAAGTGTCCTCCGAGGCATGACTGAGGCAAGCCTTTAAACACCACAACCCCCAAGCCAAGTCTTGTGATTGCAGGTTATAGGTGTCGGATCTGAAAAAAAAGTAGAGTTGCAGGAAGGCTTGGCAGGCATCAAAGATTCTGGATCTGAAGAAAAGTCAGACATAGGAGCATTTCCAAGACTTGGGCGCTCGCTCCAGTGTCCTCCACAGATAGATCTCGGGAAACATAAGTTACAGGGTTGATCAGTGTCAGAAAGAGGTCCAAATTCCTCAAAAAAGCAGGTACCTTAGACTTGGGCGCCCGCACCTTAGTCCCTGACTATTCCGCCTTGGAACTCTAAAAATAGGTATTCTATGATTTGTTATTTTACTCTTGTTTGCAAGAGCTTTTTTTGTGTTTCATCAATTTGTTGTCATATTTGCATAATTAGGGTTTTAATGGTTAATTGGGCATAAGAGAAGGAAAATTAACAATTAAATTCTATAATCCAAGTTTTCCTACATCTGCAAGTGACCTAGGGTATGATAGTGCTCGCCACTCAACCCTAGATCCTTCAATGTTTAGTGGAGAGGCGGATATAAACATCTAAAATCTAGAACATTAACAAAATCCAATTTTACCCTAAACATTTTCGTGAACCCATGTTTTGGACTTAAATTGAAACTTGCTGAGTGTTTGTCTTCAGATTTGGATTGATTTCATTCATTCATTTGGTCATTCATTTTATTGCATTGAGAAAAATTTAAAAAAATTGAAAAGTTGGAAAAATACAAAAAAATTGCATTGTTTGGCTTACTAAATTGCATCAATTCTTTCTAAATTTTTCTAATTCATGATCTTTGAATCAGATATGATATAAACTATAGAAAAATACAAAAATTCAAAATCTTGCATTACATTTTCATCATTTAATTGTTAGGGTTTTGTTGAAATTTTGACAATTTTATATAACCTAGTAATTGCAAAATCTAGGGTTAGTAGGCAAAATCTTTTTCTCAAATTTTCTACTCATTTTAGAGGCTCATTAAAATTTTCATTTGGCTATAGTCTTGCATCTTAGTGTGAATTTGCATTTAGATTTAAAATATTAGCATTTTGAATAGAAAATTTCAACAAAAACTAGCAATTTTGATGCATTTTCATTAAATTTGCATGGGCATTTTGCATGGTCAAGCTTGAAATTCATTTTCAGATCCAAAATTAAGTCATTTTCATCATAAACCAGACTTAAAAACACTCACATAGCATATTGTTTCAAGATCTCAAACCTAAGGCTTCAAAAACAATAATTTTCACTAAAATTGGCCTTATCAACTTTATAAACTTGCACCATAAGAGTGTTGTGAAAGGTATTTTGGCATTAATTTGCTGTTATCAGGGTAATAATTTTCTTCCCCTCATAAAAATCTTCACAACACCCTTTTATCGGGCTCTTGTAGTGAAAATTTTGCGAAAAACTACACATTTTGGCTATTTTGCCCTAGGGTTTGACCTAGTTTGCACTCCAAGCGTGTTGTGTTGAGTATTTTTGCATTAAGTAGTTGTTATCACTGATATTATTTTCTATACATCATCATTTTTCTGACAACACCCTTTGTTATGCCCTTTTGCATTGAGTTTTGGTGAAAAAAGAGCTTATTTTGATATATTTTCACTATATTTCGACTTGGTATTATCTTAAAATCTCATCAAGAGTGTGTTGAGAAGGATAATTTTTCTGTTTTAGACTAATATTAGACAGATAACTTGTTGTCCTTGACTGAAACCCTTACACTACCCTTTGGTTTATTCATTTGCATTGAAAAAGTACAAAAAAATCAAGCATTTTAGGTCATTTTGCATATAGTTTGCACTTGTCTTTTGCATACTTTTGGAAAATTGTTAAAATATAATTTTGCATTTCATTATGGCATCTTCATGTTATTCATCTCTGAAATCTTTACATGAGTATATCCTAGATTTTGAAAATTTTGCTAATTTCACTAATGAGAATCCTCATGTTTTAGAACACATAACTTATATCAGTGGTATTGACACTTCTATATGTTCTACATATGAGTTGCAATTACTTTGTTATACACATAATTTTAGTAGCTTCACTTTACTCATAGGAGCATATCCTTTGATATTAGAAGATTTAACCAAATTCATCTCTAAGAATACTTATGAGAAAGATGAGAGTGAAAAGCCCTTTTCTGCCATAGAGTAGGATGATGATGCTATTGTACCTTCCTTTCATCCCACTACTCTCCCTAGCCAAGATGTAACATTAGTGGATGAGAAAAGGTCTCTCACATTAAATCCTTTGGGGATGGATATTGGGTGTAATCCAAAGGGAAACAATATTAATTCAATAATCATTAATAGACGTCATAGCAATATTCCCAAAATGATTATCCGAGAGGCACTTAGTGCACCCTCTTGCTTAAAATAGGTGATTACGTTCAAGGTGTTCAAAATGTGTTACAACAACCACACCACAATGTGATTTCTCACACATACAACACCTGTAATAACAAGCAAAGTAACCAAGCACCGCATGTGCCTATCTCTCTTCCATGTTCTCAACCTATGCTCCCTCCACCACCTCATCTTACTCATAAAAGTTGTCAAGAGTATGATCTTGTCAAACAACTTCAGGCTACTCAGGCTAAGATCTCTCTTTGGGATTTGATACAAACATCGCCTACATACCATGGAATGCTCCAAGAAGCTTTACAAAAGGTGATTGTGCCACCTGCTGTTAAGCTGAATGATGTAGCAGCCGTATTGGATAGTATGCATGTGACAAAAACAAATATTCTCTTTCAACCACAGGAATTATAGTCAATTGAAATTCAAAACCAATGTGATCCTCTTATAATCTTTGTCACAATAAACAGAACATTGGTAAAATGAGTTATGATTGACAATGGATCGGCTCTTAATGTTTGTAGCATTGACCTACTACACAAAATCAAAGTTGACACATCACAAATCACACCAAACAACATTAGAATTCGTGGCTTTCATAATGTTGGATGACAATCCATGGGCACTATAACTCTACCTATACAAGTAGGACATGTGCTTGTGCCTACCCTGATTCATGTCATGCCTTGTTCTTTATCTTACAACATGATTCTTGGTAGACCTTGGATTCATGCATTAGGGGCAGTTCCTTCCACCTTGCATCGTTCAATCAAATTTATATTCAAAGGTAAACTTCATACTATTCGTGTTCATCCTGAACCAGATAATTGTCTACAAATTGAAATGCAAAAACTAGTTTACAATCATATGAGCTTAAATAATTTACAAGCTAATTCATCAAAGTTTTTAGCCACGAATGATGATGTGAAAGATTCTATACCATCGAATGCACTCTTTGGTGATAATTGGGGCTCATTAGATTTTAATCCTTGTAGTATAGGGGAATATAAAATTAATAGCCTTCATACATCAAAAGTGTCATCGATCTCACCTAAGCAATATTTTGAAGCACCTAAGAAACTTAAAGTCCCCTTGGTAGAAAATAAAAACAATACTCTCACTTACACTACAAATTATGACACCTATGAGGCTTCACTATCTTCTAAGGAAATGACATCGCTTTATGGTCGAGGATTTAAAATCCTTTATAACAATTGTGAATATGAAGATAAGGGATGTGGTATAAATCAACAAGGGATTCATGTACCTATAGAATCCGCTTCAACACATTACTCAAGCGGCATTGGATATAATCCTTTTAAAGAAAAGAAAGTCTCTCGTCGTCCTACACTTAATGTTAATTCAACAAGATCAAAACAACATGAGAGATATCCTAAGTGTGTATGTTCTTAACGATGGTGCTAACAAGTAAGTATTTCTAACCCTTTATCTCTCTCGTGATGTGCTACCCCCGTGATGTGTTATGTGTTGTTTAGGCCTCCTGGGATGACCTCGAATTCTCCCGTAAGGTTCGAGATACCAGGAGACCACCTCTGTTGTGACCTTCTATTTGTATCATCATTCTTCTAAATTGCCTCTCTCTGATTTCATTGTTGTGTGTTTTGTCTTATGGACATAGCGTCGTGGTTGGTGACCTGGGGGCACCCTCCTACGTGACTATCCCTAAGACACTTGTTTCTCTCTTATTTATTGTTTCCCTTCCTCTAGTGTTTCCACCTAGTGGGCAGATGACAACAAACATTTATACTGATGCAGACCTAGTGTCCCTTTTGAGATCAATCAACAAATGGACTTAGTTCCTAATATGACGATGGGGTTGTATATTTTATCCGATGCTTGGCTAGCTAAAGCACTTGTGCTTTCCGCGTAGTGAATTTTATGATTTTTTTATCGCATTTACAAACCTTAACAATATTGCTACTCTATGCACCTTTGTTTGCCTTTGAATCTGGCCTTGGTGGTACTCGATTCAGAGAGCTTCGTGATATAACCCCATGATTATCCTTGAACTCTAAATTCGTTCTATAACCTTTGCTCTTTGTGTGGTTAATCATATGCATTGATGTTGTTGTTTATCATGATCTTGTAGACACTAACATGTTTCTTGCAGGGATGTGTTTGTGGGAACATTTGGCGATCGTAAAGTACATGTCACTTTCGGGGGGCATGGGCTTTGCAAAAGTCGGTGTTCCCTTGTGTGTTTTCTTCCTACCTTAATGTTGTGATGTTCACAACATGCCCCATTTTACTCCTTAGCAAAATGAGGACCCCTGCTGTGGCTTTTTGCTTTTTGCTTGTGTGTGTTGTTTTGCCTGGTGGTAAAGGGAAAAGGGGTTAAAATTGCAAACCTTGTTAAAAATAGAGAAAAAATGCATATCAGTACCAATGCATAGTATGGTTGGATTCCTTGTCAAAAATGAGCTAGGGTTACTTTTTGAACCATGTTAAAATTTGCTATATTTTGCAAGTTATGAGCATTTTGGTAAAATGTACAAGGGAAGGGTTTGATGTTTGCACATACAAGTCTCTTTGTATATTGGGTTGCATATACAAGGCACTTTGTATGCGAGTTCGCTTGTATACGAAGACCTTTGTATATTGCTTTCCATATACAAAGTCGTTTGTATATGCAAAGATCGTTTTATACTTAGTCACTTTTGTAGTCGGGTTCATATACAAAGTTATTTGTATGTCTTTTTTGCCTTGTATACATTTGGTAGAATTTATGCATACATGCAAGGTGGACCCAAAATAGTTAAGAGTTGAAATGGATAAATGTTTAAATCTGTCGCATGTATCTCGCGTTTGTATGTTTGGCAGGTCGTAACATACAAAGCATTTATACAAGGACCGGAATCGAAAAGTTATTAAGCACTGTTAATTCATTGTATATTTCGAGCTTGTATATTTAAACATACATTTGATATATACATTTGCAATGTGCAGGCCGCAGACCCGAAAGCATCATGAAGAAGAGTTAAATGGTTGTATATTTGGTGCTTGTATGTTTTTACATACAAGCGAAACATACAAGTCAAATGATACATGCAATGTTCATATGCAGGCCGCGGACGCAAAAGAAGTTTAAAAGGAGTTAAGCCCTTGTATATTTCGTGCTTTGTATGTTTCGACATACAAATCTGACATACAATGGCTTATACATTCCGCGGACGTGAAAAGGAAATGAAAGGGAGTTAAATTGTTGTATATTTCCGGCTTGTATAACAAAGATGCATTGTTATACATACAAGCCGGATTCGAAATGGAAGTCCAATACAGAAAATTCTTTGTATGCATATGCGTTTGTATGTTGCGATATACAAACCGAGGTACATTGCCAATATACAAGCCGGATTTCAAACAGTTTGAAATCTGATTAATCCGATGTATCACGTCTCGCTTGTATATCAAAAGATACAAAGATTTAAACAAAGAAAAAGGGCGGGCAAGCGAAGCGATTGGATTTTTGAATCCATTTTTGGAGCCCGAGTGCATGTTTTGGTCAACGATGGTTGACCCGACTGGTTTTAACGCTGTATATACATTTTGATGCGCATTTTCCATGGTTTTTGGGCCCGATGGCTGTGTTTGTGCATTTGGAGCTTGTTTTAATGTAAATGTTCATTTTTCCTGTTGACTTACCAAATGATTATGCTTGTTCCTACTTATTTATTGCAGATTGTTGGAGTAGCTGAAGAAGCAGAATTGCCGACATAGTGGCAGCGTGTAGGTGAACATAAGGACGGAGCTTTGAGTGGCGATGACATCACGCAGGATAGCATCAGATCCCGAGAGGCCAAACACACCAGAAGAGGAGGGGCTTTCAATGCGGGACGGTTTGCAGATGGAGACATTATTGTTGGAGCGGCGCCCTGTCTGGGTATGCTACTCAATTTCTTGGCGAGATTCATTTCTCACCATTTGATGCTGCATTTCAAGATGCTGACCATTGATCTCCTAGGGTTTTGGGTGCCAGATTGGGGAGGAAACCAGAGGTATATATTGAGCCCCTGTACTGTACACGGAGGGGGGTCAATCATAAAAAAAAATCAGACCTGTAGTAGTTTTAGGAAGAGATCAAATTACTGAGACTAGTGAGGACTGGATTGTTGAAATAATCAAGGTCCTTTCCTTAGATCATTGTAAATGTACCTGTTTTATGAACATACTGTATGGAGATGAAGGTTCAAACTATATCCTGATTGTAAACCTTAAGTAGTCTTCAAGTTGATTTCTGGATATGTACTGGTGAATGCTGTGTTTTATAGAAGTGCTTTCATTTCATTGCATGTTGTTGTCAACTTTTTACCCTTGAAGATTTGCACTAAATCATGCAGATTTGTGGACTGTCCTGGTGAAATATGACTTTAGTTTTCTTCTCTTCATTGCATGTATGGGAATATGTATGTGGATCCATGATCTCAGTCAAGTAATTTTAGGAATCTCACTCTCTAACCCTTTTTCTCATTTTAATTTCATTGAAATCACTTTCATAACTACACATCATGATAAATATTGAGCAGAATAGAAAATACGTTGACATCCCGAAGACAACTGAGTATCATTAGCATATTTTGAGCTAAATGCATGTAGTATTGAAAATGTCATGCAGAGAATCATAAATAGGGGTAGAACTCATGCAAATATCAACTTAGACACATCATTTGGAGATATATGCTGTGTAGAGTAACTTCCCTATATAGCATTGTTGTAGAAATAGAATCTACAGATCTACGTAAGGCCCCAAAATGGAAAACAACAGTACACATCAACCACATAGTAACATCAGCAGATTATTAACTAATCAACGGGGACTTGGGATCATGAATTCTTTTGATTCATTGTATCTTTCAGGATAAACAAGGGTTGTTGTGTAACTTTTGTTTTGTGTGCTTGGTTGTGACTAACATCATATACCAATCAACACTTAACATGCTTGATATTGATAAATGATATCAACCACCTTAAGGTGGGGGCATATATAAGGTAAGCTGTTTGTTCTAGATGTTAGCAATGTGCTGGTCCTCAGGTGTAGGCTAGTACGATGAGTACTTCCTACATCTTGAGTTTGTTTGCAATCAATCAATCTATCTATTGTGTATACCTCCTTTTCACCATAAGGCGTCTCCGTGATGTGGGTAGGGTTGCATACTTTTGAGCTCATACATCCTTTTCACTGTAAGGCATCTCTATGACGCAGGTGGGGTGGTATGCCATGCTTCCTTTTCACTGTAAGTTGTCTCCTTGACGCAGGTGGGGTTGCATTTTCAAAAGTCCTTTGCGGAGGTGGGGAGTGGTTTTGTGACTAACTCAACCCCTAAGCGTGTCTTTGGAGATTGTTGTGGCGAAGCCCAATTGTTAGTGTGTGCTTGTAATGTGCTTTAGATGGTGTTAGACCTAGAAACAGGTACACTCCATTGCTTGTCTGCCGTGTTTTCTCCATGTTTTCAAGTGTGTGTGTTTTGGCGTGCTTGTTTTGTATGGCATGTTTGTTGCCCCATATGCAGAGACCAGCGCCCTCAGGTAGTGCTTCCTACATTTTGGGAGGTTTTGCGTGTCTTGCATGTGTGTTGCCCCATATATACAGAGACCTGCGCCCTAGGGTAGTGCATCTTGTATTATGGGAGGTTTGTTTACTTTCCAGTACTTGCATTTGTATTTCATATATATGAGAAAAAGAAAAGAAAAGATATCATTTCTGTCTTCCATGCATTAATGTGTCTTCTATGCATTAACTGTCTTCTCCATGTTCTGCGTGATTGTAACTGTCTTTTTTGTGTTTTGCATGCTTGTTACTGTCTTCTATGTGATTGGCGTGTCTTCTCCATGCTTGATGTGTTTGTTGTGTTTGTGACCTTACTTTAATGCATGTATTGGCCTTGCATTTATACATACATTAAAGTGGGGGCTAAATGTAACGTCAAAAAATGTCCCCTTGGGGGCTTCTCCCTCATAAGGTTTAGCTCCCGGGTCTTTAGTATGCATTTAGGATGCATTTAGGACATTTTAGTTCATATTTTGGCATCCTGATGGAATGAGACCTAGGTTTCATGGCAGATGGGACCTAGGAGGACCCCTTGAATTGTACTCTACCCAAAATAGGGGGGAGGACTTGGGCGCTCGCACCCTAGTCCTGCCCTATTTTGGGGTAGCCTCAATTTCTGAGTGTCGGTTTGTGACCATTATTAGGTCCTTTTACCGACACGGTAAGTTTGAATTTCAAATATCTTTTATTTTTTAGATGTTAAAACCCTCCTTTCCACTAAACATTGAAGGATCTAGGGTCAAGTGGGAAGCACTATCATACCCTAGGTCACTTGTAGATGTAGGGAAACTTGGATTAGGGAATTAATTATCAATTTTTCCTTCTCCTATGTCTAATTGACCATTAAAACCCTAATTATGCAAATACGACAACAAATTGATGAATTATGGAAAAAGCTCTTGCAGATAGGAGTAAAATACCGAATTAAAGAATACCTGTTTCTGGGGTTCTGAAGTGGAACAGTTGAGGACTAAGGTGTGGGCACCCAAGTCCAAGGTACCTACTTTTTCAGGGAATCTAGACCTCCTTCCGACATTGATCAGCCTTGTAACTTCTGTTTCCTAAAATTTGTCTGCGGAGGACACTATTGCGAGCACCCACATCCTAGAAGTGCTCGTGTCCTACTTTTCTTCAGATCCTGAATCCCTGATGCTTGCCAAGCCTTCCTGCAACTCCACTTTTTCTGGATGCAACACCTGTAACCTGCAATCACAAGACTTGGTTTAGGGATTGTGGTGTTTAAAGGCTTACCTCAGTCAAGCCCCAGATGACACTTAAGTCTCTGAACACTGTTGTCAGACAAAGAGTGCATGCCCTTGTGAGGCAGAGGCAAAAACCAAATGAATCAATGATGAAAACACAATATTAAGTCACCTTGTAGTGAAGCTCTCATGGAGGAAGATGCTCTTCATGCCATGAGGAAATTGATTCTCAAATATGCAAATATCAACACACAAAACACACAAGTCTGCTCTTGCAACACAATAGAAAGCCTTGAATCACCTTGAGAATACTTGAACATCACAATTGCCATCTAGTTTACAAATGAATGCTTAAACATGCTTATATATGCACCTACAAGCATTCTGGCCAAGATTTTAAAAATCAAACTTTACTGTGTTGGCAAAAGAACCAACTAACGGTCATAAATCGACACCCAGAAATTGGGGCTGCCCCAAAATAGGGCAGGACTAGGGCGCGAGCACCCAAGTCCTTCCCCCTTATTTTGGGTAGGGTATAGCTCAAGGGGTCCACCTAGGTCCAATTTTGCATGGAACCTAGGTCTCATTCCATCGGGATGCCAAAATATGAACTAAAATGTCCTAAATGCATGCTAAAGTCCCGACAGCTAAACCTTATGAGGGAAAAGCCCCCAAGGGGACATTTTTTGACATTACATTTAGCCCCCACTTTAATGTATGTATAAATGCGAGGCCAATACATTTATTAAAGTAAGGTCAAAAACACAACAAACATGCCAAGCACGGAGAAGACACACCAATCACATAGAACACAATAACAGGCATGCAAAACATGAAGAAGATAGTTAAAGTCATGTAGAACATGGAGAATATAGTCAATGCATAGAAGACACATTAATACATGGAAGACATAAATGATATCTTTTCTTTTCTTTTTCTCATACATATGAAATGCAAATGCAAGTACTAAAAAGTAAACAAACCTCCCATAATACAAGATGCACTACCCGAGGGCGCAGGTCTTAGTATATATGGGGCAACACACACGCAAGACATGCAAAACCTTCCAAAATGCAGGAAGCACTACCCAAGGGCACTGGTCTCTGCATATGGGGCAACAATCATGCCACACAAAATAAGCACGCTAAAACACACACACTTGAAGACACGAAGAAAACACAGCAGCCAAGCGATGGAGTGTACCTAATTCTAGGTCTAACACCATCTCAGGTACATTACAGGCACACACCGATCATTGGGCTTCACCACAATAATCACCGAAGACAAGCTTAAGGGTTGAGTTAGTCACAGAACCGCTCCTTGCCTCTGTAGAGGAATTTTGAAAATGATAGGATGATGCAATCTGCTATGAGAAATACACCATCCCTACCTCTGTAGAGGGCTTAAAAAAAAGGATATGCTCGATATCCTGCCTCCATAGAGGGCTTACATGATTGATTGATTGATTGTAAACAAACTCAGGATGCACGATGCACTACCCTGGGGCACAAGTCTTTGCATCTGAGGTCAAACACATTGCTAACATCTATAACAAGCAGCTTACCTTATATATGCCCCCACCTTAAGGTGGTTGATATCAGTTATCGATATCAAGCACGTTAAGGTAGGAAGAAAACACACAAGGGAACACAAACTTTCGCAAAGCCCATTCCTCCCAGAGGTGACATGTACTTTACGATCGCCAAATATTCCCACAAACACATCCCTGCAAGAAACATGTTAGTGTCTACAGGATCATGATAAACAACAACATCAATGCATATGATTTACCACACAAAGAGCCAGGGTTATACAACGAATTTGGAGTTCGAGGATAACCGTACGGCTATATCACGAAGCTCTCCGAATTGAGTATCGCCAAGGCCAGATTCAAAGGCAAACAAAGGTGCATAGAGTAGTAGTATTGTTAAGGTTTGTAAATGCGACAGAAGCATCATAAAATTCACTACGCAGAAAGCACGAGTGCTTCCACTAGCCAAGTTTTGGATAAGATATACAACCCCATCGTCATATTAGGAACTAAGTCCATTTTTTGATTGCTCTCGAAAGGGACACTAGGTTCGCATCAGTATAAATGTTTGTCATCATCCGCCCGCTAGGTGGAAACACTAGAGGAAGGGAAACAATAAATAAGAGAGGAGAGACAAGTGTCTTAGGGACAGTCACGTAGGAGGGTACCCCCAAGTCACCAACCACAACGCTGTGTCCATAAGACATAACACACAACAATGAAATCACAGAGAGAGCAATATAGAAGAACCTTATGGGAGAATCCAAGGTCATCCCATGAGGCCTAAACAACATATAACACATCACAGGGGAAGCACATCACGGGGGAAGCACATCATGAGAGAGAAAAGGGTTAGAAATACTTAATTGTAGGGCCTTGGTAGGCTAGCAGGTATCACGAATCTTGATCTTTATCTTAATGGTTTAGGTGTTATCACTTCTTATCTCTTCCATATATTCATGAGTTTGCAAGGGCAACCGTGTAGGAAAGGTTTCTCTTAATGATGGTTGACAGGGGATGTTGCCATTGTCTTTGTTAGCTATAAGAGCATTTGAAATTCCATTTAAATGAGCTTGTGGAGGCATCTGAAAGATACCCATTTCAGTCTCTATATAGGGTGTTGGAATGGCTTGAATTAGAGGGATAGCTTGTTCATCCACATCATGTAGGATTTCATTGCTTTCCAAAGTATGTGACGGTTCATGATCAATTTTCTTATTTAGAATGTAATTGAGAAGTTCTTGAACATTAGATGGCAAGTTATCATTAGATTCAAGCAAATATTCACAAAGAGAACCTGCATCATCCAAAGCTTCACCCTGATTAGGGATAGCGGGAAGGGATGGCAAGGTAGTGTGGAGAAATGTGTCAATGATATCTTTTTCTTGTGCCAATATATCTTCACCAAAATGTTTAGGGTAAAAATGGATTTTGTTAATCTTTTGTTGTTTAGATGTTAAAATTTGCCTCTCCACTAAACATTGAAGGATCTAGGGTTGAGTGGCAAGCACTATCATACCCTAGGTCACTTGCAGATGTAGGGAAACTTGGATTAGGGAATTAATTATCAATTTTTCCTTCTCCTATGTCCAATTGACCATTAAAACCCTAATTATGCAAATACGACAACAAATTGATGAATTATGGAAAAAGCTCTTGCAAACAGGAGTAAAATACCGAATTACAGAATACCTATTTTCAGGGTTCTGAAGCGAAATAGTCTGGGACTAAGCTGTGGGCGCCCAAGTCCAAGGTACCTACTTTTTCGGGGAATGTGGACCTCCTTCTGACACTGATCAACCCTGTAACTTCTGTTTCCTGAGGTCTGTCTGCAGAGGACACTGGTGTGAGTGCCCAAGTCCTAGAAGTGCTCCTTTGTCTGACTTTTCTTTAGATCCTGAATCCTTGATGCCTGCCAAGCCTTCCTGCAACTTCACTTTTTCCAGATGCGACACTTGTAACCTGCAATCACAAGACTTGGTTTGGGGGTTGTGGTGTTTAGAGGCTTGCCTCAGTCAAGCCCCAGAGGACACTTAAGTCTCCAAACACCGTTGTTAGACAAAGAGTGCGTGCCCTTGTGAGGCAAAGGCAAAACCAAAGGAATCAATGATGAAAACAAAATATTAAGTCACCTTGTAGTGAAGCTCTCATGGAGGAAGATGTTCTTCATGCCATGAGGAAATTGATGCTCAAATATTCAAATATACACACACAAAACATACAAGTATGCTCTTGCAACACAATAGAAAGCCTTGAATCACCTTGAGAACACTTGAACATCACAATTGCCATCTAGTTTACAAATGAATGCCTAAACATGCTTATATATGCACCTACAAGCATTCCCGCCAAGATTTAAAAAATCAAACTTTACTGTGTCGGCAAAAGAACCAACTAATGGTCATAAATCGACACCCGAAAATTAAGGCTGCCCCAAAATAGGGCAGGACTAGGGCGCGGGCACCCAAGTCCTCCCCCCTATTTTGGGCAGAGTATAGCTCAAGGGGTCCACCTAGGTCCAATTTGCCATGGAACCTAGGTCTCATTCCATCGGGATGCCAAAATATGAACTAAAATGTACTAAATGCATGCTAAAGACCCGAGAGCTAAACCTTATGAGGGAAAAGCCCCCAAGGGTCATTTTCTGATGTTACATTTAGTCCCCACTTTAATGTATGTATAAACGCGAGGCCAATACATGCATTAAAGTAAGGTCACAAACACAACAAACACGCCAAGCACGGAGAAGACACGCCAATCACATTGAAGACAGTAACATGCATGCAAAACATAGAGAAGACAGTTACAATAATGCAGAACACGGAGAATATAGTCAATGCATAGAAGACACATTAATGCTTGGAAGACATAAATGATATCTTTTCTTTTCTTTTTCTCATACATATGAAATGCAAATGCGAGTACTAAAAAGTAAACAAACCTCCCATAATACAGGATGCACTACCCGACGATGCAGGTCTCAGTATATATGGGGCAACACACACACACACAAGACACGCAAAACCTCCCAAAATGCAGGAAGCACTACCTGAGGGCACTGATCTCTGCATATGGAGCAACAAACATGCCGCACAAAAAATGCACGCCAAAACACACACACTTGAAGACACGGAGAAAACACAATAGACAAGTGATGGAGTGTACCTATTTCTAGGTCTAACACCATCTCAGGCACATTATAGGCACGCACCAATGATTGGGCTTTGCCACAATAATCACCTTAGGGGTTGAGTTAGTCACATAACCGCTCCCTGCCTCTGTAGAGGACTTTTGAAAATGACAGGATGATGCAATCTGCCCTGAGAAATACACCATCCCTGCCTCCGCAGAGAGCTTAAGAAAAAGGATATGCTCGATATACCGCCTCCGCAGAGGGCTTACATGATTGATTGATCGATTATAAACAAACTCAGGATGCATGATGCACTACCCTGGGGCACAAGTCTTTGCATTTGAGGTCAAACACATTGCTAACATCTATAACAGACAGCTTACATTATATATGCCCCCACCTTAAGGTGGTTGATATCAGGTATTGATATCAAGCACTTTAAGGTAGGAAGAAAACACATAAGGGAACACTAACTTTTGCAAAGCCCATGCCCCCCGGAGGTGACACGTACTTTACGATCACCAAATGTTCCCACAAACACATCCCTGCAAGAAACATGTTAGTGTCTACAAGATCATGATAAACAACAACATCAATGCATATGATTAACCACACAAAGAGCCAAGGTTATACAATGAATTTTGTTCAAGGATAACCATGAGGCTATATCACGAAGCTCTCCGAATCGAGTACCGCCATGGCTAGATTCAAAGGCAAACAAAGGTGCACAGAGCAGTAGTATTGTTAAGGTTTGTAAATGCGATAGAAACATCATAAAATTCACTACGTGGAAAGCACGAGTACTTCCACAAGCCAAGCGTTGGATAAGATATACAACCCCATCATCATATTAGGAACTAAGTCCATTTTTTGATTGCTCTCGAAAGGGTCACTAGGTCCGCATGAGTATAAATGGTTTTCGTCATCTGCCCGCTAGATGGAAACACTAGAGGAAGGGAAATAATAAATAAGAGAGGAGAAAACAAGTGTCTTAGGGACAGTCATGTAGGAGGGTGGCCCCAAGTCACCAACTGCAACGCTATGTCCATAAGACACAACACACAACAATAAAATCAGAGAGAGACAATATAGAAGAATGATGATACAAATAGAAGGTCACAATAGAGGCGGTCTCCTAGTATCCTGAACCTTACAAGAGAATCCGAGGTCATCCCAGGAGGCCTAAACAACATATAACATATCACGGGGGAAGTACATTATGAGAGAGATAAAGGGTTAGAGATACTTACCTGTAGGGCCCCTTTCAGGCTAGAAGTTTGTCTATAAGCAAATCATCATCATCACCTTCCCACTCCCTAATGTTGGAGGATAGTGGGACATACGGTACCATAGCCAAGTTCATATCTTGTTCATCATGTTGTTAACCAAAATGTTTAGGGGAAAATTGGATTTTGTTAATCTTTTATTGTTTAGATGTTAAAACCCTCCTTTCCACTAAACATTGAAGGATCTAGGGTTGAGTGGCGAGCACTATCATACCCTATGTCACTTGCAAATGTAGGGAAACTTGGATTAGGGAATTAATTATCAATTTTTCCTTCTCCTATGTCCAACTAACCATTAAAACCCTAATTATGCAAATACAACAACAAATTGATGAATTACAAAAAAAGCTCTTGCAGACAGGAGTAAAATATTGAATTACAGAATACTTGTTTTTGGGGTTTCTAAGCAGAACAGTCGGGGACTAAGTTGTGGGCACCCAAGTCCAAGGTACTTTCTTTTTCAAGCAATCTGGATCTCCTTCCTACACTGATTAGCCCTATAACTTCTGTTTCCAAAAATCTGTCTGCGGAGGACACTATTGCGAGCGCCCAAGTCCTGGAAGTGGTCTTGTGTCCTTCTTTTCTTTAGATCCTGAATCCCTAATGCCTGCCAAGCCTTCCTGCAACTCCACTTTTTCCAGATGCGACACCTGTAACTTGCAATCACAAGACTTGGTTTGGGGGTTGTGGTGTTTAGAGGCTTGCTTTAGTCAAGCCCCGGAGGACACTTAATTCTCTGAACACCATTGTTAGACAAAGAGTGCGTGCCCTTCTGAGGAAGAGGCAAAAACCAAAGGAATCAATAATGAAAAAACAATATTAAGTCACCTTGTAGTGAATCTCTTATGGATGAAGATGATCTTCATGCCATGAGAAAATTGATGCTCAAATATGCAAATATCAACACACAAAACACACAAGTCTGCTCTTGCAACACAATAGAAATCCTTGAATCACCTTGAGAACACTTAAACATCACAATTGCTATCTAGTTTACAAATGAATGCCTAAACATGCTTATATATGAACCTACAAGCATTCCCGCCAAGATTTTAAAAATCAAACTTTACCATGTTGGTAAAAGAACCAACTAACAGTCATAAACCGACACCTAGAAATTGGAGCTGCCCCAAAATAGGGCAGGACTAGGGCACATGTGCCCAAGTCCTCCCCCCTATTTTGGGTAGGGTACAACTCAAGGGGTCCACCTAGGTCCAATTTACCATGGAACCTAGGTCTCATTCCATCAGGATGCCAAAATATGAACTAAAATGTCCTAAATGCAAGCTAAAGACCCGGGAGCTAAATCTTTTGAGGGAAAAGCCCCCAAGGGGACATTTTTCGATGTTACAATATGAAATTTCAACCATTGATATTTAGAAATCTAATGGTTCAGGTGTTATTCCAGAGGTTTGAAGTTGTAGGTCTAGTGTTTCAGACATTTTCTTCTAGAATGCAACTATAGCCGTCCATAAAAAATTCATCAAATGATCGTCTGTTATATTAATTTGCACTGACATCTTGCTTCAGACATAATAAACATGTTGACACTTGTCCCCATTCTGGACACTTTATGAAGGAATTTCGATGTGTGTAAAATTTATCTTGGAATAGAACAATATGTAACATTTGATATTTTTGCCACACTGTATGATTTTTTATTGGCATAACAGTTTATTTCGCCAATTAATTTTTTATTGGTTTGAAACTATATTTAATTTGCCAATGATTTTTTTATTGGTTTGAAAATTGGTTTAATTCGCCAATGAAAATATATTTTTTGGTTTGAAATTAGATTTTAGTCGCCAACAAGAATATTTTTTTATTTAGAAAATAGGTTTAATTTACCCACATAAATATTTAATTGGTTTGAAAATAGGTTTTAATCGCCAATGAAAATATTTTATTGGTTTTAAAAAAATTACAATTCGCCAAGATTTTCCATAGACCTCTAGCGATTACAAAAGATTCGCCAAATAAGATTATTTTTTTCCTGGAAAAATAAAAAAATTCACCAATAAAATTAATATTTTTCTCAGGAAGTATACACGATTTGCCAGATTTATACACCTTCTCTGAGGAGGGGGTTTCTTAAAGTTATCCCTGCACCAAATAGCAACATGTCCTTTCAACTTATTTTTTGCAAATCTCACTCTTTCTGGATCTTCAATTTCTTCATACTCAAAGTATTCCTCCATGTCATTTATCCAGTCAATCAATTCCTCAAGGTTCAAATTTCTCGCATAGTTTGAAATTTCCATTCTAAGTCTCTTACCAATCTTAGAAATAGCTTTCAACATCTTTACCTAATCTGATTCTTTTTCTTCTAAATTTTCCTCATTTTGGTCAGTAGCTTGAACTCCTAATTCATCATCATCACTTTCATCCTCATGTCTAGGGTTTAGACCTCTCTTTCTATACTCTTCTACAACATCCAATCTAACTTTCATTGTTCTCATTATCTCTATCATTTCTCCCATTCTTCTGGCAACATTGGCCATATCAGGCATCCTCCTTGGTGGCATCTCTTCCTCAGATCTGATGCAACTGCCTCATTTCAGTGATTTGACAAGGTTGCAATTGCCTCAAAATCGGTGCTCAATTAACAAACACATGCAGGCTACCTCAGGTCGGCAATATGTTCACTTCAAGATCTATCAAAATGCCTTCTCTCCCAAAGGATTCACAAACTTCACTCTGATACCACTTGGTGTAGTCATAGACGAAGGGTCTAAAAATAGGACTGTCAAACCATGCAGCCTTAGAGTAAACACAATGAAAAATACAAAGAATAGAGCAACAAATGGAGATTTATTGATTCAATATCATAAACAGTTACAATCTTCATATGCCAGCAATATGCGAACTAGAATGGGCTCACAGACTTGTCCTCTGACTTGTTACAAATTACAAGAATGATATAGCTTTGAAGCACTACTCCGCAATACCATTAGCCTAACTTCTCAGATTATCAAACTTACTTTCTACCTAACTACTATTGCAAGTATGTGCCTAATCGATGTTGTCATTGATGTCAACATATTTGTGTTGTCATTGGTGTCAACTATGCTCTTACTTTGTTGAGGATATTGAGAAAATTAGCCCCTCCGGTCATAACAATATGTTGTAGTAGAAATAGTATAGTACACACAGCAGAACAGTCCAGAAGAATGCTCCACATTTCTTGTAGAATGAATATCTTTTTTTGCGGATTGGAAGTTATTTAGAAACCTGTCTAAAGATGTTATATTATGAGTTTGAGCGTCTGGTATGAAGAATTGAGTGAGATATGTTCACCAGGGTGAAAATAGCTTTTTCTGTGTGTTTGGTGGTGACAGGGAGAAAGTGTTTTGCTCCGCATTTCTCCGCATTAAAGTATTTGGATTTGCGGTTCTGGAAGTAAGTCTGTGATGATGTTAAGTGCCTTCAACTCAAATGGTTCATGATTTGGTGGTCCACAAGCTATCTTTTATTTGTGACAGTGGCTGATAGTGTTGTTCTTGTGTTCCAGTTTGAAGAATCTGATGAATAAAGTGTTTGGGTATTGTGCAGATGTTCTTGATTATTATAATATGCTTGTGGATGCCTCTTGATCATGTTCCTACCTTTGCATTGGTTTGCAGAGAGAAATGAGGATCGTGATTGAAGATTGTTCCCAGATAACATAACATATAACCAGCCTTAGCTGACTTGGTTAATTCCATTGATTGTGGAGATTCCTTGAAGGTTGTGCAAGCATGTCGTGGCATGTAAGATTGCATTTGAGTCCCAGCTAAGGTGTGGCATGATCCACATACATCTTTACATCTTTTCCTTAGCTAAATTTGTATTAGGTCCAGACCTATTTTATGTATGTTTGTAATGCCAACCTTGGAGGTTGTTCCAACAGTTGATGATTGTAATGCCAACCTTGATGATCATTCCAAGGTTGATGTAGTGTATAAATACTTGTAACTGAATTATGAAAATGTATCCAAGTGTGAAGATGTGAAGATAAAGTGAAGTAAGGTAGCAGAGCAGAGCAGAGGTGTTTGCGCTTCAATGGAACTGAACCTTGGCATGAAGTAGATGTTATCTTAGTTCAACCCTTTGGCAATGAGCCTTCTTTTGGCAGTGAACCACCCATAGGTAGTGAGCCATTCTTGTAGTGAGCATTATTGGGCAGTGAGCCCTGTAGGCAGTGAGCCTCTATTTTTTGGTATTGATATAACATATATATATTTTTGTGGGCTAACACCCACCGTGGTTTTTCCCTTTTAGGGTTTTCCATGTAAAAATCTGGTCTCCTGTGTTGTTTTTGCTTTTGTGTTGAGCTTCTCATTTAATTCTTTCATGGTTATATTTGAATATAAGTAATTGATAAGTTGATCATATTTGGTTAAAAGTTTTAGGACAACTAATTCACCCCCCCTCTCAGTTGTCCGGTGTAGTTCAACAATTGGTATCAGAGCCAAGTTCCTTTGAAGAAAGTCTAGCAGCTTGAGGGAGATCCAGGATGTCTTATAAGAAGGAAGCTTTGCATTTTGATGGGACAAATTATGCTCTTTGGAAGGTATGAATTAAAAGCCATCTTCGTTGTCTTGGTTATAAAGTATGGAAGACTGTAGAAACAAAATATACCATGCCTCAAAATGGTTTGATGACTGAAGATGAAATCAAAGAATATGAGCTGGATGTCAAAGCAAAGGATGCTCTACTAAGTTCCTTAAGTGACTCAGTGTTGACAAAAGTAGTGGATTGTGAAACTACAAATGAAGTATGGGAGAAGCTAAAAAATTTGTACGAAGGAGATGAGTCTGTTTAAAAGAAGCCAAGCTACAAAGCCTGAAAGTGAAATATGAGGGTTTGAAGATGAATGAATATGAAAACATAATAGCCTTTATGCAAAGGGTTGATGAACTTGTCACTAGAATTAAGGGTATGGGAGGAACTCTCGGTGATAAGGAAGTTGTGATGAAAATTCTCAGATCACTAACAAAGTCATATGCTCACAAGGTAGTTGCTATTGAAGAATTCATGACTGTAAAAACTATAGATAAAGATCAGTTGCTTGGGAAGCTTGTAACTTTTGAAATGAGAGAATTCAATGATGCCCTCCCTAAAGTTGAATCAACTTTTAAAGCCAGTACTTCAGCAGAGATCTCCAAAGCTGAGAAATACAACGTGGATGATGACTTTGATGAAATTGAAGCTAACTTTGTTGACAAGCTACAAAGAGGTTCTGGTAATTTCAAAGGCAAATTACCTTTCAAATGTTTCTCTTGTGGTAAAGTAGGTCATTATGCTTCCAGATGTCTTGAAAGAATTGAAAGAAATAAGAAAAGATATGAGAGTAGGCCTAGAGTTCCAAAGAAATGTTACTATGTTAGAGATTTTGATGATGGAGTGACGATGAAGCTAGTGCTAGTGCAAATGAATGTCTGTTTATTGCTATTAAAGAAGATCTTATGTCTACTAATTCTGCTAGCTATGTGAAGGATGAAAAACCAGTAGAAGAAAGTGCTTTGGCTGTCCAGGTTGAGAAAGATAAGGATGAATGGATTATTGATAGTTGATGCTCACATCATATGGTTGGTGATAAAAGTAAGTTTGTAAGTTTGGAAAAGTATGATGGAGGACTGGTTAGGTTTGGAGATAATGCAACTGGTAAGGTTTGTGGAAAATGATCTATTTCATTTGATGGAAAGCATAATACTGACAATGTTCTGTATGTAAAGGGTTTGAAGCATAATCGTTTGAGTGTTGGTCAAATGCGTGTCAAAGGATATGATCTAAGATTCAAAGATAATGGGTGTAAGATCATGGAAAGTTCCAGAATTATGATTGCTACCAGTAAGAAGACAAAAGGTAACATCTATCAATTGAGAGGAACTAATGAGTATTGTCTATTGGCTCAGGAAGATGAAAGTTGGATGTGGCATAGAAGGATGTGTCATATAAACTTTGACAGTCTGGTAAAGATAAGCTCAAGTCAGGCTATGAGAGATTTACCAAAACTTGTGAAACCCTCCAACTCAATTTGTAAGGAATGTTAGTTGGGAAAGTAGATAAGGACAAGTTTCAAGAGTAAAGAAAGAAAAATTTTCTACCAGTTTGCTGGATCTAGTGCATACATATCTCTGTGGGCCTACAAGGGTGAGAAGTCTACAAGGTGACATGTACTTCATGTTGCTTATTGATGATTATTCTAGAATGACTTGGGTTACTTTTCTAAGAGATAAATCAGAAGCCCTAGAGAAGTTCAAATCTTTCAAGGCAATGGTTGAAAATGAAATAGATTTGAAGATCAAATGCTTGAGATCTGATAGAGGAGGTGAGTTCACATCAAATGAATTCAACATGTTCTATGAAGGGCATGGGATAAAGAGACAGCTGTCTGTACCTAGGACTCCTTAGCAGAATGGAGTTGTGGAAAGGAAGAACACGACAGTTCAGGAGTCTACTAGGACAATGATAAAGGAAGAATATCTGTCGGAAGTCTTTTGGAAAGAAGCTATTCACACTGTTGTCTACATTCAAAATGGAGTTCAGGTGAAAGGTAATGGTACTAAAACTCCCTATGAATTGTGGTATGGAAGAATTCCCATAGTAAAATATTTCAAAGTCTTTGAAAGCAAATGTTATATCAGGAGAGATGAAGATCTAGGAAAGTTTGATGCAAGATGTGATGAAGGAATCTTTCTTGGATACTCTACCAAGAGTAAGGCTTACCGGTGCTACAACAAAAGGCTCAAAAAGATTGTTGAGAGTGTAAATGTGAAGGTAGATGAAGGCAAAGAAATAATATCAGACTTGAGTTGTTATGAACCAGATGAACCTGCAGTAATTGAAGAGAAAGATAAGCAAGTAGACAGTAAGGATGAAGAAGAGGCTTCGGAAAGTGGTGTCAAGACTCCCAGGTATGTAAGGATCAATCATTCTGAAGATCAAATTATAGGTGATAAGAGCAAAGGCATGCTAACAAGAAAAAGAGTTGTAGAGAAACAAGTCAATTACTGTTTGCTTTCAAAGATTGAACTAAAAACTGTGAATGAAGCATGCAATGATGAAAATTGGATAAAAGCAATGGAGGAAGAACTGTTGCAGATACAGAAGAATGAAACTTGGGAATTAGTTCCTAGACCTGTAGACAAAAATGTTATTGGAACTAAATGGGTCTTTAAGAACAAGCTGAATAAAAATGGAGAAGTTGTAAGGAATAAAGCAAGACTTGTATGTAAGGGATATTCTCAAGATAGACTTTGAAGAAACCTTTGCCCTAGTAGCTTGGATTGAAGCAATCAAAATGTTTCTGACATTTGCAGCTCATAAAGATCTTAAGGTATATCAGATAGATGTGAAATTTGCTTTCCCGAATGGTGAATTAGAAGAGGAAGTATACATTGAGCAACTGGAGTGATTTCAATTTTCAAATCAAGGTGATATGGTATGCAGGTTGAAGAAAGCATTGTATGGACTCAAACAAGCTCCTAGAGCGTGGTATGCAAGGTTAGACATGTATTTATTACAATTGGGATTTAGTAAAGGTACTACAGATAACAATCTATACTTCAAAATCAATGATGATCAGATCTTGATTATTGAAGTCTTTGTTGATGACATTATCTTTGGAGAAAATGAAGGTATGTGCATAAGGTTTGCCAGTGAGATGAAAAGTGAACTTGAAATATCCATGTTTGGTGAAATGAATTTCTTCTTGGGTCTGCAAATTAATTAATTAGATAAAGGAATCTTCATATCTCAGTCTAAGTATGTGAAAGAGTTGTTGAAGAAGTTTGGGATGGAAGACTCTAAACTAGTATGTACTCCCATGGTGACTGGTTGCAAGTTGAGCAAAGTTGATGAATCACCTAAGGCTGATAAAAAAAATATAGATCCATGATTGGAGGATTGCTTTATCTAACTCAAACAAGACTTGATATTCTACATGTAGTCTATCTTGTTGCAAGGTTTCAAGCTGATCCAAGAGAATCACATGTGATGGCAGTTAAGAGAATCTTGAGATATTTGAAAGGTACTTCGGATTATGGCTTATGGTATCCAAAGGACAATGATTTCACTCTTAGTGCTTATATATATGCAAATTGGGTGAGAGATGTTGATGACAAAAAGAGTACAAGTGGAGGTGCATTCTTCTTGGGAAGTAGGTTGGTTTCATGGTTGAGCAAGAAGCAAGACTCAATCTCTTTGTCAACTGTAGAAGCAGAGTATATTGCAGCAACATGTTGTTGCACTCAAGTATTATGGATGAAGCAGACCTTGAAGGATATAAGAGTTGTGTATGAAGATCCAATTGCAATTCTCTGTGACAATACAAGTGCCATAAACATTTCAAAGAATCTAGTGATGTACTCAAGAACAAAACACATATCAATAAGGTATCACTTTTTGAGAGAGAAGGTAATAGAGAATGAAGTAAAGTTGGAATATGTGTCCACAAAGGATCAGATTGCAGACATCTTCACTAAGCCTCTGCCTAAAGATACCTTTTAGTATCTCAGAGAAAAGTTAGGGGTCATTACCCCTTCTACCCTGAACTAAGATGCATAAGAATGCATCAATCCAGTGGAGCTCAAAGTGTCACTCTTTGATCTGGATTGATGTTTTGAGGGCTACTTCTTAGGGGGAGTAGCTAGATGTTACTGATATGAGTATCCAACAAGAGAAAGTTCAGTGAATCAGAGCAGCAGTAGGCAAGTATGTGCCCTTTTCCATTGCTATCAAAGGGGGAGATCAATCATGTGAAAATCTTAGGGGAGAAAGAATGCAGATGTGTAAAGAGAAAGGGGGAGAATCTTGTCTTGATGGTCTTTTCAGTTTTTCACATCATATGTTGCCATTAATGACAAATGGGGAGATTGTTACAAGTATGTGCCTAATCGGTGTTGTCATTGATGTCAACATATCTGTGTTGTCACTTGTGTCAACTGTGCTCTTACTTTGTTGAGGATATTGAGAAAATTAGCCCCTTTAGTGATAACAATGTGTTGCAGTAGAAACAATGCAGTACACATAGAAGAACAGTCCAGAAGAATTTTTTGTATTTCTTGTAGAATGAATATCTTTTTCTGTGGATTGGAGGTTATTTAGAAACCTGTCTAAAGATGTTATTGTATACACCTCCCAAACGATGCATTGCCCCTTTACTAATAAAAAATTGAGTGTTTTTAAGTGATAGGTCCGTACAGGTTTCTAATAGAGTCGTCTTGCGCAAACAACCTCCCAAACAACGCATTTACCTTCCGAGTTGGTGCATCTGGTTTTCTAGTGCATTTGACCTCCCAAGTGATGCATTTGCATTCTGCTTTTGCACATGTGATAATCTGGCGCATCTGACCTCCGCAGTTGCGCATCTAACCTCCGAAGTTGCGCATCCGATCTTGGCTTCGGCACCTGAATTTAATTTGCGTATATACTCTGTATAATTGTGCATCTATCTAAGTTACACATTTACCCCATATTTTTGTGCATATGTTCTATCAAACAGCGCATCTGTTGTTATTGCGCATATACCTCTGAGTCTTGCACATTTGATTTCTATTCTTGCGCTTCTGTACAAGGACACATACACTCCCTATTTCTACACATTTAGGCTGTAGTGTTGCGCATCTGTCTTATGCCTTTTTGTTGTACGGTTTCTGATTTTGCATGTTGAGCTAACGTCAGTTTTGCAGGAGTAGTGGCTGGATTAGGTCATCTAGGTATTTTTCCTAAGTTCACTTAGACTAACTAGGGGTGAAAGTAACAAGTGCATTTCATAACAAACTTCACATAGTTCTCTAACGAGGAAGGAAGTAACTGAACCCAATTGCTATCGGTGCATTGTTGATTTATTTTCTAGTTAAACCACTGCTATCTTTACAAACAGAAAATGAACAATGCTATGTCTTAATCACTTTCAAAGTTAACAAATGGGGAATGAACAATGCTATGATCTAAACACTTCCAAGTTAACAATCATGTGAGTGCACAAGTAGATTAACTCATTTAATTTTTCTATTTTTAACTAGGCTGGATAAACAAGTGTTTTTTGTGCTTGCGAATGACAATAGGCTTATGCTCTCCCCTTAACTGGGTGATCAAAGTGTCAGACTTGTCATTCTTTTTGTCAAACCTTTAGGGGGGCCTGCCCTTGGATGCACGCTTGTCCAAGTGGGAACGACCCTGAGTGGTAACAGGCTAAAGCCAAGCCCTACCAAGCCACTTAAAATAAATTGTGCTTGGGGTGAAAACCTCAAGCAACGAGTGCTGTTGTGTTACACCGACGGCCAACCTCCCCCAAAACCCTCATAGGCGTAACCCTTTGAGGCTAGGAGACTCCATAACGGAGAGTAGCGCCGCCGCACGTGTAACCACTCGAACGGTTGCCCTGATTAAGAACCAATTGTGTAGCAAGCGAAAAACCCCTATTTGTTGATGCAAAGGGCAGAGCTCTTGAAGCAGCCTCGATTCAAGTGACTCTTAGTAGAGGTAGCAGGGACAATCCTAAGGTATAGTGTGGGGATGAGCCTAAGCAAACCTGAATCTAGTATGTGTGAGAAGTGAGTGCCGTGGAGGGGAGCCGGTGCTACTAGATTCTGGAGCTACACGCTTTGAGTGGCATAGCTAGAGGATTCAATGAATATTGTCACATCCAGCCTAGGTTGTACTTGTTTTGAGTCAAAATAGTCCAAAAAATACAAAAAAATATAAAAAGATAAAAATCATGAAAAATGTCTATGTGTTTGCTGTGTTTTTGCCATAATTGAACATCAGACTATTCAGAAACACCAAGTTCTTCAAAACCAAAAGCAGAAAAATCCTGAAAACGTTCCAAAATTTCCCAAATTTTAGAGAAAACAAGCAAACAAGCCAGAATTGCACATTTGCCTCGACTTCTTGTGCTTCTGCTTCGACTTATTAAGCATTTGATTAGGCGGCGCATTTAAAGAAACGCTAGAATTGCACATTTGCCTTGACTTCTTGCACTTCTGCTTCGACGTATTACGCATTTGATTAGGCGACGCATTTAAACAAACACAGAATTGCGCATTCACTCTGACTTCTGGCGCATTTGACTCCTGTTGTTGCGCATTTAAACTATTGTGCATTTGAACTAGAGAACAAAATTTAGTACCTTCCAAGAGAAAAACTATCGAAAACTTTTCAAAAACCATCTTCAAAACCTGTTTTAGTTTTTCAAAATCTGATTGAGACCTTGCAAATCAACCATTTCTCCTTCTTTTCCGCACCATAGTTGCTTGTTCATCCAAAATCTCGCCAATTTTTTTCCAAATTTCCAATAAGGTTATAGCCAAATTATTCTTGATCAAAATCAAATATCAAGCAAAAACCTAGTGAGGCTCCAATATCAAGGGTTACTTATCCTTTCGAAACTCCACTTGGGGGTTATGCAAAGCTAGTCAACATCAAGTAATGGATTCCTAACATCCTAGCTTTTGACTATCGCTTTTGTATATCTCACTTTGTTTGACACCACCTAGATCTAAGAAGAACCTTGCTAAAACCTTGTTTCATCCTAGCACCTTGCTCAAAATCTCATTTCATCCCATCTCTTTACCACCCTTGCATGGTCTTAACTAGATTACAAAAACAAAAACAGATCAAAATGGCAGAGAAAAGTATCCCAACACTCACAAAAGTGAAGAAGAAATTTTCCTGGATGAGATCCTTCACACACAGCACGACCCAAAATTCCAACGCCTATTAGAAGGAGTACTTGCTCAAGACCCCACAAAATTCTTTTTACATTTGGCAAGTCTAGGAGTCAAGCTCCCTAAGGATTATGACGTAGAAACTCTCAAAGAAATGGAGGGAAGTAGACATGAGGAAGAAACACCTTCAAACAAAAGCAAAACCAACACTGATGCTACAGATGCCCTAAGTCTAATGAACCAAAAATATGAAGACCTCCAACAACAAATCTTAGACATGAAAATGGGGGCATCAACTAAACATTACAGCCTAGAGGATATTTCACCATATCCTTTTAGTAGGGCCTTGGCCATGATACCTTTCCCCTCAAAATTTGAGGTGCCTAAGTTTGACAAATATCGAGGAAAAGGTGACCCAAGGGATCACATCAGAGAATTCAACGCTGCTTGTCTTGAGGTTGCACATAACGACACCTACCTTATGTGACTCTTCCCACGGAGCTTAGGTGGGCAAGCCATGGAATGGTTCTCTAGACTGCCACCCAGTATTAAAACTTTCAATGGGCTCGTAGACAAATTTGTCACCCACTTCTCTTACAATATTGAGCACGACACCTCAATATTGGATCTTTGTAACACCAAACAGAAAGGAGGAGAATCTTTCGCCACCTTCTTACAGAGATGGAGACAACTGGCAAGCAAGTGCCCACACCAAATACTAGAGAAACAAATGCTAGAGATGTTCATTCACAATCTGCAAACGGACTTAAGCTACCAAATCCAAATCCAATGTCCTACTTCTCTTAGCAAGGTCATTGAGATGAGCCTCATCATAGAAAAAGCCCTAATCATGAAAGGTCAAATCAAGCTCTACAAAGACACTCCTAGTACCAACACCAACAATGACAAACCTAGATTCTAGATGAAAAACAAGAATGTTGTGAATGATGGGGTAGTAGATGCCAAAAATGTGGCACCTAAACAACCAATTTTCAACCTATCAACACCTCAAAATAACCCCACACAAGACAAACCAAGAAATACCGAATCTAGGTTCACCAACTTTCGGCCTAGGAGAAAGTTCACACCTTTGGATGAGTCACTAGAAACTACCCTACGGAAGCTAATCACCAACAATCTCATAACGCTTCCCTCAGCACGAGAGTACGAACCAAAGGTCAAACCCCATTGGTGGAACGACAATGACTTCTGTGAATACCACCGAAATAGGGGGCACAAGACAAATGATTGTATTGCACTCAAGCATATAATCCAAGACTTAATAGAGCAAAACAAAATATCCGTTAACGGACAATCTCACGGACATACCTCCAACAACGATCATCAGGCATTCAAGGATCCTCTTCCTAACTACGAGCAGGGAGGACCTTCCAACAAAAATAATAGTGGCTCTAACAATGCAAACTACACAAATGTCAGCTTTGACTATGTTGTTAACCATATCTCAGAAGGTGAGTCACACATCAATGTGATCACTATCAACAAGGATCCAGATTGCAATGTTACTACTCATAGTAATAGGGTCACCCTTAGAGGAGCTTCCGCTCCTCTATCTAGTCAATACAGTATCGTGGATCAACTCCACAAAACACCTGCACACATCTCCATTTTGGAGCTTCTACATCTGTCTCCCTCTCATAGGTCTATACTTGACAAAGCCTTAGCAAAAGCCTCCGTTCCCATGAACCTAGTTGAAGAGCAATTCCAAACTATGGTCGGTCACATCACCTCACCACACTCCCTGTCATTCACTGAGAAGGATGATATGTCTATCACTCAACCCCATAATGCTTCCCTACATATCGAAGCTTTCATACATAAACACAAGATCAAAAGAGTCCTAATAGATGGAGGGGTTGGTTTGAATATCTGCACTTTGAAGCTAATCCTTACATTGGGGTTTTTAGAGAAGGCTATCGATCCAAAAAGAAAAATCACCATAAAAGCCTATGATGAGGAAGAAAGAACGTCTAAAGGAATTGTTACCCTACCAATTAGAGTGGGCCCCGTAGTGAAAGATGTAGCTTGTCAAGTCCTTGACATGGAGCTAGCATACAACATTCTTCTTGGGCGACCATGGATCCACGCTTTGAAATAAGTACCTTCTACATACCATCAATGTATCAAGTTCCCACATGAAGGACAAGAGATCACCATCCAAGGTGATCCTAACCCCTATCAATACTGCAACTCCATTCAGCCCAAACCAGAAGTGGTGATCCCCAATAACCATGCCTCTGCTTCTTCCTCCTCTCATGTTGACCCAGCTACACTTGCTTCTTCTTCAGGGGCATCTCAACCTAAACTCCAACTCAAAGATAAAGGCTTGGGTGAGTACACGATATCTCAATCCCTCTGTTTGGCACAACTGCCTCTATCTCCTTGATCCTATGGGAGACCTATCTTAAAAACACCAACAGCAGAGAAGCCAACCAAAGGACCATTTGTGAAATGGGGAAGCCTAGAAGACGAAAGTGATGAAAAAGATATCCTACAGTGGCTATACAAAGATGAAGGTAATGCCTCAACACAACATAACCATCCCATTATACAAACGACACAATATGGTCAAGGATTTCAAATGCTACAAAGAATGGAGTATGAAGGACACAGTCCACTGGGTTCAAGAAAGGATGGCATCACTAAGCCCATCCAACCTCATACCCTAACGACCTAAGACACTACAGGGCTAGGCTACACTGGAGCATCAAGAAACAACAGAACCAACAAGAACAAAGGCAAACAACCAGAAGCATCCACTAGCAATCTGGTTGAGCAAATTCAGAGAATGCAACTGGGGAGCAAAACTAATTCTAACGAGTATGAATGGGATAGCCTCTCTAAGATGTCTTGTGATGAAAAGGATATTGACATTGTCCATGAGTATGACCCAACCCATGACAACGAGGGACAAGGTCCAAGGGCTAGGCCATTAGAGTCCATCCCGCATATCAACAATAGTGAAAATCGTGAGGAAGGAATGTTTCCCCCCTTGATGGACCCACTAATAGAGAGTACCATCACAGACTTTGTCCACTCCTTCAATAACTCTGTCCTAACCCTCAACACCATTGAACCAGACCAACCTAATGATCCCTTACCTTTAGTGCACCCTGAACTTGTCGACTGGGACGTAGAAGGCACCACCCCTGAGCTAGACACCTTTGAAAATGACGAAGCCATCATCGATTATCTTGAGCTTAGAAATCACATACCCGGAGGGGACCACAGAGCTGGCTATGCTATTGAACTCAACGAGAAGGCCTATTTTGGAGAGAGAGCCAAGCCTTTCAGTCATAAAAACATCAAGATAAAAGAACAATCTAATGGTGAAAACTGCTCCGCGGCAGTGTTAGATCATCAAAATAGTAAAAATAAAGATGTATCCAATGGTGAAAACCTCTCTGAGGCACTGAAGGATGGAAGGCTTGACCCTCTCCCCAATCTTACACATCAGGAGAGATCGTCGATCTTGATAGAACCAACAGAAGCAATCAATGTCAACACAAGTGATAATCCAAGAATGGTCCACATGGCAAAGGCTCGAACAGAACATGAAAAACCAACATTTACAGATTTCTTCAAAAGAAAACAGATCAACTTTGCATGGACATACGCTAACATGCCAGGGCTAGATCCAAATCTTATCATGCATCATTTATCTCTAGCTCTGGAAGCTAAACTAGTCAAACAAAAACTTAGAAAGATGCATCTGCATGTGGCCCTCATGGTAAAAGAGGAACCAAAGAAGCTGTTAGATGTCAGATTTATCAAGCCTATAGACTATCTTGAATGGGTTTCGAATATAGTACCGGTGGCTAAACCAGATGGCAGGGTCAGAATTTGCAATGATTTCAGGGACTTGAACAAAGCTTGTCCCAAAGATGACTTCCCCCTGCCCAACATAGACATGATTGTCGATCTCACAACAGGCCACACTATGCTTTCACTCATGGATGGTTTCTCGGGCTATAACTAGATAAAGATTGCACCCGAGGACCAACACAAAACTACCTTCACATGTCCTTGGGGCACAAACTGCTGGTGTGTTATGCCGTTTGGTTTGAAAAATGCTGGGGCAACATATCAGAGAGCCATGACAACAATCTTCCACGATATGATGCATACTATAATGGAAGACTATGTTGATGACATTCTAGCAAAGTCTCTTACAAGAGAAGGGCATCTAGCAGTACTAGACAAGATCTTTAACAGACTAGAATAGTTCAATGTGTGACTTAATCCAAAAAAGTGTGTGTTTGGGGTTACATCAGGAAAACTACTAGGATACATAGTGTCTGCAAATGGTATCGAAGTTGATCCCACCAAGGTGAAGGCCATAATGGAGATGCCACCTCCTAAAAATTTGACTCAATTGAGATCCCTACAGGGCAAACTATAGTCTGTTAGACGGTTCATTTCCCAATTAGCAGACAAGTGCCACCCATTCTCTCATCTGCAACACAAAAATGTACCCTTCAAATGGAACGAGTCATGTGAACAGGCATTCCAGCAACTAAAGGAATATCTCATGAAACCACCGGTATTAATGCCACCAATTCAGGGCAAGTCTCTATTACTGTATATCTCAGCTACACCAACGGCTCTGGGAGCTCTCCTTGCTCAACAGAACTATGATGGAAAAGAACAGGCTATCTACTACATTAGTCGAACACTCGTCGGATATGAATTGCAATACACACCAATAGAAAGAGAATGTTTAGCTGTTGTATTTGCCTCACAAAAATGGAGACATTACATGCTATCATACTCTGTTAAACTAGTGGAAAAGATTGATCCATTGAAATACTTACTCAACAAGGCTGCCTTAATAGGTAGATTATCAAAATGGGTCATGCTCCTCAGCGAGTTCAAGATTGAATATGTGAATAGAAAAGTGATAAAAGGAAAAGTGCTCACAGATCAACTAGCAGATGCACCTTTAACGGATGACAACTCCCTGAGCTTTGAATTTCCAGATGAATCTATCTTCCACGTCAATACAGCAAACTGGAAAATGTACTTCGATGGCTCCTACACTCAACATGGATCGGGGGCAGGTATCTTATTAATCACACCTAATGGCGACACTATTCCAAAGTCATACAGGTTAATGTTCCCCTACACTAACAACATAGCAGAATATGAAGCCCTGGTCATCGGTATCAAGCTGGTAGTTGAGTGGAACATCAAGGAACTTCAAGTCTATGGGGACTCACAGCTAGTCATCAATCAAGTGAATGATGACTACCAAACGAAGGATGAGAAACTGATTCCTTACAAACGAATGGTAGATGACTTCAAAGAATATTTTGTCAAGATATCTTTTGAACAGATACCAAGGATCGAGAACAAAGCTGCAGACGCAATGGCTACAATCGCCTCCCTCCTTGACATTCCAGAAAGTCAATCACGATACGAGTTCTTGGTAGAGCCAGTCTCCTGTCCTGCATACGATACCCCAGAATCCCATATCATATGCCACATCGTAGGAACCAATTCCCCACTCTATGGTAAAATGTTTGCCTACCTAAAAGAGAATACCCTCCCACCTGACCTTTCCAGCCACCAAAAAAGAACCTTCATCCGGCAAGCATCCCGGTATGCCATTGTCGCTAACACCCTATATCGCTGAGGTCTCGATGGTACTCTCCTTAGGTGTCTAGATAGTGAGAAATATCAAACCGCCCTGAGCGAAATACATGATGGTATATGCGGGGCTCACTCTAGTGGCCCTACCCTCGCCAAGAAACTCATACACATGGGGTACTACTGGCCAACTATGGAACAAGATTCCTATCAATTTGTAAAGAAATGCAAAAAATATCAAATCCACAGGAAATTGATACATGCACCAGCGCAGGAACTACAACCATTAACAACTCCTTGGCCTTTCTGTCAGTGGGGACTCGACTTAGTGGGCAAGATTCATCCTCCTTCCTCAAGCGGCCATAAATTCATTATCACAGCCACAGAATACTTCACGAAGTGGATTGAAGCCGTGCCCTTAGCCAACATCACAGGCAAACAGATTGCCTCATTTATCTTGAACTATATCATTTGTCGTTATGGTGTCCCTTCGTCCATTATCACGGATAATGGACGACCCTTCAAAAACCAAGATGTTAGGGAACTATGCGACAAATTCCATATCCAGCATCGCTTCTCAACTCCTTACTACCCACAAGGTAATGACCAAGCTGAGGCATCAAATAAAACCATTCTAAAAATCCTAAAGAAGATTGTCAATGATGCTGGCCGTGACTGGCATGTCCAACTGAATCCTGTGCTGTGGGCCTACCGCACAAGCATCCATACACCCACAGGTGCAACACCACATTCCTTAGTCTATGGATCTGAAGCAATCTTGCCCATTGAAGTCGAGATCCCATCTTTGCGAGTCTCATTAAAAGGCCTCATATCAGATGAAGAATATAGAGTAACCAGACTACAAGAATTAGAGCTGCTCGAAGAGAGAAGGCAACAGGCCTTTAACCACTTGAAAGCGTATCAGCAACGCATGTCCAGAAGCTACAATCACAAAGTAAAACCTCAGATATTCCAAGTCGGTGACCTAGTCCTAAGAGAAAATCCTAGAAATTAGCAAGATAGAGAAAAGAAAGGAAAGTTTGAACCTAACTGGCTGGGTCCCTATGTCGTCATCACAACTTATGGATCAGGGGCATATCAATTGGCTACATCTGAAGGTGAACTGTTCGATGATCCTATCAACAGCATGCACCTTCACAAGTTCTATACCTGAAAACCCCAGTGTAAGAGAGTCCTGAAAAAATCAAAAAAATTGAAAAAGTGCTGAAAACAAGAACAAAAAATCAAAAAAGTGAGAAAATAACAAAAAAATCGTCCTATGGTGAAAACCTGGCAAATAGGTGCCTAGGATAGGTACCATGGTGAAAACCTGGCAAATAGGTGTCATGTGTACTTTTAGCTTCTCATGCAAATAAAAGCAAGTGGTGAAAACCTGGTAAACAGGTGCTATCCGCAACAAACCACTTCCTCCATTTGTTCTGACTTCATGTCTCTTGTGTCTATCGTATCGTCCATCTTGACCCAGTCCTTTGGACCATTGTCGAACTACATCACCTCAGAGTTATCACATAGGCAAGGCCATTCTTAATGCGCCCCCGAGGCTTCACTTCACTTCACTCCACTCCACAGTCCCGTCTGTTCTATATCTAGTCCTTCTGTCAACCTGAGTCCATGCTATTTCTGCACCACTTTGTCATCGCCTAGGTCTTAGGTCCGCTAGGGTTTACCCCGAACTACGTTGCCTCTACGTCGTCACGTAGGCAAGGCCATTTAGTAATGAGCCCCCGAGGCACTAGGTCAGTCCCTTAGGGTCTGTCTCTTCATGTCTGTCTGTCGTCTCACCCATAATAAGTCGATCCTTGTCCAAATTGGGGGCAACTCCTCGACCTAGTTGCGGATTTGGATTCTTGAATGCCACTTTTCTCAGAGGATACCAATAAGGATTGCGAAACCTTTCACTAGACAGGCAAGCACAACAAAGCAAGCTACCCAACAACAAAAGTTCTTGGCACAAAGCATCAACCTGTCCAAAGCAGAGCACCATACCAAAAACACTAAAACTGATTCTATATCAATTATGGCAAAAGGCAGCTAATGCAAGAATGTTTTGTCAACAGGTTAATTTACAAGGTCTTGAATTTTTGTCATTATGTCTTCCTATGCTACTCAAGGATGCCAAAAGCTAGAGATGCTATGATGAGGGACATAATCATTTTCTTTGTCTGCTGCTTGTGGATTAAACTTTAGTAATGTGATGACTTCTGTCTAATGACATGATTAGCAAAAGATCATCGAGGGCTCCGAAGTCTGAACATGAAAAGGGGCAATCCTTGTCTATTGAAATGCAAGAAATACTCAGGTCATCTAGATTCAAGTTGACTAGATGCTTGTATAACCTTGCTATATCAAAATCCATGTAAAGAATACTCAGGTCATCTCAGTCTAAATATGCCTAGATGCTTGTATTTCCTTACAACATTTGAAAAAGCAAAAAATACCAAAAAGTGCCCAATGATGAAAGCAAAAACCTTGCAAAAATTTCAAGATGACAATCCACATCCATATCCATCTCATATCCAGCAAATCCATATCATCCGTGCAATAAATAAATCCTGCAGTATACCAAATGAAAGTCAGTATTTTTTCATCTCTTCTTCCTCCTATGTCATCACCTGTGTCGATTGAGTACGTTTGGACATATCAAATACATAGCATAGATTGCATATCACATCACATGAGATAGTCATTTATATGATTACATCATTTAGGTCACCCACATGCATTTTGCATCCATATATCATCTCAAAAGAATCAAAAACATAAACAAAAGCATCATCAACATACATATAGAGCTACATAAATCATATCCATAACATATCACATTGGCATTTTACATATCAAATCATACAAAGTCCATCTCGTATGCATCACATAAGCACAACATCATCAGATAGATTGCATCCATAGCATATCAACATAGAACACATGAGCATATAGAATATCAATCACTGCATCATCATATAAAACATTAAAAACATGTCCAAATGTACAACATATCAAAATCTCTGTTGAATCTCTCATAGTCATATCATAAGTGTATACAAGGTACAATAAAAATGGTGATACATGTCTCGGGGTAAAAATAATACATATACAGGCTATCTCATCCATCCAAATGTGTACATCAAGTCAAAGAATGATACAAGTATCCAGGGCTGTCTAACCCTGTTGTCGGGGCACACTGCTCCCTGCACTGCCCTCTCCTCTGCCTCCCCCTAATTGCTGGGGACCCCTCACTGATCCTATAGATCATGATGCACCTACTCTCTGCACTGCCTCTGACTGGCTCCTAAAGCTCGTGCCTCTCTGACTCGCTGGCACAACACCGTGATATAATCCCCTATAATACTGAGCCTGTGCCTGGGCTCTAGTCAGCTCACTATGCACCTAGACCACCTGTGCCTGTGCCTGCTGCACCTGTGAAACCAAAAAACTAGATGTCCCATCTGTGCCCATGGCCATCACGGCTGCATCTCTCTCTGCCCTCATGGCCTGCATGCTGGCTAGGGCTGTATCTCGCCCTTTAGTCAACTCTGATAACTGAGTCGCATCTGACTCTCTCTGTGACTCTGCCACTCTCAAATGAGCCCTTAGCTGCCTAACCTAGCTCTGTAGTCCAACCAGAACCTGCTGCTGCACATCAGGTTATGGAGCCTGCTCTGCCTGTGCCACCTGCTACGCTGGCACCTGTCCCAGTATCGGCTGTGCCACCTACTGTGGCGGTGGCATCTGTCTCTGTGCTATCTTTGGCTGGACCACCTGTGCCTGTGCCTGCCCAACTGCCTGCTGGCCCATAGGTCCCTCTCTAACCCTCTGCCTCTGTCTCTCTCTCCCATCGTCTCCCTGATCTCTCCTCCTCCTCCATCCTCCCCTCCCCTTGCCAGCTGCACCCTCATCCGCTAAATCACCCTCGTCTAAACGAGGAGCCACCTCGCCTGGCCCTGAATATCTTAGGAATGGGTGCGCCGCGAACCACTCCTCATAGTCTGGCGTCATGCCAGCATCTACTATGTCTCTCCTCATCGGCCAGGCTGCATAGGGAATCTGCTAAAAATCGGCCAATGCCTCCTCATAAGATGCCACAGGACCCCACCTATACCTCTCTGCGTGAGTCTTGGCAAAGCGTGCCTTGCCCTGCGGTCTACCCTGTACACGGCCAAATTGTCTCTGAACTCGGCTGACAATCTGTCGCTCCAAAATATACCGAGTCCTACCAATAAGCCATCTCATCTGGAAGCAGTAAGGCAGCTCATCTGTCTCGTCATCCCATACCTCGCAGTCAATGTACGGCCGCTAGACAACAACATCTACGCCATCAAAAGCATGCCTCCAATACTCGAACTTCCCTAGCCTATGATGGGAAATCACACCTGCATAGTCGTAACTATAGGGCTCACCCCTCTGCCTGTGAAATACGCATATCGGCCGTGTGATAGCAATGTGCTCCCATAACCAAAACTGCAACAATGACGTGCCCACGGATAAATTGGCTCCTCTATGGTAAACCACCTGGTGCATGTCTCTATATAGGTGTGCAAGCACACACACCCCCCACACATACCAGGTCCTGTCTATGATCATACTCTCCAACACCCTCCCCCAGTTGATCGGGAAGCCGTGTGCTCTCCTATCGGGGCATATCACGCCACCGATTAGTCCAGCCACTATGCCCGGGAAGTAGTCATAATAGTCATGCATGTCCTGCCACGAGATCTCCTCCCCCGCCAACTCTGGGTCATCAAATACGCGTCTACACTCCTCTAGGCCATCATCCCACTGCGACTCATACTCAACCAGCTCTCCCTGAATTGGGAGGTGCAGAATCTGGTACACATCCTCGAGACTAATTGCCATCTCCCCCGTCGGTAGATGGAATGTACCATCCTCACTGTGGAATCGCTCCACTGCTGCCATCAACATAGCCTGGTTCGTGCGAACCTCAGGCATAAAGTAAACATAGTGCAGACCCATAGTGGCTAGAGCCGCACGATCTATCTTGGTCAACATATACCGCTGCAACAATGGCAACAGGTACTACTCTCGTGACGTCAAGACAGTCTGAATATCCTCCTACAACCAAACAACACATAGCATCAAAGAAGTCCATATCCAAGCATAGCGTACAGTCAACAAAATCAAATCCAGATCCATATCAAAACCTACTCAAAGCAATCAAGCTATCCTATCATTGGCTTAACATATCAAATTAATCAAAACAACATATCATCTCTCGACTAGATTCTCGGCAATCTCAGAGATCGCTAAATCAATTGATGCATCGATCAAGATGCCAATTGGGTTAATTTCATTAAGTCAACTAATTTTCCTAAGTGCAAATGTGCCAATCCAGGTGGCAAATGCACCGTTTCATACCAAAAGCACCACTTCACTGTGAATGCGCCACTTTCTGACGCATATGCGCCATTCTGGCACATGCGCCACTTCCTCTATCAAATGCGCAATTTCAATACAAATGCGCCATTTCAGGAGTCACATGCACAACACTAGCATATGCGCCCATTCAAAACACATATGCACAATTTCTGGATGCATGCGCCACTTCATAGCTCAAAAGCGCAAAAGTAATCAAATGTGCGCATTCATGGCTCAAATGCGCAAAACGAACAAATGCGCCACTTTGCGGCGTGAATGCGCCATTCCGCAATGCATGCGCCATTTTAGTGCGCATATGTGCCAAACGGGAGTTTTTGTGCATCTGTCTCAGTTGGGTTCCCTAGCCATTAATACGCGTAAAAATTAACTTTTGACAAGTTTTGAAGAAACACATAGTGGGGGTCCTAACTCTGCTGGCCGATTGAACCGTCGAATCCGCTCAAACCAGTGCTCCTCGCGAGGAATATCCATCTCTCTAGCTGCCATGCTCTCTTAAGCTCACTAGAGGACTAATCAACTATAGACAAGTGTATAAATAATTAGAATATTTGGACCCAGCTCCTTTATATAGCAAATGACCCATACCTCACTGCATGACAACTGTGGCTACTTCCCATGTCATTTTCTCCGCACCATATCCCATTTTTCTCCATCCTAAACCCGTTTTTCGCCTTCTTCGTGCGATTGTCCGTCTCACGCCTTCTACCTTGTTCCCGTCCAATCTCCCGAGGGGGCATCCTATCGTTAAACTTATACCAGGGGCAAACTAGGGCATGTGTCACTGTCAAATTTTTCTTTTCTTTGAAACAACGTGATCAAACACATTGCATCAAAGAGGGGCAAAATGTATACACCTAAAATTGGCATGACTCGACTTAAATAAATATTTTAAATATTTATTTCATTATTCGCATTCTTCTATCAATAAATAAATAAATTTATTTATTTATCTGATTCATTTCCTCCCATTTAATTAAATAAATTACATTTTATTTAATTAATTAAATTCATCTGCATCAACTACATTCTCCTAAATAATTAAATAATTTAAATTATTTAATTAAAATCCTTTTTTCTTCCAAATTTAAATAAAATGCAATTTTATTTAAATAAAATCTAAAATCTCCACAAAATAAAATATATTTCTATATTTTATTTATTTCTCTCAATTATCTGTAAAGTAATTAAATAAATTCATTTATTTAATTATGCTTTCTATCTCTTCGAAAAATCATTCTTATCTTCCAAAAATAACCTTCCTCTTGTCACACAAAAGCAAAACTCTGAGTTACAAAAGCAAAATCAGTTTTAAAACATCTTTAAAGCAAATCTTCTCTTAAATTAGAAAAATAAATTCTAAATTAAGAAAATCAAATCTTATCCTCATCAAGAGAGGAGTTAACTCAACTAAGCTGCTTTTGGAATGACATGTGTCCTTCTATTTGATGCACGTTCCTCAACAATCCTCCTCTGTTGATTCCTTCTTTTCTTCTCAACCATTGATCTTCTCTCACTCTCTTCTATAAATACAACCTTCTTTTCTTCATTTCATATATGGATTTTGTGTAAACTTATGCTGCAGAGATATCGGCGCGCCTTTGGCACCTCTACTCCCATTTAAGCATTCTCATTCATACTCCATTTCTTTATTTGAAGCTCATCCTCAAATATATAAGTATCACAGCCATTCTTCCTTTGTCATCTTCAACAAGCAAGCAAGCCACTGGCTTCTGAGGGCTTTACAATCAAGATCAAAGAAAGATAGGCAAACTACAGAAGGCGAAAGGTAAAGGTGCAAGGTATTATTTGTTATTTATTTTAATCTCCTTTTATCTTCATATTCTGTAGATGTTTGGGTTTTTATAATCTTTTGGATTAACCTATTTTCCCCCTCACAGTTATATTCTGAGTTTGAGCCTTCGGTATGAAGAATTGAGTGAGATATGTTCACCAAGGTGAAAACAACTTTTTTTGTGTGTTTGGTGGTGACAGGGAGAAACTATTTTGCTTCACATTCCTCTGCATTGAAGTACTTGGGTCTGCAGTTCTAGAAGTAAGTCTGTGATGATTTTAAGTGCCTTCAACTCCAATGGTTCGTGATTTGGTGGTCCACAAGCTATCTTTTATTTGTGATAGTGGTTGACAGTGTTGTTCTTGTGTTCCAGTTTGAATAATCTGATGAATAAAGAGTTTGGGTATTGCGCAGATGTTCCTGAAGATTATAATATGCTTGTGGATGCCTCATGATCGTGTTCCTACCTTTGCATTGGTCTGTGGAGAGAAATGAGGATCGTGATTGAAGATTGTTCCCAGATAACGTAGCGTATAACCAGTCTTAGCTAACTTGGTTAATTCCATTGATTGCAGATATTCCTTGAAGATAGTGGAAGCATGTTGTGGCGTGTAAGATTGCATTTGAGTCCCAGCTAGGGCATGGCGTGATCCACATACATCTTTACATCTTTTCCTTAGCTAAATTCGTATTAGGTCTAGACCTATTTTATGTATGTCTGTAATGTCGACCTTGGAGATTGTTCCAACAGTTGATGATTGTAATGCTGACCTTGATGATTATTCCAACGTTGATGTAGTGTATAAATACTTGTAATTGAATTATGAAAATGTATCCAAGTGTGAAGATGTGAAGATAAAGTGAAGTAAGGTAGTAGAGTAGAGCAAAGGTGTTTGCGCTTCAATGGAACTGAACCTTGGCATGAAGTAGATGATGTTATCTCAGTTCAACCCTTAGGCAGCGAGCCTTCTTCTGGCAGTGAGCCACCCATAGGCAGTGAGCCATTCTTGCAGTGAGCATTATTGGGCAGTGAGCCTCTATTTTTTAGTATTGATATAACATATATATATTTTTGTGGGCTAACACCCACCATGGTTTTTCCCTTTTAGGGTTTTCCACGTAAAAATCTAGTGTCTCCTGTGTTGTTTATGCTTTTGTGTTGAGCTTCTCATTTAATGCTTTCATGGTTACATTTGAATATAAGTAATTGATAAGTTGATGATCATATTTGGTTAAAGGTTTTAGGACAACTGATTCACCCCCCTCTCAGTTGTCCAGTGTAGTTCAACAACTACATCCAGTGAATGATTATATAACAATTCCAGTTTCAAGGAATGATCCACGTCGGCCTTAAGGGTTTCAAAGTTCAATGCTTGATGAAACGTGTAGGTCAGCCTAATTCCAATGGTGAAGCTTCCAAAGTTGATGGTTCGTGTTGCGGTTCTAGCTAAAGGTGCCTCTTGTTTTATAATGCCTTGTGATATGTTCCATTAGGTGCCGCACGTCACAGGAAGGTGCCACAACTCCATATGCTATGCTTAATGTTGAATGCTCTAAACAATGTATCCTGGTGAAGCTTCTGACAATGATATCCTCCTATAGATGATTGTAAATCTCCTAAATTGTAGATATGGTGTAGATGAATCCTTGAAGATTCTTAATCCTATGCCACAAAATGTGAAGTGATCATGCAATAAAATGAGATGCAATCTACTGAGACTAAACTGACTGAAATGCAAGAAAAGAAAAGAAACATAATGTTTTTGGTTGATGCAATATTGCCTTTCAACCTGGGATGCTCCTGCATCAGTGGGACACACTATTGTGAGATGACCTCTTAGTTTGAGTTTCAAGTCTCCCTCTTTGGGTGGACACGGTCATTTTAAAAAAGTGTGTCAAGGGCAGTTCGTGTTGCTCAAGCTTCTATCAAGTCTCTTTTGATGTGACCAACCTCATTGTCAAATTGTAAAGTTGTGTCATGTAGGTGGGTTCCTATCTTTTGATTTCTAATTAGACAAGGACATGATAGGATCTCAGTTGGCCAAAACTTGGTTGTATGATGAACCCTTGATAGTCTTTCCATGTTAGGTTGTTGAGAGTTATAAACTCATGAACCACATGGGTGATGTGGTCATGCCCAAACTGTTTGTCATTTGATTCAATGTCCTCATGATCATACCTATTCAAGACAGGTGCCATGGAATTAGTAGGGATGTACCGACCGAATGAGGGAGGTTTAACTTCATTTGAGGGACTATGTCCCTATGGTTCTACCAATCTTGACATATTCATGGGTACCATGGGTATGACATAATAAATGGGATGAAAAGAAAGAGAGGAAGGCAAGATGAAAATGAAGAAAGAAAAAAAATGTAAGAGCTCATCTAGAAGGATTTTCCCTTCACATTAGGTTCACCAAAATATGTAATCTTCCAAATATACTCACCATAAAAGTGAATGAGATGGACTCAGAATGGCACATGCATTACACCCTTGTTGATGGCACAGATTGAACTGTTGGAAAGAGACACTGCTAGGCATGATAGGTGTTGTCATTGATGGCAACTAAGATCATCCCAATCATCCACATAACACAATTTGTTCACATCGAAAGTCAGAATCATAATTTGTCTAAGTCTGGGCAGTCAGGAACAGAGCAGGTGACAGGGTCTGATATCTTGGTTCGGATCTCTCTGGTGGAAAGGCATGGTTTGTTGCAGATCTAAGGTAGTTGTAAGAATAGTCAAGACACTCTAAATCCATAGTTTTGTCCTCCAGAGATGAAGGACTCAAAACATATTAGCTTCTGAGTATCAGGTTTCAGTTTGACAAAACAGACAGAAGAAGAACAGGCCGACCTTGTAAATGATCTTAACTCTGGATGTATAGAAGTTGTTTATTGGGAAATGTGTGATGATCAGTGATGGTAGTCAACATGATTTATGATTTGTGAGTGCAAGTTTTGGTCCACATCTTATATCATGTATGGATCTAGCCGACATAGCAGAGTACTCAACAAAGTTCTAAATGTTCTTGAAGCTGACTGGTAAAATGATTGTAGATAATGTTGCGGATATATATAGCAGATGGAATTGGATGATTTGTGTTGTGTGTGTGTGTGAACAAGGTGTAATTGTGAGAAGAGCAGAAAATCTAAGGAGCGAATGAAGGCAAAGCAATAAGAAGAGCAAGTAAAGATGAAATGTGTAAGATCAATTTTTGCACTTAATTGGAACTGAAACTCTTGCATGGGTAGATGCTATTTATCAGTTCAAAATCTCTGTTATTCTCTTGTAATCTTTCTATAGGTAGTGAGCTTCTATTTGAGCAGTGAGCCCGAATGCATGAGTATTCTCATTTGTAAAAATACTTTTAATAGGGTATTAATTTTTGTGGGTTAACCCCCACCGTGGTTTTTCCCTTAACTGGGTTTCCACGTCAAAAATCTTGGTGTCAAGTGTGTTATTTATGTTTCTACTCATGTGTTTGTATCATTAATTTAATTATAAGTAGAAAATGAAGATTAATGGTAGAAAAGATTAAAATATGTGACAACTGATTCACCCCCCCTCTCAGTTGTCCAGACCTAAACGAACAATTGGTATCAGAGCAAGGTTCCTTTTGAAAAGTTTAATAACTTAAGGGAGATCTAGGAAGTCAGTAAAAATGGATGAATATAACCTTCAAGGGCAATTGAATCTTGCCCTAGATGATCTTGAGCAATCCAAGGCAGAGGTCCAAGAGCTGCAAGATAACCTCAAAAAGGCTGAAAACTTCATTAAGATTTTAAAAGAAAAATTGAGCAAATCCAATGCAAAAGGAAAGGAGCAACCTCTTCAACTGGAAGACAAGAACCTGAAAGAGAAGACAAAGGAATGTGAAAAGTTAGCTAAAGAAGTTGTCCTAAAACATGAGATTCAAACTGGGGTGATGAGACTAACCAAGGAAATTGAAGATAGAAAGAAAACTGAAAAAGAAATGAAGCAAAATCTGAAGGAGAGAACTGAAGAATGCTGCAGATTGGATGGAACAGCCGGTCTCCTAGAATCAAATCTACAAGAAAGAAGAAACAATGAGAGAAAACTTGAGAGACAAATTATCACTCTCAGACATGACCTAGAAATTGCTAATGAGTATAAGGAGAAGTTATAGATAAGCTCAACTAAACTTGAAGCACTAATTGAAGAATAGAAAAAGGATGATGACAAGCATGATCTTAGATATGAGAAAGGTGAAAGCTCCAGATCAGGACAGAAATTTTCAACCAAGGAATAAAAGAAACATAACTAGAAAACCTCTGCTAAGAAAGCCTAATGCTCAAAGATATCCATCATTGAATGGAAATTGTTTCAATTCCAATAAATTTGGTCATAGAGCTACTCAGTGAAAAAGCAGAGTAAATCAAAATGGTCCATCCTTCTCCGATCAATGCTTCAAGTGTAAGAGGTATGGTCATAGATCAAATCAATACAGAAGTATGATAATGAATAATGCTAAGAATAGAGGAATTAGCAATTCTTTCAATGGTTATTGCTTTGCTTGCAATGGGTTTGGACACATGGCTAATCAATGCAAATCAAGAGGAAATCAAGTTCATAAGAAAGGAAATGTTGTGTGCTTTAATTGTAATAAATCTGGTCATATTGCAAGATTCTGTAGAATTAGGAACAATAAAAGAAGAGGTCTGACAAACAAAAAATTGGATGAACAAAGACAAGACAAAGGCAAAAGAAAAATTGATGTGAATGATATATGGAGTGAAATGAACAAGATCTGGGTAAAGAAAGATACAATAAACAATGGAGATGGGTCCGCACTAGAATCAGGTGCTGATAATTTATCCGGGAATTAAGTCAGGAGCTCTGGCTCAGGGGGAGCTGCATTGAACATCAAATTCCCCCTCGGTCAGTAAGTGGGTGCCTAAATCTGGCAAATAAAAGAGAATATTTTGAATTGGTCTAGAACCTTTGGAAGGATTTCCAAAAGAAAAGATGTTGATATGAAAACTTGCGGAGTGATTCATGAAGAATTGTCAAAAATAGAGTAACTGGATATAGTTAGGGCAACACATTTATTACAATGCCAAATTAGGTTTTGCAAAAGATAAAAGGTCACTTGGTCACTCATTTGAATCACTTTGCATTCAGAGGAAACAAGAAGAAGAGCATTCAAGCTGCAAATCTAGAGACTGAGGCAAAGAGCGAATTCAACCGACAACTGATCAACCCTAACCTTGCGAAAGAAAAAGGTACCTCTCTGTAAAGCTTTGAACCTGAAATCTGTTGAGATGGCTACTCCTCATGTTGTTGACATTACTGAAAGGCCTTGACTCAAATTTAAGAAGCATCCTCATAAATCAATTGAAGTGGACCCGTTAGGTGCTTTTTCAAGTGTCCTATATGGTGTGCTGCATGTTGAAGACATTAGGGTTTATATTCATGCAAACATAGATGAGTTTGGAGATTCAAGGTATGTAGACTTGTTTGAGAAACAACTCAAGGATGAAAATCACGAATTTAAACCCGAGTATAAGGCACTACAGGATAAACACTTTATTCAGATTATGGGGTTTCCAACATTTGATGAGGATGAATGGGTTCGATACGTTTTGAGTCGGATGCATGATGAATTCATTTGGTTGTTAAAACTATTCAAGATTACCAAGGATGCTTTTAGAATTGTAATTGGCTTAAACTCAACCAGAGGATTGCCCATGCTAAAAGCTGTGAAAAACCAAATAGTGACTAATGCTACCGGTGCTAAGTTTGACAGAAGGGCAATGACCATTAATGATATTATAGATCCGGATGTCAAATTTGCCTCCATGGTGATTGGGTACAAGATCTACCACTTGAGCAAAGAAAATTCTATTTCTGAAACAACCATATATGTTGCATACAAGATGCTAGAGGAAAATATTGATTATGACTTGTGTGAATTACTACAGAATCAATTGATTGAAAATTTAAACAAAATCAAGAAAGATAAGAAAAATACTTTCAAGTATGGTACATTGGTTCTATGTCTGTTCTTTTACTTTATGAATGAGGTACCTAGGGTAAAAGGTGTGCACTAGACTAAGGATGAGCTAGTTGCCATTCAGATCAGAGATCATCTTTGCAGCATTGGTGATTTCAAATCTTAGAAAACTACAATATGGGGTTACTTCAAGAATTTTCAGAGTATGATGCACTTAAGGGAAAGAATCCCTAAATCAATTGCTGAGAAGTACAAAAATGATATATGCTTCATGGTTGATACTGATCAGTGTCTAATGGAAGCAGTGGAACCCAGAACTGCTTGGATCATGCCCATGGGGTATGAGTAGATGAAAAAATCTTGAATATGTATGTTCAACATCTTCTAAGCAAGCCTAAAGACACAACAGTTGAAAGATTTGGAACTTATGAGGAGCTGAATTTAAAACTGCATACTGAATTCAGAGAACCTGAAACCAATAGGAAAGTAAGAAAAGAAGTTGAGCAGTTAGCTAAAAATCTGGGCCTAACTAAGGAGGCTATGAGAAAACTCAAAGAAAGAATTGAAAAGGCTGAGAAAGAGAAACAAGATAAGAAACAAACATATGCTCCAGTGGAACTCTCTTCCACTTCAAGAACTACTAGGAGCTTTGCTGCTGCCCCTGATCCTTCCAAGACTGCAGAACTGGAAGCAAAATCATTTGGAAAATGGGAGAAAAGGAAGAAAACAAAAGCATCCTGGACCTATGAAAGCATAAGAGTAGAAGAAGAAGATACAAATTCTGGCATTGAAATCAAGGAAATAAAGGCCACCGGAACAAAAGCTGCAAAAGTAACCAAAGAAAAGTCCTCTGAAAGCAAAAGGGCCAATAAAAGGCAAAAGACAGAAGCATATGAATATGAGGAATATGTTGAGAAGCCCACACTTTCCCTAGAGGATGTGATAAAGTCAGTCACTGTCGATGGTAATCTAAAACCCATAATTGAATTCTATGATAAATATAGTGATGTGGATAAAAGGGTGTTGGAGGAAGCAATTGTCAGATATCTCAACATCTACAACAAGGCGCTGATTGAGATAACTTCTGAGTTGCCACAAAGTCTAGCAAATATTTTGGAGTTGAGAAAAGAAAATTCCAAGAGCAAGGACATGGAAATTAGGGAACATGAGCTAATAAATTTGTGTCCTCAGATTTCACCTGATCAAATAGATATGATATTCAAGGAAGTCAAAGATGACTTTAGAATCAAAAAGAGAATACACAAACTCATGCTTGGAGAAACAAGTGAAATCATTAAAGAAACTCAAGAAATTCTTTTGAAAGCATTGGAAAAGCACAATTTTCCCATAGTCACAGAAGAAGTTCTAGATGGTGAAGAAGAGAACATCATTGAGAAGCAATTTGAGTTGGGTGAAGCCTCTGTTTCGAAAATGGAACAAGTAAATTAGGATGGTACAAAAATGATGGATAAAGTAGTTGATGCAAGAGATACTCCTAATCCACTCGAACCATTAGGAAAAGAAGATAATATTAGTACTTCATAGAGCCCTCCAGATCAGGTAGTAAGTGGTGAACAAATAGAAAAGAGTCCCTCTGTAGAGAACACAAAGAAAAGTAAAGCAGAGAAAGAGGAAAAAAATGGAAAGAAAGGTAAAGCAGAAGAAGATGGTGCAAACATTGAAGCACCTAAAGCATATACTGAGAAATTTGATGAACCAAAGGATGGTTCAGAAAATGTTGCAAGAGACACTGCAGATGCAGTAAAAGTCTTCTTGAAAAAGAAATGATTGAGCTTGATGAGCTTGAACTACTCCAAGGTCTAGCCAATCCAGATGCTCTCTCTCCAATTCAATTGATGAAAAATGCATCATTCACCCAAGTAAAGGCTAGAGAAAAGATGTTAAAGTTCCACATGGACAATGAGCTACTGGGGCTTGCAACCAAGATTTTGGAAAAATTAATGCCTTCCTACCAGAAAAGTCCATCTGATTCCCCCTTTGGACATCTGAAAAATCTTGTAAGTTTTGTAAATACTCATTTTGAGTCCTTTGAGAAGTCTGCAAAGACAAAAGTCAGAAATAAGTTTTTGGATAAGAGATTTAGTGAAATTAAGAGTCTAATAGGGTATGATAGGACTATACTTGCTATCAGTATAAAGAGTGTTCAAAATGCTTTAAGTGATGGAAGTGATGTATATAAATTTTGTCTATCCTGGCCCAAAGTAAATGAGGATATTGAGAAGAAGATAAAGGAACAAGAACTGAAATTGTCAAATCTGTCCAATAATTTTGATCCTCTAACTATTTCACCCATAAGTCAGGAATGTCAAGTAATTATCTTGACTAATGAGATAAAGAGACTTGTTAAAGAGAAAAGAAACATTATGAAGAGAATGTGTGAGCTCCGGGGATTAATTACCCCTAAGTTAAAGACAATGTATAATGTCCTATCTGAAGCTCAGACTGTAGTTCAGACTAGTAATCCATCAGATCTGTCAAAGGCAAAAGCATATTCATTTTTGTTAAGTGGGTGCATCTCTATTTTGGATGGAATGAAGAGTACTTGGGCCTCTGAACTTGTGTAAATAAAAACCAGCTTTGCAGACATTCTCAAGTTCATGTAAATTAAACTTAATAATTAGTTGTACTTATGCGGTCCTATATACAAATTTTTTGAGAATTTTGGCTTGTGGACCCTACCCTTTGCCATTAATGTCAAAGGGGGACTGGAGATCAGTGAAAAATGAGGAATCCAGCTAAGGGGGAGCACTGGAAAGTAGTGTGAACAAAAGTATGAAGAACAAGCAAAGGGGGAGCTACTTTTGACACTTAGTAATTTTTCACTAAGTGTTTCCATCAATGCCAAAGGGGGAGATTGTTGGCAAGAGACACTACTAGGCATGATAGGTGTAGTCATTGATGGCAACTATGATCATCCCAATCATCTGCATAACACAATTTGTTCACAACAGAAGTCAGAATCAGAATTTGTCTAAGTCCGAGCAGTCAGGAACAGAGCAGGTGACAGGGTTTGGTATCTTGGTCCGGATCTCTCCGGTGGAAAGGCATGGCTTGTTGCGGATCTAAAGTAGTTGTAAGAATAGTCAAGACACTCTAAATCCACAGTTTTGTCCTCCAGAGATGAAGGACTCAAAAGATATTAGCTTCTGAGTATCGGGTTTCAGTGTGACAAAACAGACAGAAGAACAGGCCGACCTTGTAAATGATCTTAACTCTGGATGTATAGAAGTTGTTTATTGGGAAATGTGTGATGATCAGTGATTGTAACCGACATGATTGATGATTTACTAGTGCAAGTTTTGGTCCACATCTCATATCATGTATGGATCTAGCCAACAGAGCAGAGTACTCAACAAAGTTCTAAATGTTCTTGAAGCCGACTGGTAAAATGATTGTAGATCATGTTGCGGATATATATAGCAGATGGAATTGGATGATTTGTGTTGTGTGTGTGCAAACAAGGTGTAATTGTGAGAGGAGCAGAAAATATGAGTGAATGAAGGCAGAGCAGTAAGAAGAGCAAGTAAAGATGAAATGTGTAAGATCAGTTTTTGCACTTAATTAGAACTGAAACTCTTGGATGGGTAGATGCTATTTATCAGTTCAAAATCTCTATTATTCTCTTGTAATATTTTTGTAGGGAGTGAGCCTCTATTTGAGCAATGAGCTCTGGGCAGTGAGCCCGAATGCATGTGCATTCTCATTTGTAAAAATACTTTTAACAGGGTATTAATTTTTGTGGGTTAATCCGCACCGTGGTTTTTCCTTTAACCAGGTTTCCACGTCAAAAATCTTGGTGTCAAGTGTGTTATTTATGTTTCTGCTCATGTGTTTATATCATTAATTTGATTATAAGTAGAAAAGGAAGATTAATGGTAGAAAAGATTAAAATATGTGACAACTGATTCACCCCCCCTCTCAGTTGTCTAGACCTAAACCAACATGAACTACTCTGATTCTTGTGGCAACAACCAGTCAAATGGGGGAGAATCTAATAGACCACCCTCTTCATGGGGAAGGAGAGTTTGGAAAGTGATAATGGTATTATTTTGTTGAATGAAGGTATCATTTATTAATTCACTCATTTCATGAGGGAGGAGTGCTTGATGGTTGAATATGGTGTTTATTTGTAGAATTGGAGTTGGAACTAATAGTGTATTAGGGTGTTCTATTGTGAACCTTTGAAGAGGCATGGTTGTTGTAATCCTAGTGTGGGCAGGTGGATTAGTGGCTTTGATTCTATTCATCTTTTTAGTTGTGGAGAGATGAAAGGTATTTAACCTTTGTTCCTCTAGTTTAATTAGCTCTTCCAAGAGTGCAAGTTCTCTTGCATAGTATTCTTCTCTCACACACCTCCTTTCATTGGCCTCTTGGATTTGTCTTAAGATTTTTTTGTTCTTGAACCTACTCTTGGTCAAGAGTTTCTTGTATGGGTTGTTTTTCTCATATTTCACTTAAGATTGCCTCAATCCAACTCTCCCTGATCTTGGGACACATTGGATGTGAGAAGACTGATTGATAGAAGAGTCAGAATTTTGAGAGGACAATCTTAGTGTGTTGTTCCACTTTTCATATTTTCTCTTTTATTCCTCCTTTTTTTTCTTTCATGTGTGTTTGTGAGGTGTTCCTAGACTTCTATATTTTCAAAATTTTGCCTAAATTCTAGATGTCCCTTTTGGTTCTGCATCAGATCCTCACAAATTTTTCATTCCCTCTTCGCCCCACTTTCTTCCCTTTTTATCATTTTGTAGACTTTTGGGTTTTCAATGGAATTCTTCCACTTAATCCTTTCTACCTAAAGTCCAAATGTTCAATTGGACTTCATGTTCTCATAGTGCATTCAATGAACTTGTTTTGCTATTTTGTGAGATCGAGGTGAACTTCTTCCAATTTTCTAAAGTTTTAGAAGTCTCAACCTCCCTTCCATCTCCACACTTCTCCCTTGACCTGAATCACTTGTTTCCTCTATTTTGTGGGATTCCTCTAGACTTTTGGACATCTTCCACTTCTGGTTCCCCTTCATTTTCCTACTTCCCTTTAGACTCCTTTTGAAAAATTTCCATGTCTTCATGTTCCAAGCCTTTTAAAGAATTTGTCAACATTTTCCATGGTTCTCAAAACCTTCTAAACCACAAAAAAAACTTAAAGGGAAGGATTTGTCGATGATTTTAATGGCTTGCAAAACTACTTGAACCTTTGACATAGTTATAGAAGCACCTGAAAACACTAACAAAGTTTTGAGCAGACTCCAAACCTCTGACAAGCTATAAGAAAATAGAGTGTTAGTGAATTCAAAGGTTCTCATAATCTTTTAAAGTGATGACATAGTTTCAATTGAAGTTTGGATGTCCTTCCATTCTCTGTGCTCCCACATCTCTTTCATTGTCCACTTTCGATGTCCAATCCCACACCAAATTCCTGTAAATTTGCTAAATACCTCAACCACTTCCCAGGATGCCATTAATGGATGAATTTGACCCTCTACTTCTATACAAATGTATTTCTTCCACCCATATACTATTGATCATCCCAAGGGTGTAGATCCATATGTATTTTTTAATAGAGGATGATGAAGATGGATTAATCACCATGAATGTGGTGGTTGAAACCCTAACTTCCACTAGTATACAGGTAGATTTCAAAATATAGAAGTGTACTTGTTGCATTTAATACTTTGACTAGTGAAGGTACCTCAAAATCCTGATAAGTATTTGAGTACAAGAAATCAAATGATATATACATGTTTGTAAGATGTAACAAGGGTTAGTCATTGAGCCAATTTCTTGACTGTAAATGTCTCGAGTTGGTTCTAAGGCATCAAGTGATACAAGTCTAGTCTATGAGGGGATGAAATGTTTTCTACAAACCATAGGAAGGGTATTCAATCGACATTATGCATGTCAATAGTATATCTCCATGGTAGTTTGTAATTATTCGAGGCAATCTTCAAACCTATTTGTGGGTTTCCTCTTGCCACATTTGTTGGTATGAATGTAACAAGGGTTTGATGAGTGTGACAATATTTTAATTCATTACAAATATTTTTTGATGGTCTCTCTTTTGTTCCATGTGGGTTATTGCAGTTCTAAGATGGATTATTAAGTATTTCCATTTGTATGAAATGTCATCTCTAATTTGTATGTGTATGCACATCTAGTTCCATTTATGCTAAATTGTAGATGTATCTCCCTTTTCCTTGTAGGTTAGGACTCTATTGCCTAATGGAGTAGGCACCGGTCTAATTGGTGAGAGGCCAAACACCTTTTATTTTATCACCTCTCTGTCCTTAGTAGATTAGGAATAGATTAGGGTTCCACATGCTTTCATGATTCAATATTATAACTTAGGGAACATTCTAAGCAACCTCAAGCAACTAGATTATTAGAGAATCATGGCATGCATGCCTATACCTTGCACTTGTGTATGAAATGTTAAGTTGATTTACTTGTGAGGAAATAATATTGTTGTCATCTATAGGTGCATATGCAAGGTTGTATTTATTAGCATAAGAAGAGGTTTTATATGTAGTTAGTTAGTCTTTGGACTAGTGACAAATTTTGGGGTCAAGCATACATTGGGTACAACTGCACAATTTGTTTTTGCCTATCTTTCTTTGTTGTCAATCCTAATGAGGATACTTCTAGGAACACCCTCCCAGGTCTAGTTGAGCTTAAAGCGGAGGAGAGCATACCCATCTTAGAAATTAGCCTTTAATCATCCATAATCTATTAATGAGCCCATGTCGTATCTTCTTGAAGACAAGTCCCTAGCCTTGAGGATAGGATAATACTCTAGGATTGTGAAGCTGTGATTTTAGGACCCAACAAAGACTCAAAAGGATTGTCCATTAGAGGCCAAACTAGAAGAGAAACTACTAGAACCAAAAGAATCACACATCAACCAAAGATGAAAGGATTACCCCTTTCAATAGGTGGGTCACCTATTTTACCAAGGGAGGTCACCAAGTGACCCTACAACTTAACCTAGGTCACTCAAGTGCCCTTGCAATGAAAAGTGCATGATGCTAGTTTTAGAAGGGGAAGAAGGCACATAAGATGAATATGTAGTTTGCAAGGATGAAAAACACATAGGAGAAGGTTATAGAGGAACAATTTAGAAGACTTCCATCAAGATGAAGAAGTTATGAGGAGAAACTAATCACGCCACATGGGTCATGACCTAGATTGCTAAATCATCATCAAACTTATTTTATCAATGAAGATGGATTAATCACCATGAATGTGGTGGTTGAAACCCTAACTTCCACTAGTATACAGGTAGATTTCAAAATATAGAAGTGTACTTGTTGCATTTAATACTTTGACTAGAGAAGGTACATCAAAATCCTGATAAGTGATATGAGTACAACAAATCAAATGCTATATATACATGTTTGTAAGATGTAACAAGGGTTAGTCATTGAGCCAATTTCTTGACTATAAGTGTCACAAGTTGGTTCTAAGGCATCAAGTGATGCAAGTCTAGTCTATGAGGGGATGAAATGTTTTCTACAAACCATATTCAATCAACATTATGCATGTCAATACTATGTCTCCATGGTAGTTTGTAATTATTTGAGGCAATCTTCGAACCTATTTGTGGGTTTCCTATTGCCACATTTGTTGGTATAAATGTAACAAGGGTTTGATGAGTGTGACAACATTTTAATTCATTGCAAATATTTTTTGATGGTCTCTCTTTTGTTCCATGTGGGTTAAATTACAGTTCTAAGATGGATTATTAAGTATTTCCATTTGTATGAAATGTCATCTCTAATTTGTATGTGTATGCACATCTAGTTCCATTTATGCTTTGTAGATGTATATCCCTTTTCCTTGTAGGTTAGGACTCTATTGCCTAATGGAGTAGGCACTGGTCTAATTGGTGAGAGGCCAAACACCTTTTATTTTATCACCTCTCTATCCTTAGAAGATTAGGAATAGATTAGGGTTCCACATGCTTTCATGATTTAATATTATAACTTAGGGAACATTCTGAGCAACCTCAAGCAACTAGATTATTAGAGAATCATGTCATGCATGCCTACACCTTGCACTTGTGTATGAAATGTTAAGTGGATTTACTTGTGAGGAAATAATATTGTTGTCATCTATAGGTGCATATTCAAGGTTGTATGTATTAGCATAAGAAGAGGTTTTATATGTAGTTAGTTAGACTTTGGACTAGTGATAAATTTTGGGGTCAAGCATACATTGGGTACAACTGCACAATTTGTTTTTGCCTATCTTTCTTTGTTGTCAATTCTATTAAGGATACCTCTAAGAACACCCTCCTAGGTCTAGTTGAGCTCAAAGCGGAGGAGAGCATACCCACTCCTGGAAATTGGCCTTTAATCATCCATAATCTATTAATGAGCCCATGTTGTATCTTCTTGAAGATGAGTCCCTAGCCTTGAGGATAGGATAATACTCTAGGATTGTGAAGCTGTGATTTTAGGACCCAACAAAGACTCAAAAGGATTGTCCATTAGAGGCCAAACTAGAAGAGAAACTACTAGAACCGAAAGAATCACACATCAACCAAAGATGAAAGGATCACCCCTTTCGGTAGGTGGGTCACCTATTTTACCAAGGGATGTCACCAAGTGACCCTACAACTTAACCTAGGTCACTCAAGTGCCCTTACAACAAAAAATGCAGGATGCTAGTTTTAGAAGGGGAAGAAGGCACATAAGATGAATATGTAGTTTACAAGGATGGAAAACACATAGGAGAAGGTTCTAGAGGAACAATTTAGAAGACTTCCATCAAGATGAAGAAGTTGTGAGGAGAAACTAATCATGCCACATGGGTCATGAGCTGGATTGCTAAATCATCATCAAACTTATTATATCAATTAAGATGGATTAATCACCATGAATGTGGTGGTTGAAACCCTAACTTCCAAAAGTATACAGGTAGATTTCAAAATATAGAAGTGTACTTGTTGCATTTAATACTTTGACTAGAGAAGGCACGTCAAAATCCTGATAAGTGATCTGAGTACAAGAAATCAAATTCTATATATACATGTTTGTAAGATGTAACAAGGGTTAGTCATTGAGACAATTTCTTGACTGTAAGTGTCTCAAGTTGGTTCTAAGGCATCAAGCGATGCAAGTCTAGTCTATGGGGGGATGAAATGTTTTCTACAAACCATAGGAAGGGTATTCAATCACATTATGCATGTCAATAGTATGTCTCCATGGTAGTTTGTAATTATTTGAGGCAATCTTTAAACCTATTTGTGGGTTTCCTCCTGCCACATTTGTTGGTATGAATGTAACAAAGGTTTGATGAGTGTGACAACATTTTAATTCATTGCAAATATTTTTTTATGGTCTCTTTTGTTCCATGTGGGTTATTGTAGTTCTAAGATGGATTATTAAGTATTTCCATTTGTATGAAATGTCATCTCTAATTTGTATGTGTATGCACATCTAGTTCCATTTATGATTTGTAGATGTGTCTCCCTTTTCCTTGTAGGTTAGGACTCTATTGCCTAATGGAGTAGGCACCGGTCTAATTGGTGAGAGGCCAAACACCTTTTATTTTATCACCTCTCTGTCCTTAGTAGATTAGGAATAGATTAGGGTTCCACATGCTTTCATGATTCGGTATTATAACTTAGGGAACATTCTAACCAACCTCAAGCAACTAGATTATTAGAGAATCATGTCATGCATGCCTACACCTTACACTTGTGTATGAAATGTTAAGTGGATTTACTTGTGAGGAAATAATATTGTTGTCATCTATAGGTGCATATGCAAGGTTGTATTTATTAGCATAAGAAGAGGTTTTATATGTAGTTAGTTAGTCTTTGGACTAGTGACAAATTTTGGGGTCAAGCATACATTGGGTACAACCGCACAATTTGTTTTTGCCTATCTTTCTTTGTTGTCAATCCTATTAAGGATACCTCTAGGAACACCCTCCTAGGTCTAGTTGAGCTCAAAGCGGAGGAGAGCATACCTACTCTCAGAAATTGGCCTTTAATCATTCATAATCTATTAATGAGCCCATGTTGTATCTTCTTGAAGACAAGTCCCTAGCCTTGAGGATAAGATAATACTCTAGGATTGTGAAGCTATGATTTTAGGACCCAACAAAGACTCAAAAGGATTATCCATTAGAGGCCAAACTAGAAGAGAAACTATTAGAACCGAAAGAATCACACATCAACCAAAGATAAAAGGATCACCCCTTTCAGTAGGTGGGTCACCTATTTTACCAAGGGAGGTCACCAAGTGACCCTATAGCTTAACCTAGGTCACTCAAGTGCCCTTGCAACGAAAAGTGTAGGATGCTAGTTTTAGAAGGGGAAGAAGGCACATAAGATGAATATGTAGTTTGCAAGGATGGAAAACACATAGGAGAAGGTTCTAGAGGAACATTTAGAAGACTTTCATCAAGATGAAGAAGTTGTGAGGAGAAACTAATCACGCCACATGGGTCATGAGCTGGATTGCTAAATCATCATCAAACTTATTATATCAACCCATATAATTTCGGGTACTTACAAGAACCATTCAAGGTATGACCTTCTTCTTCAAGAATAAGAAATCATTGTTGCTATCCCCATGAGATTAAATCAATAACAGATGAGAACCACACATCCTACCCCATGCTCCTTTTGATCTCCTCAACAATAAACTCAAGCCTCTAGGTACTTACACCAATCTGCACTCATAATGAACATGTACAAGTGATGAATAACCTCCATCCCAAGCCTTCTATTTATGGGCAAGAGAGTAACAAGAAAGGGAAAACTTACTAAGATTTCTTTCCACCATTATTAAATGCCCCAAGTATCAATAATCAATGCACCAAACACAAAGAATCAATGCACAAGCATCTCCAAGGTGGGCATTCAAGTTTTATAGCAAGACCATCTAACAACACATTCTCTAAGGCACCAATATTGCTCCCTACAAGCTTAGCACCCCAAGTTTGAATTGTACATGTGACCCAAGCATAAAATATATTTTATAATATTGAGTATATTATTATAATCATCTCTAACCTTTAAATGCAATCCTCCAATGAGCCTAATAAACCATGTGCTCACTAATCCATGACCCCTCAAATATTAAATGTATTTTCTCTAATGCGCCACAAACATTAAATGCATTTGCAATGTTACACATAACAACCCCTAGGAACATATTAAGCTCTCTCAAAGTGTGGTGCCCTATATTGACATGGACCACAAACTTATAAATATATAATATTTCTAAGCAAGATGTATATCATCTTATGATCCCAACAATGTGTATGTAGAGATCTATCCACCTTTGCCTTGCCTATGTGTTTAGGGGAAAATTGGATTTGTTAATGTTTTAGTGTTTTGATGTTTAAATCCTCCTCTCCACTATACATTCAAGGATCTAGGGTCGAGTGGCGAGCACTATCATACCCTAGATCACTTGTGAGATGTAGGGAAACTTGGATTAGGGAATTTAATTATCAATTTTCCTTCTCCTATGCTCAATTGACCATTAAAACCCTAATTATGCAAATATGACAACAAATTGACGAATAACAGAAAAAGCTCTTGTAGACAGGAGTAAAATACCAAAACACAGAGTACCTATTTTTAGGGTTTCGAAGCGGAACAGTCAAGGACACTGGAGTGGGCGCCCTAGTCCAAGGTACCAGTTTCTTCACGGGATCCGAACCTCCTTCCAACAATGATCAACCCTATAACTATTGTTTCCAGAAATTTATCTGCGGAGGACACTAGAGTGAGTGCCCAAGTCCTGGAAATGCTCCTGTGTCCTGCTTTTCTTCAGATCCTGAAGCCTTGATGCCTGCCAATACTTCCTGCAACTTCATTTTTCCCAAATGTGACACCTATAACCTGCAATCACAAGACTTGGTTTGGGAGTTGTGGTGTTTAGAGGCTTGCCTCAATCAAGCTCCGGAGGACACTTAAGTCTCTGAACACCGTTGTCAGATAGAGAGTGTGTGCCCTTGTGAGGCAGAGGAAAAAACCAAAGGAATCAATGATGAAAACACAATATAATGTCACCTTGTAGTGAAGATATCATGGGAGGAAGATGCTCTTCATTCCATGATGAAATGGATGCTCAAATCTGCAAACAAACACATAAGCCACACAAGTCTGCTCTTGCAACACAATGAAAGCCTTGAATCACCTTGAGAACACAATAGCTTGCTAGTAATCATTTAGTTTACAAATGAATGCCTAAACATGTTTATATATGCAACTACAAGCACTCTCGCTAAGATTTCAAATATCAAAACTTACTGTGTTAGCAAAAGGACCAAATAACGGTCATAAACCGACACTTAAATTTTGGGCCTGACCCAAAATAGGGTAGGACTAGGCCGTGGGCACCCAAGTCCCCCCCCCCCTCCATTTTGGGTAGGGTTAAGGTCAAGGGGTCCTCCTAGGTCCACTTTTCCATGACACCTAGGCTTCATTCCATCAGGATGCCAAAATATGAACTAAGATGTCCTAAATGCATGCTAAAGACCCAGGAGCTAAACCTTATGAGGGAAAAGCCCCCAAGGGGACATTTTTCGACGTTACACTGTGTTTGAATTTGTTAAGGTAGTATTTATAAACGCCTTTGGAGAGAATGCCAAATCATTAGGGTCAAGTTCTCCTAGGTCAATCCCCTAGATGGATCAACTTTACAAATCTAAGCATATATGTTGGGACAAGGTGTTGTACACCTTGCATAGAAATATTTGGTGTCTTGTAAAATTGTGGTCCATCACAAAATGGGGTGCCACATTTTGGGAATCTCAACATTTTCCTAGGGAGTTATTGTGTGTAACATTACAAATACATTTAATTTTAGTGGTGCACATTAGAGGAAATACATTTAATATTTGGAGGATCATGGTTTAGTAAGCATATGGCTTATTGGGTTCTTGGAGGAATACACTTAAATTATGAGGGTCATTGTAAAATGTATTCAATATTATAAAACTCATTTAATGCTTAGGTCACATGTATCAAGTCGATATTGGGCACTAGGCTTGGAGAGTGCAATTGAGGTGCCTAGGAAAACATGTTGTCACTTAGACTTAGTGGCATACTTGGGCACCCACCTTGGAGATGCACTTTGGGGCATTGATTATTGGTGCTTTGATCATTAAATAATGATGTTCAATAAGAAAACTTAGTAAGTTATCACTTTCTTGTTGATCTCTTGCCTATAAATAGAAGGCTTGGGATGTGTAATGTCCCCATTTTTGAGGTAGACATGATTTTGGGTTTGAGCTTGGTTCTAGAGGATGAAAATTGGTAATGTTGGCTCAACTAGTGATATTCATTGGTTTTGGCTAAGTGTTGCTAAGTGGTATTGTTTTATCTAGCCAAATATCAAGTTCTTGTAGTGGATAGAGAATGGGAAAATGGGAAATGTAATATTCAAATTGTATTTTCATTTCATTGATAAGTCAAATTGATGCCAAGTGGTCGCCAAAGGAAAATGTCAATCTTTAATTGCATTTTCAAGATATCTATTATCTCTATAGGTCCAACATTCCTATGAAGGATGGGTTTATGGAGTTTTGTTCCAATGTCCAAAAGAAAAGGTGATTTCAAATTGTTTTATTGGGTTAAGTGTTCAACGCCTATGAAAAGGTGACTTCAAAGTATATCCTTGGATCATGCAGCCAACAACTAGGAGAAGGAATTTAAAATATAATATAATATGGCATTTTCTTTGGATCATGAGCCCACGCCAAGGAAAGGACTAATAAAATATTGTTATCATTTCCCAAGGAGCCGCCACTTAGTAAAAAAGGCATTTCATTGGTGGACTTAAAAACACTTGCAAATTGGAGCAAATGGGATGCCTAAGCCATGGAGAGGATAAATAGAGGAGTTTTACCATCATTTTATAACTATTGAACTATTGATTCCCTTGGTAAGTTTTCTTATTATTTGCATTTGGCTGGAAATTGCACATTTTTAGTATATTGTCAAGGAGATGATCCCTTGATGTGATATGGAGATGATCCCATATCCTTGTGTGAGATGATTTCATGAAGGATTTCATCATGTTGTTTGAATTACAGGTTTATTTTGAGGAGTTTGAAGGAGATTGCTATTGTATCTGAAGCTCTTGATCATATTGATTTAGACTACCAAGGTAGTCAACCTTCATTAGAGAGCTATTTTGTGTGACATTGATAATATATGAAGTTCTAATTTTATGAAAACAAACTGGTAATGTGTTTTCAGGGTTCTTGGACTTGGTTTTATTGAATAATTTGGAGATTGGAAGACATTCAAGCATCACAAGGTCAAATTGCTAGCATTTGGGAGTAATTGCTAGCCTTGGAAAGCATCTTTTGGCACTATCTTGTTCATTTAGTGAAATTTGGGCGAGTATATGACAGCCATAGGTCTAATTCAGAGGATATATCAACAATATTTGAATACATTTGTTGCATTGAAGCCTTTGGTGATCTTCTCAGCCCAATCGCTCATCTCTAGGAGTCTATCGTTTAGCATTGGAGGAGGGTTTTGATGTCATTTTGTTGTCATTCTCATTGCTGGGTAAATAAAGTGATATCAAAATTCATAATAGCAGATTACACAATGATATTAGACATGTTTTGAGCTCATACAAAGCTATAACTGAGTTGAGTTGTTATGTTGATCATTCTTCATAGGATTGACATTGATGATCTAGAGATTTGATGTAATTTGGTTCACATTTTGTGTATGTATTAAGGTCTGATATGAAATAGTCCCAGACTATCATAATGAACAACCAATAAGCATTTGTATTCATCATCATTAAAGGAATAATCAAGCATTGGAGATTTGGCATTCTATTGTTCTTATGTCTATTAATATTGTTTTGCATTTAGATGTTGATTGTTGAAGTGAAATTGAGGTAAAAATTTCAGTCAAATTAAGTAGGGTATTTTATAGGATGGAGGTTAGACATCACCTTTTGGTTGATCATCACTTTTACATTCTCATTGTGAGTGAAGCTTGGTGTATGCACCTAGGAGCTCGAGTTTCTTGTTGAGGAGATCTTGAGGAGCATGGAGTGGGACATGTGGATCTCATTTGTTCTTGGATCAAACTCCTAAGGAATGAAACAAAAGTTTCTCATTGCTACTAAAGAAGGCCATCTTTTGCATGGTTTCCTCCTTGATTGAAAGTGTTGATCTTCAATGAAAGCTCATAGGTTATTATATTGTAACTATATTGTTGTCAAGAATACATTAGTTTTCATGTTGCTAGGTCCCAAAACTACACGTCCACAATCCTAGAGTATTTTCTTCACCTTCTAGGCCAAGGGTTCCATGAAGAAGGTAGAATATAGGCTCATCAATAGATTGAGGATGGTTAAATGCCAATTGATGAGAGGGGGTATGCTCTCCTACACTTTTGGTTTAAATAGACCCAAGAGGGTATTCCTAGAGGTATTCTTAACAGGGTTTTTAACCATTCATGATGAAGCACAACCAAACACTTGCAACCATACCCAGTGTATGCTTGACCCTTATATTTGTCACTAGGTCAAGACTAGATGGTTGCATAAGACCTCTTATAAAGTTGATTACCACACCTTGTAGATGCACCCATATTGATAGCATTATGATATCCCCATAGGATGAATCTAATTAACATTTCATACACAAACTACAAGGTGCAAGCACACATGCACATGATTCACAAGTGACTTGAACAATGAAGGTTGCTTAAGATAAATCCCTACTTTAATATTGAATCATGAACATGTGAAACCTAATCTACTTCTAATGTACTCCTATAGCTACCCAAGATAGAGGATTGATTAAAAAGAGTGTTGGCCCTTCACCAATATGGACTAGTGCCTACTCCATTAGGCAACAAAGTCATCAAAAACAAAAAGGAAGGAGATACATCTAGTAGAACATCAACATAACTAGATATACATTTACATACAAATCATAGATTACATATCATATAGTGGACATACTTAATAATCCATAATAGAACTACAATGACCCATATGCAACAAAGAAAAGACAAATATAAAAGATTTATATTGCATTAGATGTTGTCACACTTACATTTGACCTTAGTTACAACCATACCAACAAATGTGGCAAGAGGGGATAAGTAAATTGGTTCAAACATTCCCTTGAATAATCACAATCTCCCATAGAGACATACCATCACACATAGATGTGATTTATAAATCCTTCCTATGTTGTACTAGATGTATTCCTTCACTTGTAGCCCAAACTAACAATGCTTGATGCTTTAGAATCAACTTGAAGCACCAACAATCCAAAAATTGGCCCAGTGACAAAGCCCTTTTACATCTTATCAACATGTACATATAGCATTTCATTTCCTCTTGTTAACCTGGTAGGATTTTGAGTGGGAAATACTTTTGTAGGTTGTCCATACATGCTGCAATAAATTCCACGTACCCTTATATCCACCCCCATACCTATTGCATTTAACCTCACCTACCTCCCATCTATTCATGTTGGGCATTAATGGTGTTTCTGGGAGGCAAATAGAGATTTAAACTTGAGAGCCTAAAAAATACATTAAAACCTTTTATTCTTGCTCTATCAGCATTTGCAGGCTCACTAGGAACTTGGTCAAAGGTTCTAGTGGTTCTAGGAACCACTAGAACCACCCATCGCCACCTTTATTTCTCCTCTTTTTCCTCTTTGTTCCTTCATGTCATCAATTTTTCGACCACCAGGAACAACTCACTTCTTTATCTTTCTCTTCTCTACGCCTTCTTTACTTTTTTTCTTCTCTTTCCATGTCCACATCATCCTATCTTCCTTTTTCAAGGGTTACAAGTCCATTAGGAACCAAGTCAGAGGTTTTAGTAGTTCTGAGAACCATTAGAACTACCGACATCTTATCTTCATCACCTTTTTCTTTATCACTTCCTTTTTCTACTTTGTTGGAGGTTTGCCACCCACATTGAACTCAAGAACCTTGTCGAGGGTTCTAGTTGTTCTAGGAACCACTAGAATTACTGACCTCATCTTCTTACTTCCTTTGCTTTCTCTCTCTCTTTATTTGTTTCCTCCTTTTTCACCTTGTGTTCCCTTTGTTCCATCCTATCGATGGTTTTCCGACCACTAAGAACTTAGGAACCTTGCTTCCTTTTTCTTCCTTTGCACTATCTCACATCCTTCCTTGATTTATGCTTCTTTAACTTCCTTAGCCCCTACCACCATCTTTATTTCCATTGGTCAGGGGTTCTAACAGCATTGGGAACCATGCTAAGGGTTGCATCCCCTTCGTCCTTTAACATTTATCTCCCCACTTGCCTCTGTCAGGGGTTCCAGATCTATCTAGAACCTTGTCAGGGGTTCTGGTTCAATCTGGAACCTCTGACACAAGTCTTCTTTCCATAAGTGTTGGGTGTTGAATGTCAGGGGTTTGGGGAGAATGGGAACCTTAGAACCTGTTGGGGGTTCTGGGAACCATTGGAACCTCTAACTTTTTCTCGGGAACCCATGAAGGGCCAACAAAAGCCATAACTTAGTCAAATTTGGGATTTTTTAAAGATCTTTTAGGGCCTTAAAGAAAAGCAAGACATAGGGGGGCACACTTGGGACTTTTGCAATTTTGGGGCCAGAAAATCTAGGAACTAACATTGGCTCTGGTTGGGGATGTGTGTCTCCTGCAGGCACAATGAGCATCCAGCTATCTCTGGGAGCAAACTAAAAAGATAAAAGAAAATAGGGGAAAATAAATAGACGTATATACAACAACAATGAGAATATGTATAGGACAACACACACATATCCAATGGCATGAAAGCACATAGACAATGAAAGGATGGTTGTGAATCAAAATTTTAACATATCTGGAGGCCAGGCCCTACAAAGAAACTCCATGGAGCTTGTCCATGGACACACTGTTACACACCACTTGCCTCTATCAAAGACAAGATGAATGAAGGAGTTGATCTCCCTCAAATCAAAGTTGCATTCACCACCCAACTACAATAAATGATGTCTACCACCTGCATACATCAAGTTGTGAATAATGCTCATGAAATGAAGACTAACTCCACCATCAACATTACTATTGTAGGGGAACCATAAATAATTGGTGCATGACCTATTGCATGCCAAATTAAACAAATTCCCAACAACAGGGGATGAGACATTAAAAACTAGGTCAGTATCAAAAGACATGGATGGAGACAGACATTCATCATCAAATGCAACATCACCATACCCATTGACCTCTTCATGTGAATCAAGGAAAAAAGAAAATACTTCCAATTCACATGGTAGAGAAAAGTATGCCTGACTATACTATTGATCTGCAAAAGGAGGAGCTTCTCCTTGCAAGTCAAACTAAAAAAATTCAAGCTTTGGAATACCTTCAAGTTTAGCTACAACATGTTGATCTTCCACTTGGCACATGTGTTGCAACTCAACACCATCTTCATATGTATGTTGAGGCCATGTAAACAATTCTATTTCAGGCACAACATCATCATCCACATCAATAGAAGATTGAATTTCATCACAAAGGAAAGCTTCATAGTCACAAATTTCACCATCAAACTCTTGGACTATAGGTGGCCAACATACATCACTTTCACATGTGCTACTACAATCCTCAATGTCTAAATCACAAGAATAATTTAGGCTACAACTCAAACCACCAACACAACAAGCAACACCATGAGACACCTCAAGTGAAGAACCAAGTTCTTCTAATTGTCTCTCTATTTTAGGTTCACTTTTGAAAATTGTTGTGTCATATCTATTGTTGCAACAAGATTGATGACACATTTATTCTTCCTCATTCATTATCACATCATTTCCCTGTGGCCTACTTGAAGCACAATATGGATGGGAAAGACAAAAAAAATTGTACCAAATAAACAGGCTTTCATATGTGTCCACATGATCACCATCTTCACAATCATCAAGGGTAAATTTTTCAAATTGAAAATCATTACTTGCACTAACATTATCTCATATTGATTATCACTAAGTGCAAGCACATCTCTGTCTTTCTCATGAAAACAAGCATGAATTGCTTCATCATCACCAATAGGAACAAAAAAGCGAAATACATAAGACAAGAAACTAGTTTCTTGCTCATCTTGGATACCATATACTTGTGCACACTTAACATAATTAACTTTACAAGATGATCCACTTGACTGATATCCTGTGCACATGTCTTCCTCTTTGTCCACCAAGCCACATGCCTCAATGTCAAGCTAGAATTCATCATTGGTTTCATCGTTTCCATCTTCAACTAATGACTTGTCCAACTGAAGATAGGTGCATATATTGTCTTTATTATCTACATTATTGTCACATGATGCACCATCTTCATGCTAATTTGATGTTGTACCCATCTGATTCATTGCATCCACATAGCTACTATTCACATCAACATGTTTATTACCATACATAGTATTCACATTTGTGTACAACAACCTTGCTATGTAATCATTCTTCACCTTTTCAATGTAGTCTAGGCATGAATAGGCATGTTACATGCTTGTAAGTCTCATATCCTCTCGCATTGAACTCAAACCAACCTCATAGGCTTCCAAGAACATGTCAATGCATGCAAGTGTGTTAGGTTTGAAGTTATTTGGAATTTTGGAAAGGGCAATGACGAACCTATGACTAAAGTCCATGCTAAACTCTCCCTCTTGCTTTCTAATATTTTCAAGTTCTTGGACAAGAGCATCAGGGTCTAGATCATATATAAATTCTTCATCAAATGCAACCACAAGATCTTTCCAAGAAGCAAATGACTGCTCTAGAAAGATTTGAATCCATTCTCTTGCCTTTCCACTTAAGGACCTAATGAAGAATCTCATCCACATGTCTTCATCTTCAAACTAAAATTTGTCTATAAACTCTGAAAGCTCATCAATATGTGTGTCGCCTTCCCAAATATCATACCCATCAAATATAGGCATCTAGTTGTAGACCTTGGCTATCATGCTTTGCATTTTATAATCAACCCAAGAGAGGTCTAGTTGTTTATAAATGGAATCTAGGGGAATGATGGGGAACTAAGCAACTTGTCTTTTGATAATAGCAAGGTGAGCATTAGATTGCACCCTAGACTCAAGCAACTTAATTTGATTATCGATTTCTTTTATCTTCTCAACAAGTTCATTTTTTTTGTATGGATGCTTGTAGGTTAATGCATGGGGTCACATAGGATGTAGAGCTATTGGAATAGCATGAAAAAGCATCACTAGAATAGTCATAGGCATCACTTCTAATGTAATTTCTAGGGTTTAAAATATAAGAAGATGCATATACATGAGCATCTCTAGAGTAATCATATCCATACCAAGAGGCCATGACTAAAACATTTTACCATGTAGGGCAAAAAACTGAGGTATTACCAATCTATGTTTCTTTAACACAAAATAAACTATATCTCATAGGTAGGAAGAAAAACCTTATGTACCTTTAACACCAATTACTACAAGCATGAGATGTGTCTATAAATCACCAACAATAAATAAATTACAGCAGCAATAAAATTCCTTTTTTCTTGATAGTAGAGTTGCCACCTCTTCCAAAAGAGGAACACCTTGAAGCACACTGTATCTCAAAGGAAATAAATAGGTTTGGGTTTATCCCACTAGTTGAGTCTTCAAAAAATTTCAACCTAGCAATGTATTCCTCAGTAACGATGCCATTCTGTTGGGTCTTAAAACTGCATGTCCACAATCCTAGAGTATGTTCTTCACCTTCCAGGGTAGGGGTGTCATCAAGAAGGTAGAATAGAGGCTCATCAATAGATTGAACATGGTTAAAGGTCAATTGATGAGAGTGAGTATTCTCTCCTACACTTTGGGATCAACTAGACCTATGAGGGTATTCCTAGAGGTATTCTTAATAGGGTTTTAAATCGTTCATGATGAAGCATGAACAAACACTTGCAACCATACCCAATGTATGCTTGACCCCTATATATTTGTCATTAAATCAAGACTAACTAGTTGCATAGGACCTCTTATAAAGTTGATTACTACACCTTGCAGATGCACCCATAACTAATAGCATTATGATATCCCCACAAGATGAATCCACCTAACATTTCATACACAAACTACAAGGTGCAAGCACACATGCACATGATTCACAAGTGACTTGAATTTAATGAAGATTGCTTAAGATAAATCTCTGGTTATAATATTAAATTATGAACAACATGTGAAACCTAATCAGACTCCTAATCTACTCCTACAACTACCCATGATAGAGGATTGATTAAAAAGAGTGTTGGCCCTTCACCAATATGGACTGGTGCCTACTCCATTGGCAACATAGTCATGAAAAACATAGAGGAAGGAGATATATCTAGCAAAACATCAACAAAACTAGATATGCATTTCCATACAAATCATCGATTACATCTCATATAATGGACATACTTAATAATCCATAATAGAACTGTAATAACCTATATGCAACAAAGGAGAGACCAATATAAAATATTTATATTGCATTAGATGTTGTCACACATACATCTAACCTTAGTTATAATTATACCGGCAAATGTGACAAGAGGGGATGAGTAACTAGGTTCAAACATCCACCTAAATAATCACAATCTCCCATGGAGACATACCATCACATGTAAATGTGCTTTACACATCCTTCCTATGATGTACCAGATGTATTCCTTCACTTGCAGCCTAGACTAGCAATGTTTGATGCCCTAGAATCAACTTGAAGCACCATCAGTCCAAAAATTAGCTCAGTGACCAACCCCTTTTACATCTTACCAACATGTACATATATCATTTCATTTCCTCTTGTTGACCTGACAACATTTTGAGTAGGAAAAGTTTCTAGAGGTTGTCCATACATGCTGCAATAAATCTTACCTACCCTTATATCCACCCCTATACCCACTGCATTTATCCTTACCTACCTCCCATTTGTTCATGTTGGGCATTAATTGCATTTTTGGGAGGTTGGAAAGTGTTTAAACTTGAGAGCCCATGAAAAAATATGTTAAAACCTTTTATTCTTACTTTGTCAATGTCTGTAAGCTCATTAGGAATTTGGTCAAAGGTTCTGGTGGTTCCTAGAAACCACTAGAACCACTAACACCTTCATTTCTCCTCTTTTTCCTCTTTGTTCCTTCATGTCAGCAATTCACCGACCACTGAGAACAACTCACTTCTTTCTCTTTCTTTTCTCCATGCCTTCTTTGCTTTTGTTCTCTTTTTGTGTGCACGTCATCCTTATCTTCCTTTGTTGGGGGTTTTGGGTCCACTAGGAACCAAGTCAGAGGTTCCAGGAACCATCAGAATTGTTGACATCTTATCTTTGTCACCTTTTTCTTTATCACTTTCTTTTCCCACTTTGTTGAAGGTTCGCTGCCCACCTAGAACTCGGGAACTTTGTCAGCCTTATCTTCTTGTTTCCTTTGCTTTCTTTCTCTCTTTATTTGTTTCTTCCTTTTTCACCTTATGTTCCCTTTGTTCCATCTTGTTGATAGTTCATTGACTACTAGGAACTCAGGAACCTCGCTTCCTTTTTCTTCCTTTGCACTATCTCACATCCTTCCTTGGTTTCCACTTCTTTATCTTCCTTAGCCCTTGCCTTCACCTTTTTTCTACTGATCAAGGGTTCTGGTGCCATTGGGAACCACCGCCACATCCCCTTTGGCCTTTGACAATCTTGATTATCTAGGTTTTATTTCAGTGGTTATGAAAATACCATTTTTACTATAATTTCTTTTGGGGTTTCTCTCAAAGGTTATGAGAGGGCATTGTAATCCTCAAAGAACAGAGTTAATGTGTAGATTCAACATCTTTTCAACTATCTCCATGAACACTCTGTAAATTTATGGTATTCTAGTAATTTACCCTAGTCACATTTGTTGATTTAAGTATTGTTGTTGATTAGTTGATAACTAAAAATTGTAAAACACCTTGTAATGCTTTTGCAAGGTATCTTTTCATGATAATACATGAAACTTGTAAGTTATTTATGGATTATTAAATAATGCTTGAGTTGATACTGTTTGTATGTGTAGAGCCTAACTTATGCATTAAACATTTAGTTATTGTCTTTGTTGGTATCTTGGTTAAGATTTCATAGTTTGATTACATTGGTGTCCCCTTTGATTTAAAATCTAGACTTTGTTGCCCACTGGATAAAGGCACTGATTTGCATTCGGTTTGACCTCTTTTCCCCCAACACACTCAAAATATAACAAAATCTTAATCTTTTAATTATTTGTGTTGTTTGTATTACCCACATCCATGTCTAGATGTGTGCTTCTGCATTAGGGGCTATTGAGGCATCATTTTTAAGCTCTTTACATGGTTGTGTATCTTCTTATCGAAGGTGTAACAACCTTGTGTTCCTCAAACCAACATATAGGCACTTAGTGATAGTTAAATTGGAGTTTCTTATGCATTGGGTATGGTTTCATTCAAGGTTTAGCTTCACATTATTATCAGTTATTGTTCTCATACACCTTAGGGAATACCCCCCTTGGCCTAGTAGAGCCAAAAGAAGAAAAAAGTCTTACCCACCTTATAAATGTTGTCCTTAGTTGCCTTATCTTGAACATAAGTTCATGGTCTTTTCTTGAGTTTGACACACCTGGCACTCAAGAAGTTACTTGGCTTTAGGGATTTAGGGATCTCAACTTTGAACACCAACAAGGGGTTTTAGATTGATCTAGAACCTTGTCGGGGTTTTTGGTTCAATATGGAACCTCTGACATAAGCCTTCTTTCCATAAGTGTTGGGTGCTAAATGTTAGGGGTTCAGGGAGAAATGGGAACCCTGGTACTTGTTAGGGGTTCCGAGAACCATTGGAACCTCCGACCTGTTCTTGGGAACCCACCAAGGGCTGACAAAGGCCAAAACTTAGTCAAATTTAGGATTTTCTATAGATTTTTGAAGGTGTTAGAGCAAAGCAAGACACATGGGGACGACACTTTAGATTTATGCAATTTTGGGGCTGGAAAATCTAGGCACTAATAGGTGCTTTGGAGGCTCAATTTTTTTGGAAGGATTTTCCTTGGATGTATTAGTGTCTTTCTCTTGTGTGGTTATTCTATTCTTTCTTTCATTCTTGTTATGTGTTGTTATGCTAGAATGCTATTGAAATTTGTATAGATTATAAAACTTGTGACAACTTTCCTTGTAAGATTAATGGTGAAAATTATTATTATTTTTATTTTAAGATAATCATAGACAACATAAATACAAGCATGTAGATTATGATGGCCTATATTCTTATTAAGCTCCAAATCCAAATGTTCCTAGAATAATTGCTCCTTGTTTGACCTTCATCTAGCATTTCTATTAATTGCACATTGGATGTCTTTAAATACTAAAACATAGCAATAAGTTGCACAAACCTGTGTCAAGTTGGCTCAAAACGGTACTTGAAAAGAGAGGAATTTTAGAATTTAAATTTGAAAATTTGAATTCTAGGTTCAATCTTGTGTGCCTCACGATTGAATTAAATTGGTTTTGAGTGGTGTGGAATTGAACTTGGGGCTAAAACAGTAAGTTTAAGGTATAGAGTGAATACATAGAGATAAGTGCTAATATGGATGGATAAAATGACAAATGTCTTGGATTTTGCACAAATTAGAATGAGATAAGGTCAAATGTACATGGGGATAGGTGTAACTAAGGATGAAGTTGATAAGGAAAGGCATTGGCTCTTGAGCCAAACTTAATACTAAAGCGTGCCACTTGTAGATATGTAATTATATTAAGATGTTCCATCAAAATATGCCAAAAAATAAATGAGAATTGACATGAGTATGCTAATTTCATTATTACAATAATAATAAAGACAACTACAAATACATACTTACAAAATACTAATTACATTAAATTAGAAATAGTCTAAAGATTGTGAAAACTCTTCACAAGAACCTATAATTTAAAAACTTAACATAATAAAGACAACTACAAATTTATATTTAAAAAATATATAATAATAATAAATTAGAAACAACCCAAAGATTGTGCAAACTCTTCACAAGAGCCTATAATTGAAAACGACATAATAAAGACAACTACAAATTTATATTAAAAAAAGATAATTATATCATCTAAACACTTCATCATATTAACTTAATATACATTTAGGTGTCACTACTATCATCATCATTAATATTAAATTTGAAATAGATTTTGAAGTCAAAGGGTCCTTGGTTTGTTGGTAAAGTTGAATAGTTGTAATAAACTCATAGGGATCAAGTTTTTCTAAGTGCAAAGCCCCTAGTACCATTAGGAATGAGGCACAATTATATGCAGTTGGTGGAATAAATATCTTACCAAAAAAACCTCATAAACCAAATCTTATATAAGTGCAAAGCCAATACTTGTGTTTATGCTCCCAAAAAAGGAAAAAAGACTTTAGGTAAGCTAGGATTTGGAATAAGACAAGTTAACAACAACCCCTCCCCGGAAAGAAGGAGAAAAATAAATAAATAAATAAATTAAAAAAAAAAAAAAAAGAGAAAGAAAGAAGACCGTAAGCATTACTCAAGCCCAAGCAAGTTTTACTGAAGAACACACTTCTTCCTAGAACCACTGAAGTACTTGAAAAACACACTTCTTCCTAAGCATTACGACTGGTTTTGTCTTGGAGGGATAAAGATGCTGCGGAGGAAAAATGTTTTGAAATAATCAATTAATGCACGGGGCACTCCTGATTGAGATAGCAGTTAGGTAAGTGAAGGTAATCCATGGAGGAGTGATGATTAATTTAATAATTGTATTCAAAGATGGTTGCTAGTGGGTGGGTAGAGGGAGTTGGTAGGGGAAGTGGGTCCCAAGCGTATGGCGCCTAGCAAGCAACAAGTCCCTTTAAAAACAATCCTCCAACCCACACACTGCAGGGAAGGGCACCTTTTTTCAATATCCTTTCCTAACACACTGTTAAAACATGGTTGAAGCATTGCAGTTGAACAACGTCTATACATTTTTTTCTCTTATGCTCAATTGGGTAGATTGATATATAAGACTCCTCTCCATCAGCAATTTACTGTATACAATTTGCTGCATACATTTGGATTACAGGGAGGAAGAAGTGTTTCAGTTTCTCTGTGAGGTACTGATGTTTCTTGCTTTTTCTCAATACCTTAGACATGTAGATTCTAGACTATATGGATTGTGGAAAAGGTGTTTTAAGAAATGTGAGTCTTTAGTTTTTTGGATATGGGTGAGTTTGTTAATGGTTTTTGTGAATGGGCTTGGCAAGGTGCAACTTTTTGTTGGAATGCATTGGAATAACAAATCTTGTAATTGCTCTGGGTTTTTATGTTTTTGAATGAGTGGATGCCTGGCCTCTTGCTGTAACTTTTAGATGAAAAGTTTGGATGATGTGTAATGAAGTTATGTGAGATTTTAATGCTTCTGCAGCAGTGTTTGGTCTTTAGTGGAAAGCTGAAAATTGTAAGCAATGATGTTTCTGGTTGCATTTCTTGATCAATTGATTGATGAGCAAAGACTGCAGAATTAAAGCAAATTGTGTAGATGCTAGATTTTTAGAACTTATATTGAGTTTATGTGTTATGATATTTTGAAGATTTAATGGCATAATTTCAAGTCAATTTATATTCTGATGAAATTTTAGGTCCCTTATGACCTCTGCATTTTTCTTTATGTTGAATAGTTTTTGCAGCCTGTACATATTGGGTGTATGAATAACTGATTTCCTTCAGTTTGGAGTCAACTGAGATATTCATCTGGCGAAATTAGCCTCCACAGTTCCTGCCTCATACAACAGTGAAGTATTATAACCTCTACATTGAAATGATAATTTTTAGGTCATTTTAACATAGAGTTTACTCCACTATCAAGCGAGCCTAGCTTGTTATTCCATTGAAGCCCCATTAAGAAACGTCTACATTTAAGTGATAATTTTTAGGAGGTCATTTAGGTATGTTAATATAGAGTTTACTCCACTGGATCAAGCCTGCTTAGCTTGTTATTCCATTGAAGCCTCATGAACCATTTACTAAGGAGCTCCATTAAATACCACATTTCTGTATATAACCCCAGGAGAAATTTAGAAACTGATAAAATTGTGTAGTTTCTTCTGTGGGGTTTTCTCTCAAAATTTATATGTCCGCGTTAGGGGATTTTGACCGGTTTGATCCGTGGGAAAGAGGAATTCTGCATATTTTGTTAGAATTTTTGAATGCTGCGGTGATTGATTACTGGGTAGTGAAATTTTGGAATTCGAAATGACAATTAACATAAAGCTTGCCATTGGCGTGTAATTTTTCAATAATTTTGAGATCTGTTTGCGCGATGGACTACAAACACTGGTGTTCAATTCAGTTCTCTCTTTCAAATGCGGAAAACCAGATTGGGTTTCTTTTCCATCGGAAGTAAACTCATCATTCTTTTTAGTATTTGCTGATTACTTCAATTGGGTAAGGGTCGTCAAGCAAGTCTGTAATGAAAATGGAATAGCCTGACTTGAAGTGTAAAGTTAGAGACATCTGTCTCATGAAAAGTGTGCAGACTTTTACATGTCAATCTTGGATGCAGTGGATAAACTGTAAAGTTGTAATTTATAAACAACTTTGCCTCGTGTTATTCTATCTGCAATCCATCTGTCTTATCAGCAGCTGTACGTTTTATTGTGTTAAAGAGGACCTGAAATCTGTACCAATTTCAGGTCCTCTTTATTCTCTGCAGAAATTTTATGTTGAGCTGTTATGCCTGATTGTCCGTCAGACAACCTATTTATTTCCTTGTCTGTATTATGAGTAATTGAAGATTACATACCCAACGTTTTGCCTTTTTGTTCCTCAAATTCATAATCTTATATTTGAAAATGATTGCATTTGACAGAGTGTTTAGTATCCATATTTAGACAAGACCCACATCGATTTCCCTCTCACGCTTCGCTACATTCTTTTGTCCCAGCTTTACTGGAGGCAAAGATGATTATAACAGTGAAGAGTTCGTCAATGGTGCAGCCTGCATCACCCACTCCGAAGAGGGATCTGTGGAATTCTAATGTGGACCTAGTGGTTCCAAGAATACACACTGCTAGTGTTTATTTCTACAGACCCACTGGCAATCCGGACTTCTTTTCAATGGAGGTTCTGAAGGAAGCTCTGAGTGAGGTGCTGGTGCCCTTCTATCCCATGGCAGGCAGACTCAAGAGAGACCTAGATGGGCGTATTGAAATCAACTGCAATGGCCAAGGGGTTCTGCTTGTGGAGGCTGCCACGGATTCTGTGGTTGATGACTTTGGGGATTTCGCACCCACCATGGAGCTTAACCAGCTCGTTCCGAAAGTTCATTATTCAGAAGACATTTCTTCATATCCTCTGCTTGTTCTTCAGGTATATTTATTGCTAACCCAATTTCTTAATTTATTTTATTATTCTGTGTTCTCGATCTTTAATCAGATTTACAAAACTCTGGCATATGCAACATCCCTGTTTCAAATTGAGGCCTTGATCACAACTTCACAAGTCCTCATGAATTTTCTAGGACCCCCTTACCCAGAATTTTTTATTTGGGAGTTTAGGGTACAGAGAGGCCACTATTTCTTTTTAACCCCTAGAGGTGCAGGCTTTCTCTTAAAGACAAGGGACGATCCAAGCTGTATTGCAGGAAATCAAAGTTATCTATTTCCTGTGAACTGTTTTGTCAATTAGTTTAGTTTCTCTGTTTGTGTGCATGGAATTACCCAATTTGGAGCACCCCCAAAGGATCTAATTCTACGTTGAGAATAAGAAAAAAACCGTTGTTCCTTTTTCCCTCCTTCGATGTGTGTACTCTTAACTCTGCTTGGGTATTTTCATCTTTAATGAGCTAAACTGGTCTGTATTATTTGTCCTTATCTGTTTTAAAATGAGTATTTCAAAAAATTGATGAGCGGTCCACTTTTAAGCATTTAAAGTTTGAAATGAACTTAATTTCAAATTCCAGGTTCTAATTGGATTAATCTCCGTCCTGAGCAACTAAAATTTTGACCTTATTCACTAGCACTCTGGGAATCAATCATTTTCAAGGTTCAAATTTATCTCCTGACCTTATTTGGATTGCATCTTCTGCATCCATGGATTTGGGAATCGGCTCTAGCAATTCCCCCTGAAGGGATGATGAGATACAAGAAAGCTCATAATTATGAGACTATTATGTACCTTTACGGGGGGCAGGCAATATTGGCAGTATACATAAGCTTGTCAATTTCATTATTCTGACTTTTCCTTTTTTATTTTGTTGTTTATCTTTGAATTCTAAAGGCAGTAAAATGCACAAATTCTGAGCATTTAGTCTCCACATTCTGATTATAATTTTTTACTAAGGTTTTCCAGAGCCAACTTACTGCTCCTATATGCATTCTGCTTACTAAGATTCTTTGGGTTCTGGCTTTGGAATCTTTAAGCTGCAGAAGCTATTCAGATTCTCAGGTGTTTCAAGGAATCTGTATAAATAGCATACTCAGTCTCTGATAATATCAACTTCATTACAAGAATTCAATGTTTAATAAATTAAATGCTTTCTTCCATTCATTTATTCAGTCAGTCCTCGAATACAGGAAAATGAATTCCTTGATTTCTTACTGTTCTTCTGATATTGGGATTTAAGACATCTGCTAATGCCCTCAATCTCACTAAATTGGTTGCTTTAGAATTTTCAATTATTGCATATGCATCTCTGAATTTCTTATATGTAATCAATATTTATGCTCATTGTATGTGTCCACATGCAGGTAACCTTTTTCAAATGTGGAGGAGTGTCTTTAGGTGTGGGAATGCAACATCATGTGGCCGATGGTTTTGCTGGTTTACACTTTATCAACACCTGGTCAGATGTGGCTCGAGGGCTAGACGTTACTCTGCCACCATTCATAGATAGAACTCTTTTAAGAGCCAGAAGTCCTCCGACTCCAAAGTTTCATCATGTAGAGTATCAACCCCCCCCACCACTAAAGAATCAAAATGATTTTGTAAAGGGAAATAAAAACGATTTCTCAGTTGCGATCTTCAAAATCACCAGAGAACAGTTGGAAATACTTAAAGGCAAGGCCAAAGAAAATGGAAACAAAGTGGCCTACAGCAGCTATGAAATGCTCTCTGGACACATCTGGAGATGTGTTTGTAAAGCAAGAAATCTTACAGATGACCAAGAAACCAAACTGTATATTGCAACAGATGGTCGAAGCAGGCTTCGACCGCCTCTTCCCCCTGGTTATTTTGGCAATGTTATTTTCACTACCACACCCATGGCTGTATCAGGGGATCTAGTTTCAAAGCCTCTATATTATTCTGCAAGCAGAATTCATGAAGCCTTGGGGAGGATGGATGATGAATACTTGCGATCTGCTCTAGACTACTTGGAACTGCAACCTGATCTAACTGCTCTAGTTAGAGGTGCTCATACTTTTAGGTGTCCTAATATTGGCATCACAAGCTGGGCTCGTTTGCCCATCCATGATGCAGATTTTGGTTGGGGAAGACCAATATTCATGGGACCTGGAGGTATTGCTTTTGAAGGCCTTGGTTTCATTTTGCCTAGTCCTACAAACGATGGAAGTATGTCAGTTGCACTGGGATTGCAAACGGATCATATGGTCCTTTTTGAGAAATTTCTTTATGAATTCTAGCTATTACATATGAATCAGACCTGTGATCGGGGCATATTGTTTGTTTTGAATTTATTTTATCAGAACAAGTGTTGCAATTTTGTCTTCTGTGAAAAGGGAAGATGATTAAGAATAAAACAAATCTACACACTATATTCTAGATTTGTGTAAAAGATGGCACACGCCCAACTGCTGTCATCATAATGCAGAGCTCTGCATCTTTTTGGCTGGATAACTTCTCAGCAATCCCAAAATTGTACATGTTACCTTGACATGTTTTGCTGGCCATAGATTCTAATACTCGAATTTTAGTGTATAATGTATTCAGTTGGTTGGAAGACAAACTAGAGACAGGCTGCTCACTATGTAATGAAGGTGCTTTGCATCTTTGCTCTGCTAAATTAGAAGCTATAATAAGAAAACTAATTTATTTTATTCCTTTTCTTAAAACTTTGAAGAATATTTTGCAACTTGTAATGAATCTTGTCATTTTGAGTTGTGTATTAGAACATAATTTTTGATCGACATCACAGAACTGCCACAAGACTACAAAAAAAATTCATATGGCCAACAAGGAACAATCGAGCTCTGAATATTAGGATTTACATGTCCTTAAGACCATGGAAATGTGGAGCCCCATGAAACCCACAAGAGCAAAAGATAGGACCATGAAATCTTAGGCAGTACTCCCACTGTCGTCCAAAATAAAATAAAGTTGGGTTAAGTTAATGACTTCATTACTATTGATTAGGTCAAAATACTGTGGTTATAAAATTCTACAATTAGTCTAATTAGTACAATTATGAATGCTGTCATGAATGCTGCCTGGCAGAGATTATTTATAAAAGAAATTCTTGATCCAATTTTTTAAAAAGAAAGGATTCTCTCTATTCAGAGACAATGTCTATCCAGCATACTGGATGCACATTTGACCGTAAATACCAATTAATTATAATTCAGAAACCAATATTTAATTAAGCCAGATAATACACACATAAAATAAAATTTCTTTTCAATGTGGGAATCATTTTCTAATAAAATGATTGAAGATTTTCATACTGCGACAAAATAAGTATGAGCATTATTGTATTGATTTGTCAGCTGTAGTTGAAGTTCTCTTCATGGCTTTGGAGAATCTTTTCGGATTTGGTGTTCACCTACTCAGACAAGGACAGACTGACAGTACATTGTCATATCCTATGAATAACTATTTTAAAACTTTTATCATAGAGTTATTTGGGCTGGGTATGAATGAATACTTTTAAGGCTTTAGAATTGAAGATTCAACTATGTCGGAGAACCATGAATCCCATCATATTCCCACAGGAAGATTTATACCATATATAATTTACTACAGTTATTTATTGTCAATACATTAATGGGAGACATCATAGCTGCAGTAATGTGGGGTCCTGAGGATTCCCAGGTAACCCAGGTATCATAGTATGGATGATGACGAATGACATGACGAAGTCAATTTCCACTCGAGGAACAGGGGAAGAGTAGGTATCAGTCAATTGTAGGTAAGGTTTGTTTCAACAAAGACCTGATCTTGTTCCAACCTCTTTTTGTTCAAGATAGGTCAATGTCATGAAATCTTGAAAAGATCATTATGACTCGTGGGGTGGGCGGCGAATACAAGACACACATGCATTTAATAAACTAATTCAGCAGCTATAATATTGGGTTCCCCACTGACTCCATTGATAATGGATTTGATACAGGGTATATGTTTTACTTTTTAAAAGGTAAATGATGAGATGATAATGGATTTGATACAGGATATGTGTTTTACTTTTTAAAAGGTAATTGATGAGATGTTTTGTATATTTCATGAGTAGTAGTTTACAAGAATATATTTCTCATGAGTATGAATAGTTCCCTGAGCACTCATTGCATTTAGATGATGTTTACATGAGGGAAACATTCAAATTTCTCATTTCAATACTATTCCAATTCGAACAAACTTAATCATAGAGTTTCCCCAGAACAATAAATTTTGTTGAGTTTACTCCCTGACAAAATTACAAAAAGTATTGATGAATGTTTCAAATCTTCAAATAAAAAGGTTAGTATAAAAAAATATTTAAATAATATTTAAATACTTTGATTCTAAAACTAGGTAAAAGACAATACATATACCCAATGGTACAGTTGTTAAAAAATATTAAAAATCCCGCAATAAATGAGACAACATTGGATGGAAAACAATAAACAACTTGCTTCTTGACACTCTTGGAAGTACCCCTAGGACTAAACTGTGCAACCATTATAAATATATTTTTAATGTAGGTTGTAGGGAATTACAATGTAACCAAGAGAAATGGACAAAAAGAGTTTTCACGTTGATGGGATTATTTATATTAAATTATGACCTATTGAAGGAGGAATATGAAAAAAAATCAAGAACTGTTCTTGTATTTTAGAATTATTTTATATATTTATTTATTTATTTTTAATAATCAATGTTGGGAGGTTACAATCTTTGAATTGATACACATCTAAACCATAAAATTTAAATTTTATTTTGTTTTGAAAAAAAAAAAATTTAAATATTTTTAATGTAGGTTGTAGGAGATTATAATATAACCAAGAGAAATGGATAAAAACAATTTTCAAGTTGATGGGATTATTTATACCAAATTATGACCTATTGGAGGGTGAATATGAAAAAAAGTTGAATTGCTCTTGTATTTGAGAATTATTTTATTTATTTATTTTTAATAATCAATGTTGAGAGGTTACAATCTTTGAAAAGATTAAATACCCACCTAAACCATAAAATTTAAATTTTGTTTTGTTTTGAAAAAATATATATATATTTTTAATGTAGGTTGTAGGAAATTACAATATAACCAAGAGAGATGGACAAAAACAATTGATGCGATTATTTATACCAAATTATGATCTATTGGAGGGTGAATATGAAAAAAGTTGAACTACTCTTGTATTTCATAATTATTTTATTTATTTATTTATTTTATTTAAAATTTATTTTGTTTTGAAAAAAAAAAAATAAATTTAAATATAAATTAATATTAAATTTTAAAAGTAGAATTAATATATATATATAATTTGGATTAGGTATTTAGGGGTTAAAAAATAGTGTTAAAGTGTGGGATTTTAGTAATCCAAGGTTTATTAGATGGAAAAATTAATTTTTTTTTTTTTTTTTTTGGTCATTATCAACTTTCTTTTTAAAAATTTTCCATTCCAATTTTGACTTCTGACTTCTGGATTAATTAGGACACTCTCCTCAACCCTATGCATGATCATCTTGTTTTCACTAATGCCATTTTTAATTGGAGAAGTCCTCTCCTTTCTTTTTACTATGATCCACTCATTAGAATTTTTGGTAGGGACTTCATGAGTTGAGACCACTAAAAGGAAGCACACCATATTGTTTGTAGGAGAAGCACTAATTTTTGTTGGGAGAGATTTTATGAGTTGAGGCCGCTAAAGGGAAGCACACCATATTGTTTGTAGGAGAAGAAACACTAATTTTGTTGGAGGAGATTATAGGAGAATCAACATATTTAGAGGAGGAGCACTCAAGTGTATGCTATACGAGAATAGATTCAGAGGAGGAACTATCAATGGATGTTTCAAAGAGAACATCCTCACGATGACCAATCACTTGGTTTCAATATTCAGCCCCAACCCACCAAGTAGTTTGTCTTTGTTGTTGATGTGAATGAAAAGACTTAGGGCACTTTATAGCCAAATGGCTTGTAGCAAAGCATGATTTGCATCTAAAGGGAATCCCTTTATAATTTATCAATTTCTTTGATAAATCAAGCCCAACAAGAATTATGGCATAGGCAAAGTGTGTATACATCTCAAGAAAAGGGACACAAATTAGCTTTCTCGAAGTATTGTCAATGGAAGAGAGACATGCCACAAACCAAAAATGTAGAGGGCTGGTTTGGAAGCCATACCCATATTGGAGAATCTAAAAAAGATTTAAAAAGATAATTAGACCTTGGAGACCATGGTTTTATACCCAAATAAGCTTTGTCCCAAGGGCTTCCCTTCAACACTATTGGGATTAGGTGTGTCATACACCTCACAAATCTTAATATTCAGAATATTTATTTATTTATATTTTATTTCGATGTTCAACCCAAACCCACCAAGTAGTTTGTCTTTGTTATTGAACTAAATGAGAATACTTAGGACATTTTATAGCCAAATGGCTTGTAGCAAAGCATGATCTGCATCTAAAGGGAATCCCTTTATAATTTATCAACTTTTCTGGACCTTACCTCTTGCTTTTGAACATATTTCTTCTAGTAATTTCTTTGATAAATCAAGCCCAACAAGAATTATGTCATAGGCAAAGTGTGTATACATCTCAAGAAAAGGGAGAAAAATTAGCTTTCCTAGAGTATCGCCAATGAAAAAGAGACACAACTCAAACCAAAAATGTAGAGGTAGGTTTGGAAGCCTTATCGAAAGAATTTAAAAAAGATTTAGAAAGAGGATTAAACCTTGAAAACCATAATTTTATATCCAAATAAACTTTGTTCCGAACTAGAGACCTCCCTTCAACACAACCTCCCTATTAACAGCAAATTTACAGACCACCAAGGACCAATCTTTTTACACACAGATAGATAACAAATCCACCTTTCACTAAAAGTTTCTAGTGCTATCATAACCACTCGTGAAGTTTTTACGAGGCTAGAATAGAACTTATGAAATTTATAGGTTAAAGCAACTTTTTGGAGCTAATCCACCCTTTCATCCACCATATTCCAAAATCCAGTCGACCCATTCATCAACAATCATAGTCTCACTCATTGCTTCCAGATCCTACTTAAGCACATCCAATCTAGGATCCAACAAAACCTTGGGTACATCGGAAGATACAAGTCCCTCTCTACCAGACAAAATCCCTTATTATCCGTGAACCTCCATATATCCAAGGCTGGTCATGCCAAAAAGGAACGGAAAAGAGGATGTAGAGGATGAGAGTCACCCCAAATCTGTGATAGCATCGCTTTCCTCGTCACAAGAGAGACTGGCATTTGGATCATTAGCTGCTTGAGATTTAACAGAAGAAAGAATGTTCATAGAAATTGCTTTATTTTCTTTAGAGGCAAAAGAAGGCGTACAGAGGGGCAGGATGTGGAGAGGGACAACACCATATAGGAGCAGATTGAGCCTCATTGCAGTCATTCAAACTAGCCCCCACGCTTGCTCACACCTTAGAACTTTGGCCACAACTATCTGAATCAAGAATGCTGGAAGATTGGGGTGTTTGAGAAGTTTGGCTTTTGTGAAGAGCTTTGGAGTTTTTCAAGATTGGGGTGTTGGGGAGTTTGAGAAGCTAAGCTTTTGTGAAGAGCTTTGGAGTTTTTCAGCAACGAGTTCATGTTGTCCCAGACACATTTTTAAAATTTAAGGATGTATTTAACCTTCCTTAATTTGGCTAAATTCATTTGGGATCGTTCTCATCCTTTATGGTGTCGAGGGCCTTACACTCAACAAGACTTGATCCTTGGTGGTTCTCATTTAGAACTTTTCAACTTCACCAATAGACCAAAGGCCCTTTGAAAGAAACACACACTTGATTAGATTTGAAATATAAATAAAATAAAATAGCAAAAGTAAATGAATATCTATTTTGATGTTAAAGATTGAGATATATATCACCTTACATAAATATATAGGGTAAATAAATAAAAATAAACAATGAAAATCAAATTACTTTAGATATAAGAGTTGGGTTTAGAAACACATAAATTGAAATAAAATAATGAAAGTATATGAATGCCTATTTTGATGTCACATATTGATTTGAATGTGATGGATGATTGATACCTAATTTCTAAAATTGGTCCTAAGGCGAACAAATTAAGATGATCATGCTCTATAATATCTATGATTGTGTCGGGGTATAAGAATCAACCTCTAGAAAATTCTATAGGAACCTTGGTGAATCCTCTATGTAGAGACATAATCCTCTTGGCGATTTTTCTTAAAATTAGTTCAAAGTGATAAGAGTAGGTAGCTATTTTATATTAAAATATAAAATTAAAAATAAATTGTAGATGATTGGGAAATCAAGAGTCATTCTTTTTTTCAATCAATTTGATAAATTAGGACCTAAATTTTCCATAAAATATTAATTGAGGTGGCAAATTAAGCTTAAGTTTTCCATAAAGTTTTTGGTGAGGATCTTGTGGTTGGTTCTTTCTCGCAATCCTTTTCCTATTAATGACTTGCTTCTTGTTGATATAGTGTTGTTTCAGTATAGGCAAAGTCTTTTGCTACCCTGTTTGTTGTTACTATGTTGTGTGTTGAGCTTCATTTTTACATCATTTTATCTTTTATAAAAGGTTTTGGGCCCTTTCAAAAACCCACCTTTACTCTTAATAAATTAAAATAAAAAAATTGTCCATGAATTTTGAATTGAGGTGGTGAATCAAGTCTAAATTTTCTATAATTTTTTAATTGAGGTTGTGAAGTAAGCCTAAATTACCCATAATTTTTTAATTAAAGAGGCAAATTATGTTTAAATTTCAATAAATTTATAATTAAGGGGGCAAATTAAAACCTAAAATAATACAAATTTGTAATTGAATTAATATAAACTTGTAAGTTGAATGGCAAAGTAATAAAAATAATAATATTTGTGCATATCTTAAATAACGTCCATGTGATATTTTGAGTGAAAAGATAGCCTTGGTCATCATTAACATTTTCATTTAATTTAGCACATTCAAAGTATCACACAAATGTTATTTAAGATGTGCACAAATATTATCTGTGCATTTGTAATATCTGTATGCTAAAAGTTGTAATGATGATGAAAGCCATCTTTTCAATCACTGTATCACATGAATGTCATTTAAAATACGTCTATGTAAAAATATTATATATGAGTATGTGCATGGAAATGGGGGACCAAAAGGGGGTAAAAAGTTGCCATTTTTTTTTCTTCTAAAATCAGTAAAAACTGATCTTGGATGAGAAATTGAAGATAACCACACTCAAAATTAGAAGATGTGATAAGAACAAGATTTGAACCACACTCAAAATTAGAAGATGTGATAAGACCAAGATTAGTAGTGCTTTGAATCTAGTTTTTAAACTACTATTTTTTCTAAAAACGGTGGAGATTAAGAGGTGAAATTGGGGGAGCACATAAAGTGCTCATGTTTTTGTCAAAAAAATATAACAGTGTTTGGTGTGCTCCCCCTAAAATGTTGATTTTTTTAGAGTATTTGACAAATCGCTTTGGTGAAAAATTAGCTAACATCATGTACTTTATACCTAATTTTTTTATTAATTTTTTAATGAATATATGAATTTTTATGAATTTCCAAAGTGGACACATCCTTAAAAATGAAAATTTAGCATGTTCCCCTCTAATGTTTTTGAATACTAATAAAAAATCATTTTTTTCAATGTGTACATAGAATTGATTCTAGAATTTAAAAATGTAATTTGTTTCAAATTTTGATAAATGCGTAAAAATTGACACCAGAAATACTAGACATATGTTTTTTAGAAGAAAAGAATGCATTAACAAAATAAATTCAAGATGGAAACCTTAATGTTATCAGATTTTTAAAAACAATACATTGTTAGACAGCTATTAAAAAACTTGAAGTTGTCCTCACATTTTTTTCATATTGACATTGAAAAACATGTAAACCTGATGGAAAACATGCATGAGATTTGATTCAATTTTATAAATTTTGTTGAAAACATGTCAAAGGCATCCAAAAGGTACCTCCAAAAGGGTTGGATGCCCAAGGCAAATCCAACCCTTAGGGTTGGAATTTCCCAAAGCAGACAAAAACATGCTCACGTTATAAAATAGTTAAAATACAAATCCTTGAACTTCCTTCACTCTAGAGTATGCTCATGTCTAGGAGGAGACCAAGGGTATATATATGAAATAAACATTTAAGTATAAGTTGATATTTACCTTTTATCATTTACCTTTCTTATAATTTAAGTTATATTTTATGTATATATTGACAAGATGTTTGAGAGTGGTTTTAGATCCATAGGAATTAAATTACAGATTCTAGAATTTGGAGGATTCCTCAGATTTCAGACTTAGTCAAATTTTTAGGGTTTTAGGGGTTTAGACTTAGCCAAATTCAAAGGTTTAGCAACATGCATCAAAGTAAAGGCACATGGTGTTGAATACACTAGGATACTGAGAGCGGGGATGAATCAGTATCCAATCAAACTTCAAATCCTCTGGAGCAAATTAAAACTTAAACATTACAACATTAACATAAACATGAAAGCAGAACACAATGCACATCAACACATAACACTAGATATACGTGGAAAACCACAAAAGGGGAAGAACCGCGATGAGGATTAACTCACAATATATGAATCTCACTGCTATAAAAATTACAACTTTGTTTTAGGGCTACAACTCAAGGAAGCTACTACTCCCTGTCGTCTTTGTTTTAGGGTCACTCTCAAGGAAGCTACTACTCCCTAAAGACTTTATTTTAGAGTCACTCCCAAGGAAGCTACAACTCTCTGAAGACTTTGTTTTAGGGCTACAACTCTCTGAAGACTTTGTTTTAGGGCTACAACCCAAGGAAGCAACTATTCCTTGAACTGAGAATGAACTCAAAGATGATTACAGTATGACAATCCTATTATTTGAAAATTGATATTGAAGCTTACACCTTTTATGATTGCAAATATGCTTCTTTTGATGATTGGATCAATTAGGCACACTCTTCACTTCTTGTCATAAAAATGTCTTCAAGATGAATCAAGACAGACCTTATTGCTTCCGCTCTTTCTCCTTCAGTCGTACATCATAATGCATAACATGTTCATATTCTACTCTTTACACACTCATATTCTCATTTCCATAATCATACTTCACCTAGACCAACTAGGTTTACATTATATATGATATTACATTAATTTCATTACAAGTTGGCCAACACAACAAGAATATTACATTTTACAAGTCAGCTAGAGATGACACAACATGAAACATGCATATGGCAAGCCCTATCATGAACTACATGCCACTCTAGAAGGAAACACACGCCTTGTGGATCCCAACACATGCTTAGCTTGGTCCTAAAAATTCTTCATAGCATCATCCTTCAAAGAATAACATCTGCATGTCATGCTCATTTGAAATAGGTCACCCTTAAGAAAGAAAATATGAAGGATGTAGCACATTGGTCTTCACAATCTTGGTGTAGTCATGAATGATTAAACATTGCTTGTTTTTCTTCCAAATGATTTGAGACAAGACCTACACAACATCTCCAAGCACTCCTTGAACTCCGCACAACAACAACTTTATGGCGCACATCATCAACATACTCCAGTCAACCTCAACAACAATAATTCTTCACATATTGATTTGAAAACTTTGTGTGGTATTGGAAACTTGAAAGATTTGCATGCCCTTCAAACCTGGAACACTATGATACATGTAAAATTTCCACACAAACTCATATGATTGATCTGTATACTCTTCCATTGGCGCAAGTGCTCAAACATGTATCCTAAAGACAATTAGGCATCCAGAACCATCAGTACCATTTCTGTCATTTGAAAACTAAGCTTGCGGAGCTCCAAAACATCTGAAACTCATATGGATGAACTCATACATAGCTTTGAACATATCCTCAAAATCGTATAGCCACATCTATCACTACAGAGGAATGCAGAGCATTCCAATCAACCTATATCAACACATTATACTGCCACAGCATAGACTAGAACTTTGTCACTTGTAACTTTCACTGCGGAGGAGCAAATGATTTGAAACTTTGGATTTAGTACCTTTACATCATACTAAGCTTAAATTTTGAACCGCATGATCATATCTTCAAATGCAAAGGAATGCAGAGCATTTTACCAGGTAGTCTTCTAGGCAACTTTCTGCAACAGAAACCTTCACCAACATCCAGAGGTCAGAATCTTCTTATATCAACACATACTTCCTTAGGAGCAGGAGGAAGGATCATACAACATGCTACAAGTCATCAACATCTTCTCATTCTCAACATCGCTTCTAATTCCCATCTTAATATATCATCATTCATCTTGATGCTTCTAATTCGCATGTTAATATTTTATCATGAAATCATCTTTGTTGACCACAAACCTACTCAATGCAATTATATTTGATGTTAATTAGGGCATGACATCCAACCATGAACATTAGAAACCAATCATGAACATCAGGTACAACACTGGACATCTCTGTTACTACACTAGTATATCATCAACATGAACATTCACATCAACCACATCAGACAACCACAAACTGAGTGCTTTTATTACTCTAAGTGTTGATGATCTGATGTTAGGATCTAGGACTGTTGCACGTGAATAATAACTTAATACAATGATTAAATTGAAGGTCTTTAATGTAATAGCATAATTAAAGTGCTTAAATAAACATCCATATTAAAGTGAAGAAATTAACAAAAGACAAAAAAGAGAGAGAAGACAAAACACAAGTTGATAATAGAGTTTGCCAAATGGCTACATCTCTGGGTCCCTCTCCAAAGAGTGACCGATACTCCATTATGCTCTAGAAAAATGGATTTCAAGGCTTCAACTGTTATAGAGTCTCCTCACATCTCGTTGGACGATAATAAATTACAAAAGTCCTTCTCTCTCAAGTACAACAAGCTTGAATTCAAGCTCCCAATGCACAGAGACGAATAATTCACTATCAAAACTCTCCAAGCTCTCTAAACTCTTCACAAGAATTCTCTCCCCAATTCACCACCTAATTTCCATTACCCTTACAAAGTCAAATATCCCCTTTTTATACACAAAATTTACCCACTATGAGTCATAACCATGGGATTTATACAATCTCCCATTTACAAATAATAATCTTCACAATATCTCTATTTACAGAGATAAATCTTCAAAAATCCCCCTTTACAACATAAAAATCCTTTTAAAAATGCTCAACCCCCCTTAAAATAATTTTAATTAATCTTTACTTATCTTTTAAATTCATTTCAAGGCCCCCGGGCTATTAAAAATAGGGGTTGATAATCAAATTTAGGGATTTCGGCTTAACAGTCTTCTTTAAAATGAAACCAAGCCCGAAATACTCTCAATAGCATCCATGATGTAGGGGTAGAGAGTGATTTTAGGGGAGGGAACGTCGGATGTTTAACTCGAGACCATTCCTATTTTAAAATAGTCTTTACCAAAAAGAATCAATGCCCTATTAAAGTAAAGCCCACTATGCGCTGCGTGTTGGTGGAAGATTTGGCTTGTGTGGAGGAGGTTATGGTGTCAATTCATCATCTGTTCCCAACAAACACATCCGAGATTTGCCACATGGGTGCCACGTGGCACTTTGTGATTGGTTTGTTTAGACTTGTTGTACTATCACATGTCAACATGTGATTCGTTGTCTGGTGTCAACCGGATGCCATGTCATGATGACTCACTCTGCTACATGTCAAGTTTTGATTCGTCTACATCATCAAGGTACTGCAACATCATCACTGCCACGTCACACGCTGACATCATCATTTTGACTAGTCAACCCTTTTGACTAAAACTTTGACTTGGCGTAACTTTGGCATACGACTCTGTTTTCAGCATCAGAATCATGGTGACGATCTCTTTGACATGACGCTATTTTTGACCATTTTTGAGATGATCAAATTTTTTGCCTCTCTGACTGGTTCCTAGGACCCTGTTTGACCCAACTTTGACTGAGCATAACTTGAGCGTGCGAACTCATTTTGGCTCCGTTCAAGTTGCTTTGGGTTCAGTTTTCTGAGCACTTCGTCATGGCGATGATTTATGGAGCATATGGAACATTTCAAATTTTGACAACAAGTATCCCCCTGGATCAGTTGACATCAATGACAACACAGGGACCCCTTAGGACATTTACATATAGACATTTACCTTCTTATACTTCTAAGTTATATTTCATGTATATACTTTTAGGATGTTTGAGAGTGGTTTCAGATCTCTAGGAGTTATAATGCATATTGTAGGTTTTGGAGGATCCTATAATTTTTTAGAATTAATCAAATTTTAGTAATCAACAGGGTCTTATCATATTGCAGTTGTCTAAGGGTAGTTGTAACTATTCAAAAACATCATCAAGCCTCTCCTTAGAAATAGGAGGACCTATTCTTATGCAAGAGCCCTGACAAAGAGTCCAAGGAAAATACTAAGTCAAGTTCAAGAAAGTGGCAATCCTCTAAGCATTCTATTAGGAGATTTTCAAGCTTGAAGACTAGGTCTCTCTATCTCTTTATCTATCTATCCTTCCTCTCTCTTTATCTCTCCACCTCTCTCCAAATCTATCTTTATATCTCTCCCTCCCTCTCTATCTCTCCCCCCTTCTTTCTGCCCCACTTTCTATATTTCCCCTCTCTAACTCTATCTCTCCATCTCTAACCTGAGATATCTCTTTCTATCTCCCCCCTCTCTCCCTCTCCTTCTCCCTCTCCCTCTCCCTCTAGATCCCTCTCTATCTCTCCCTCTCCCTCTACCTATTTCTATGTCTCCCTCTCTCTAACTCTATATCTCTATCTCTCTTTATCTTTCCTTTTGTCTAATGCCATCTCTCTATCTCTATGTCTCCCTCTCTCTATCTCTCCCTCTCCCTCTCTATCTCTATATCTCTCCCTCTCCATGTCTATCTCTCCCTCTCCCCATCTCTATCTTTCTATCCTCTCTCTATCTCTCCCCCCTCTCTATCTCTCCCTCTCCCTCTAACTCTATCTTTATATTTATCCCTCCCTCTCTATCTCTTTCCCCCTCTTTCTATCTCTATCTCTATCTCTCCCTTTCCCTCTATATCTTTATATTTCTCTCATTCTCTAGCTATCTTTTGTGAGATAATTTGAAAACTTTTAGTTGGATTGTGTGTCATGGTCAATCAGGAATAAAGTGGGCATGACAAGGGAATGGAATCCCTTTTAAATTCATCTAGCCTAATTTGACAAGTGCAATCAACAAGCAAACAATTAACCTAGATTAATAAGAGTTGAGCTAGTAAAATTCATATTAAATATTCAAAAATTAAACAAAAGAGTACAAGGGCTTATCTCTAAAACTAATGATGTGAAAATGTAGTTGATAACAAATAGAATTGATTCATCACTATTTTGAAATTTATGTTCTCTACATAATGAATGTTAGAATTTGAACAAGTGCAAAAAACTTTGAGGTTCAATCCTGCACACTGCAAGTTGAATCTTAATCATTACAAATTTTAACTCTAAAATGCATATTTGAACTAGTGGAAAACATACTTATGGAACCTATTCACTATGATGTTTGATGTCTAATAAGCTTGTAAGAACCATGGTATTCGTAAACTCTTTAGAGGAGTTTGTTGCATGACTAGGTTTAAGTTAGATCCTAGGTCAAACTCTTGGATCGACTAGCTTTATAGCTCTTAGAAAATATTCAAAGACATCACACACAAGCATGAAAGTGGCCTGGATGTAGATTCTAATCATATGCGTCCTTTATAAAATTGAAGTGTGATCTAGATATTCTTTTTGTTAGTTTGAAAATAGCATTTACCTATCTAGATTGACTAGGTCCTATTCACATTAGGCTTAATCTCACTTAGAGATGTTGTTTAGACTTTTGCCTCACCTCATATGCACACAACATATGTCCTCACACTTGTCTCATGTGAGTCAACATGTGTAACATCTTTGGAGGGTTAGTCATTCATTGTGTTCAACCATCTCACCTCCTCATCCTTGTCTCTTTATGCAAGGCTTGTCTGTACATTTTACTTAACTTTTGATATTATCTTTAGAGGCCTATTTTGTACATGGTATTAGAGTTGTTGGGACTCGTATTTTTCATGCCTCAAAATTACAAAATCTTGTCAAACTCCTCAAAATTTTCCTAAGGGGTCCCTGTGCCTTTACCCTAATGCATGTAGTTGAACCCCTAAATTTGGCTAAGTTTGAAACCCTAAAACCCTGAAAATTTGATTAAGTATGAAATATGAGGGATCCTCCAAATTCTAGAATCTACAATTTAATTCCTATGGATCTGAAACCACTCTCAAACATCCTGCTAGTATATACATAAAAAATAACTTAAAGTATAAGAGGTAAATGATAAAAGGTAAATACCAACTTATACTTAAATGTTTATTTCATGTATACACCCCTAGTCTCTTCGTAGACATGACCCTACTTTAGAGTGAATGAAGTTCAAGGATTTGAATTTTAACTACTTTAAAACATGTTCGCGTTATGGATTGGTAATTACCAAGCCTAGGCTTGGTAACTACCGAGCTATAACGCGCTTGCGTTATTGCTTGTTTGAACCAAAAAGTGGTTTTAGCCACTTTTTCATCCCCTATCTTTCTACACACACCCTAGACAAAAGCTAAAAAGCATGCAGATGTTCAGATTTTGCTTTACTTTTGAAATTTCTATATAAAAAATTTAAATGCTTATAATGAAGAAAGAACTTGAAGCTACCTTAATCTATTCAAGGCCATAATGTGATGATGGAAATTACACTCTTATTTTAATCTGTATGTTTCAATTTGGTCAGGCGAAATAATTTTTTGTATTGCTAAAGTAGAACTTTTCTATTTTGAAATTCTTGGGGTTATCTTATGGTAATATTAAACTCTGTGCTAGTTCTTATAGTGCCAATATGAGGGCATCTAGTTATCTTGTCACTAGTAGAAAAATAGAAACAAATGACTAAAAAAACTACTAAAATTTGGTCATGTGACCATTAGTTTGGTCACGTGACCATTGGTAGTTTATTGCCGGTCATTTATTTTGCGACCAAATTTATGACTAAACAAATTTTAGTCATTAATTTGGTAGTATATTTAGTAAGTTGGTAGTATATTTAGTCATCAATTTGGTAGTATATTTAGTCATTAATTTAGTCATTGATTGTTGTTAACTGGTCATTTATTTAGTCATTGTAATCATTAATTGCCGTCAATTGGTAGTATATTTAGTCACCGATTTATGTCCATTGGTAGTATATTTAGTCATTTGTATTAACTAATTTCTATCCATTGGTAGTATATTTGGTCATTTTAATCATTATTTTTCTATCAACTGGTCATATATTTAGTCATTGATTGTTGTTAACTGGTCATTTATTTAGTCATGGTAGTCATTTTTATTTACTGGTTTCCATTAATTGGTCATAAATTTACTCATGATATGAATAATTTATTAAATACCATAAATTTTATAATGCAGAAAAAACATATATTATTAAATTTGAATTAAAACATAAAAGCAAATAAATTTGGAAAACTATATATTTTATGATGCTGCCAAATAAAGATTGATAAATTTGAGCCAACACTTTCTATTTGAGAATCGACCAATAAGAAAATGAAACAAGACAAAGAAAAGTGATAATAAATATTGACACCATTTGGTATGGCATCTCGTCAACATGGAAATGTTTTTGGTTTTGTACAATTGCAGTAAAATATGAATCTATTTAAAACAATGTTTTCATGATATTTTCTTCATTACCTCAAGAAATCATAAAATAAATCATTACACAAAATCTCTACTCTTGGAATCAATCTCTTCCCTTTCTCACATGGCAATACCGCACTTGCCCATTCAGACTATTAAAATTCAGAAAATGAGATAAACAACAGACAATCAAATGACCTCCTGCATAGATAGGATCTGAAGTTCACTATTGTCTTATTGTAGCCAGAGGTGCAACACGTACACCACATAGAAAAACATATAGAAGAAGCTTATGATGCATAAGCTATTGTTCTGGTATCAACAAAGTTCACTGTTTGTTATCCTAATTGTGGTGTTTGTAATGTTGCAGGGTGCATTTTCCCATTTTCATCGGAAGGTTTTGCTCCAATCCAAAGTTCCATTGCACAATGCATCATAGTAGTAGCTCAAGGAATTTTTAACAGCTTTTTCAATTTCACCACAAATTTCCAATTATCATTGGACAAATCATCCTGAAAAATAAGAAGAATATTCCATTTTAGACATTAAAAAGTTGTTTTATTAGCCAAAAATGAAAAGCACAAATGTTCAATTACTATAAAATGCATAATAGTAAATACACTGTAAAGTTACGTAATGTGGATATCAAATAGCCTTACACTGTAGTTTTGTTTCAATATATCTATGGATCTTCTGGTGAGATGACTCATAAATTCATCCTCCATTTCAAAATGCCTACCAAACATTTTCTGTGCTTCATCAACGTTGCTCCCAACAATCTGTAAAGTTCTTATGACAATTCATTAACAAAAACATTTCAAAAAATAGCATCCAAAATCATATAAAACTATTTTACAACAAAGATAGCTTCTCAAAATACCTTCATGGCCACTTTTTCACCCTTCTTAGCCATTTCAACAACTTTATGATTGATCTCAATTGAGGCTTTTTTGCCAATATCTAAGAAATCTTTTGTGGGAACACATAATGGCATGCCAAGCTGTAGATGCAATCACCACATATGGCTTTATACAAACCAAAAACTTTACAACAATCTTTTACATGCATAAGTCATAACACCAAAAAGACTAGGTTTAGATACTGACCCTTGTAATGCCTTCAAGAATATCAACACCAACAATTATAGAATCCTTCTTGTTAAAAATACAATTTGGCAAAATGCTCAGTACATAGGGGAAAATAACATCTTTTGCAACCTCCTTTTTCCTTTCTTCCTTAAAATTGTCCATATGTGCTTTAAACTAGTCAAAGAGATGATAAATAATGTCTGCTACAAATATCTTGACACCAACTTCATCTGCAAGCTCCTAAGCTTCAAGAGTAATTTTGACATCAAATGCCAAAATTGCAGCATACTCTTTCTTCTTTTTCTCAAGCATTACACTCACATGCATGACATCTTTTTTATGCACAGGCCCAATACCAATTGCACTAACTGGGATGCTTTCAGCTGAAGTCTTCAAGAACTCAAGTAAAGCCTCCAAAGATCCAAGAGTTGAAGCTTGAACATAAACTCCTTCCCCACTCTTTTCAATCCGAGACATTACATTATTGATATCTTGCATTGCTTCTTCCTTAATATCCTCTAAATCATCATCAGATCCAACAACATACAACTGAGTTCCTGCTATGGCATGACCCTGAAATCAACAAATTGCAACTAAATTTCATTGTCCAGATATATTTGATAAATTTATGCTCATATACATAAAATTATTAGCCTGAAATTTTATATCTAAGCAATTATCTTGATTCCCTGTGCAGCCTTCAACTCCTTATGATGTTGATAAGATCCCTGAAACCAAAAAACATCTTAAGCTATGGATTATATTATATTATTTTAACAATATGATCAATGTGACATGGTTTGAGTAATCTAAATTTGAGGTGTAGAATATTGTATTCTAGCATAGTAGATCACAAATACCACCCATTCTCCTTTCTATAAAAGAGCATTTCAATTTTTTTAACGCCACATATACTCCATTAAATAATATGGCACTATAAGGCTTCCAAGAATACATACGACTATGTAGGCTACCACAATGGACCACTCGTAAGGAACATTTTAAATTAGGATCAAAGTCACCTGGATCAAAAGGCCATCCCTTGGCTTTTACACCACATATATCAATTTTATCCGCCCTCTGTCTTGATGTTTCAAAAGGTAACTCCTGGTATTCGTCATTTCTCATATTTTCTGACCATTCAACATTTACAAACTATTTTCTATTTTGAACAACAACCCCTCACAAAGTTTAATTGTCAATTCTCTGCTTAACCACTACAAATATTTAAAATCTGATTTAGGAAAATTATGATATCATATGCCCTAAGTTAGGCAACACGATCAAAAAATAAAAGCCGTCAACTTACAAGAGAATTGGCTCACATATAAAATTTAACAAAATACATGCAAGAAAAACTAGAATAATTGATTATAAAGAGAAGTCGGAAATGTGATTTTATATGGATTCTTCTTTCTTGTAAGCAATATCGGACAAATTCTAGAGCATAGGTTTCTATTAAAAAATTAACATGGAAGTAAGATTGTTGGGCTTTCCTAACAAAAGTCCATAGAAATAACTAGAATAACTTCCAAAGTAAATTGCAATCCTAAAACCTTCTAAATGTGACATGCAATACTTTGTCACTCACCTTCACTCGAAGCTCCTTCATTGAATGTGGAGTCAATAAAGCATGTATAGTTGCCACAATGGGACCTTAATAATAATGTATTTACAACAAAGGTTTGATAACCACTTAAGCACCAAATGTATATGCTAACTCCAACTCTTAACAAGGCAAGTATTTATCAGACTTGCTCACCTGCATTCCATAGACCACAATATGATCGCCTTCATGTAGCACACCATTTATCAATATAACATCAATTGTAGTTCCCAATTCTTCTATAACCTTCACCTCCAAGACGGTACACTGAAATAACAATTCAAAACCATCAAAACTAACAAAATATGATGTTCATGATCTAAAAGACTATTTAAATTAACTTTTCCAGCCCTGATATTTAAAGTAGAAGAACAAACTTTCCCACAAATGTTGCAAATGAATAGAAATGTAGAACAAAATATCTTTAGGTCAAGGGCATCAAAATGAATCTTTGGATGACTCTGAAGTGATTAATATATTGTCTAAGTCACTTCACAAATTGGCTTTTTCATCCCAATATTGCTCTAAATATTTAGTGAACTTCTTCTATTGGACTATGTATTGTTAATGAAAGCTAAAGTAACCATAATTCAAGAACTTTATCCTCTGATAACAAAGGCCCTTTCCTTACAACATACTAGGTAAGGATTCTTGCATGATGCATACTATGATAGTTAATCTCTTAAACAATTTCATTATTTTAGCATCTATATGAGTGAAAAACCTACACACTTTGTAGGTTAAAACATGTATTCACCAATGCCAGATAAGAAGGCGCCATACTTAGAGAGACATTTCTTAGGCTTCTGATTTCACTTAACATTTGAGAAGAAGTTAAAGTATATACCAATGTAATTGATAGGTGTAAAGCTAGACTGCACAGCCTTTGCCAGCATCCTCCCTACCTGTTCCTGTATGCTCAAAATCATGACTCCGGTTGCCTGGGGCTGTCAGGGCAGATTTCGGCATGCAAACGGACCCTTTCCCTCCTTGCCATGGGGCGATCCGCTACGTCACTCTCGCTCACATGGAAGTGGCCAATCAAGAGGAGGCGAGACACGGTGGAGGTCTGGCTCGTTGGAGAGCTAGACTTTATGGAGGGGGGTCGATAAGTTCTGTGGCCTTTGTTGTTGTGCATTTTGTTTTATGTTTCGTTCAACAATTGTGGTAGTTTAGATAACCCTATGACCCGAAGGGTCACTGGTTTCTCTTCTTATATTTGGATTCCTTAAATTCAACCTTTGTGTGGGCAAGCGGTTATTTTCGTTGATGGCTTTTGCTATTTCTGTCTCTGAGAAATGCTCTGTGCCGTTGTAATTGCTTAGTTTCTTCTAACAACAAGAGAACAAATGGGTCTCCTTGTGGAAGAATAAACGTTTGTTGTTGTGGTTGTAGATGCAACACCTCGATCTCGTCACAAATAGCGCTCACCCACTCTCTGCTCACTCCTAAGCACATTCGTGAATCAGGATAGAGGAAGTTACATAATTGCTAACTTTAACCAGATCTAGGGTTTTGAACTAGGGTTTTGTTGACCCAGGGTTTGACTTTGTTTAACTGTGGTTACCTCGTGATGGTATCGAGGGTTTGCAATGTTTGTCTATTCTAAGAGATCTATATGAATGCAAGCTAAATGATATGCAAAACATCTTTTTGGTATTTATTTGGAGTATTTTGGAAATAGAAGTGCTTCTAATCTATGAAAAAGAAATATGTGTGCAATCCTGTATGACTTTTCAAATGCAAAGTTTAATCTATGTTTTTTAGGTTTTTGGTGTTTTCAATGCAATCTAAACTGATGGAAAGGGAAGATGCTTTTTCTAACAATGTAGGTCTAGAAATGTGAAAATGATTAATCTAACATGCAAGATCTAATCTATCAAGGAAAAATCAATGTGTTACTATTCCCAAGAGCAAAATGTGATTATCTAATTACTATGAAAGCAATGAAAGAACCTGAAAGAGATGAAGATTTGTTGACTCCACTACCCTCAGTAATCCTTGTGTAGGCAACCTCGAATCCTTTTGTGGCAGCAGGTGATCCTCTTGACAACAAAATGACCCAAAGAAGCAAAAGGAAGCTTTTGTGAAGCTTGTATGAGCTCAGTGAGAGCTTGGATTGAGCACAATGGCATAGAATGAAGCAGCGTAGCGTTGCTTAGTTGAACAATAAAAGCAAAAGGCACTTTCATCCTATAAGAACATATGAATGCTAGATTAGAGAGCAAAATTGGCAAGAGCCATGTGCATAATGAATTTGCCTCCGTGGAAGAGCTTTGAACCTATGCAAGAATGAAAGCTTTGAAGATTTGGAAAACTAAAGAAAGAAATGAAGAAAGAGGATCAAGGGCCTGTGAAGAAGCTTGAAAAAGCTTGTGAAGATGAGAAGGGTATTCTCCAACTTGCTTAACCTAGAAAATAATGAAGAGGTGATGGGTATTTATAGGTTTGAGGAATGGAATTGATTGAAGAGTTAACTCATTTGATTGATGAGTTAACAAGAAAAGATTTGGGAGTTAACAAGGTTGATTGCCCAGTGAACTCAGCTAATTAGGGAGTGATGAAGCAATGATAGCTTATCATTAAAGAGTAAATAGAGGTGAGGGAGTGCATGAGATTGATTAGAGAGTTAATTTGAGATCAAATAGAGTTAATTAAGCATGTGTGGGTGCATGAAATATTTAACTCTATATCAGGGATTAAAAATCATGCAAACAAAAAGAAAAATGGGCGAAAACAGAGCAAAAACGAGAGAGAAACTCAAGTTTTTCCATGGGTCAAAAGACGACAGGGTCGCCAATTTCACCAGATAGGGTCATCCCTAGGGATCATGGGTCGCCTGGGGAGATCTGGGCTCAACTGGGTCAAATACAGAAAATCTAGCTGGCAGAGGGTAGAAGGGAGGAAAAGGATGAATTCTGCATCAAGAAACAGGTCAGTCATGTGGAAATGATAGGGGGAGGTTTGGATTGGTTGGTCGAAATTGAAAACTGACAGTGGGAGATGGATTGGGGGACCTCTAGAAGGCTTCTATGAGGTGCACTAGACGAAATACAAAGGGGAAAGGTGAAAACTCACCTACAAGACACTCACAAGGCTTAGGATCAAGGTCGAAAGCTAAAAAAATGTAAGTCGACAAGTGTCGCAACAAGTGTTGAAAAGCTTCGCAAATGGGAAAGGAGAGAAATTGACAAAGAAGAAACAACATAAGACAAGAAAAGAGGACACGTCATCAAGAGGCCTGCTGCCCAAAGGATTTATTTTCATGCTTACATGTACGTGACAAGGATTTGAATCATCATAGGGGTCCTTGTGGAGGTAGTGCGTGATTTTTGTGCTTATAGTTCCAAAATGGAATCTTTGAAATAGGAAATGGGTATCCATCAAAGCATAATGGCAGGGGGATTTTTGTCAGATATTACAATTGGACAGAATACCTCAAAGAGATGTCATCTCTTGGACTGCAATTATTGTTGGATGTGCACAAAATGGATTTGTTGAAAAGGCTTTACAAAGTTTCAAGCAAATGCAATTGGCAGGTGTAAATCCAAATTCCACAACCTTTGCCAACATCCTTCCTACCTGCACCAAAATGGGATCATTGAAACAACATATGGACATCCATAAAAAAAGTAATGGATAGAGGAATTTTGTAAGATGTTGTAGTTTCAATTGCCCTGGTAGACATGTATGCAAAATATGGAGGCATTGACAAGGCATGTGAACTGTTTGGTAGAATGCCTCAAAGAGACATCGTCTCATGGAATGCAATGATTGTGGGATATGCATAGAATGGATTTGTTGAAAAGACTATAGAAGCTTTTTAGAAAATGCAATTAGCAGGTGTAAAACCAAATTTGACAACCTTTGCCAGCATCCTCCCTGGCTGTGCCAAAATGGGAGCTTTGGAACATGGTATGGACATCCATCATAGCATAATGGAAGGGGGATTTTTGTCAGATATTATAGTTGGAAATGCTTTGGTAGACATGTATGCAAAATTTGGAAGTATAGATAGGGCACGTGAACTGTTTTATGGAATGGCTCAAAGAGATGTCATCTCTTGGAATGCAATGATTGCAGGATATGCACAAAATGGATTTTATAAGGATGCTCTCAAAATATTTGAATTAATGAAGCACTCTAGAACATATCCTAACATTGTAAGCTTTGATTATGTTCTATGTGCATGCAGCGATGCAAGTTTAGTGGATGAGGGTTGTACATACTTCAATCAGATTAATAACCCTTATTGCATTACACCTACAATTGATCATTATGTGTGCATGGTTGACATAGAAATCCTTTGCAAAAAAAAAAGAACACAAAGACATAGATACCTGCAAAAAACTTAGCAAGTCCAATGAAATAAACGAAACCAACGAGGGGAATGAAATTTTCAAGCACCAACTCAAATACCTTTTAGGAGTAATTTTGTAAAATGAAAACCTAGTTTTGGCTAAATAAACCATTCCTCATAATTTTGAATGCATAGTCCAAAAATCAAATGGTAGAGACATAAAAACTTCATTTTCCAAAAGCCATTTTCCTATCAATTACTCCTAAAGAAAATCACCACAACCCTCTAGCAGAGAACCATTGTTTAAGTTGCTCCAAATTCTCAAACCCTAGATCATATGACAAAAAATCCTATCTTCAAACAAGACTTCCAATTCCTCATTAATTCCCAACATGATCATTGTATGTAGACATAAGAAATTAGAACCCATTTGCAACACAAAAAAATTGATAAAAGGTTTCTTACACCTTGGATTAATTATATAAACAAAGTAATAAATTTTACACAATGCCTGCAATAAAATTACAAGGACTAAAAGAGAAATTACTATCATATAAAGTCAATCACACCTCCTTCCAAATCTCCATTTTTAATAAGTCTATCTTGTTGGAGCTCCTAATTAACACACATAATAGCCCCATTAAAGACCAAAAACTCACCACCAACTTCTATACTTATCTTTGCATTACTCTATGGCAAGCCCTCCCTTTTGTTCTTATCCTTAAGCACCTCATAAATATCCCTCACCCTACAATTGAATTTATTGGTAATCCTAATAGTCTTAAACCCCTTCTTTACAAGCACCACCTTATTGACTAGCTCGATTGGACCCACAAAAACAAATACAGGTGCAAGTGAGTTTTGGATGATGAGAGCTTCGACTCAAGCTCATCTTTGGCTGGTCTGCCAATAGTCATATGCTCCATATATTTCCTCACCTATAGATAGGTAGATATTAATGTGGCATGAAATCCTCAAACAACATAAGCACTATTTTGTATAGAAGCTTATAATATTTAAGGAAATAATTAATATTAGAAAAATTGAATGTTATATTAATATCCAGCAAAACCAAGCAGGTCCATGGGACTCAAAATTACATCCAAATTCTACCAAAATATGACTGAGCTAGAAAAAAGTAACAATTAGTATCAATAAAGAATAAACCCGCCTATGCCAACACAACCATTTTCCCATTTGTCTAGATTATAGTTTTAAAATATATTTTCTCCCAAAAATTGCCTCCCTACTCTATCTTGGTTCATGTTGTAAGATGCATATGAAGAGTTAGGCGGGGATGTTATCTAGTTTGATTAAGTTATCCACTCTGTCTTGGTTTGTTCTTGTATTCCTCATACAACGAGTTGAGTGGGGATGTTACCTATTGTCAATATGTTATAATGTTCCTTGAAAGGCCTGATGCTTTACAACATGCTCATCAACCCATCTATAATAACTATGACATGATGTCAATTTTGACCTTAAACCTACCTTTGTCTGAAGTAAATTTTGATGAACCAACAACCTCTCAATAGATTTAAGTTTGACAATCAAGAATTACTCAATCTATCATATTTTTAAGTATCATAGAGATAAATTATCTAGACACATTTTCAGAATGTACAGGAGCATGCTAACTGTCCTAGAAATATTATTAATAAGACCACATATGGACAGGGCATTGTTATATTAACCCTCCTAGAAAGAGACAAAAAGATCATGTAAGTATGGCATTCAAAGTTCTATAATTATGATTCATGCCATGAGTTGTGTTAAGGTACATAGGCATATAAAGTACGAATATGTTTAATTGATTGAGCATATGTCACATGTGGAACAACTTCAACAAGTCTGAAACAGTATCCATCAATTAATTACCTATGTTCCACGGCATTTCAGGGATAGGGACAGGGATAGCAAGATGGCAGGGGATGCATTTTGGGGACAACAATCCTAACTAATATTAAGTAACATGACATCAAAATTAAGACACTGACAACAATTTAGTAGCAATAAATATATCATGAAAGCAGTATAACATTAATATAACAACAATAAAATTAATCATGATAGCAGTTACAACAGCTACAATAGTATAACGACAATAAATATTAAATCTATGAACACAAGGTGGACAATGTAGTGCTAAATTCACCTCCAAAGTTTAGTGTCCGGTGGTTGAGAACTTGATTAGGGTTCTTAGTGGTTCCTCAACACCCAAACCAACCTACTTTAATAGGGACTTTATTTTGGAAGTTTTTGCCATATTTCATACAATTCACTTGGGTGCATTATTATCTTGAAATGAAGGGTACCATGGTCTGAAGAATGTCACAATAGGGTTTACCAGTCTCCATGCTTAATTGCAAAAGTGTAATATGAAACTCATTATTGATTGAGCTATAAACAAAATCAAAGTCCCAATTAACACTATTTTTTGTAGTTGATTCATTGAACCTGCATTAGATGCTGCTGCAGAGTTATGAAACTTGGCTGCAAAAGAAGATGCATGTTTGCATATTGAAATATTTGGGCAAAATTTTGTCAGTACTTGTTTTTTTTAATGCAATATTGTTCAACATTGTTATATAATTATGGAAACCGTGCGGCACTGTCATATTGGTAGGGTGACTTATATAACTTACTATATGTGAGAAGCATACGAATCTCATGGTCTTTGGTAGGTGGACAGATGGTTAATGTAATAGATTAATTTGTTTGCTTATTATATTCAAGATGTATGGTAGTAATTTAAACAATTCCCAGAAGTGTAACATAAGCTTTGAGTACTCTTAAAGTGCTTTGTAACTTGCAAGATCTTGACATTATGCACTTCTACATTTCATTTTCTCTAGCATCAAGTCTAATTTCAGATATCTAGGATCTCATGAATTGTAACAAATGGCAATTCTATATCATAAGATTCCATTTTCTAACTATAACACACATGCAGATCTTCTAGAGTTTTAAATTGGAAAGAGTGGCAAGCTCATATAAGAACATCCATATTTTATGTCTTGCCTATCCTCACTGTAGTGAATATCATGGTGGATTTTTTTTAAAACATTATAAAAACTATGACTGCCAAGACATCCCTAGGATGGTCAAGGGATGTCTTAGACATCCCCAAGTGCCTCAGGGATGGGAAAACATCCCCACGGCATTTCTTGTCCATCTAATGTGTTTCCAAAACATTTTGCCATGTTCAAAACTTTTGGGGGACAACCAAGGGACATCCCTTGCCATCTTGCCATACCCGAAATGTCGTTGGTGATAGGGATGGAGGTTTGAGGGCCAAAGACGCATCCCCATGGAACACAGTTAATTACACAAAATGATGCAATTTTTAGTAGCTTTGAATCACTAGAACTTCCAAGGTACAAGAAGCTCATAGATGTTATGGTTTGTCGTCTCCAACTTTGAAAGCTCCACCAGTATGTGTTGTTTTTATGTTCCCAACCATGAAGGTATTATTCAGTCATCCCTAAAGCCCACCTATAATGTGTATGACTAAACAAAAGATTATTAGATAGTGTTACATAATAGCACGGTCAATGCAAGTGCTAATTGCAAAGAGAATTTTTGTAAATCTTTTCTGACAATATAGACAACTAAACAAGCAATAAAATTCCTTGACCATGCATATTGGGCATTTAACAAATCAAGAAAACTCAGGTCATGCCCTTAAGAAAATACGATGATGATTTAATCTATCAAAACTAGTAGTCTAGAACAAGGTTTCTGAATATCCAAGCTCTAAAATTGTTCACAATGTACTTTTCTTAAACTACAAACTATTAGAATCTAATATTGCACTTTAAGGACTTGACTAGAAGCTCAAAACCAACTCAACAATTTTTCACATTTGCCATGCAAATCATCACAATCCAACCAATACACATTATGTGAGACCTTAATCAAACAAAAAATATCTGAAAATAGTTGAGGATAAGTTCAATAATAATTCACATATGACCTGTTTAAAGAATATACAATTACAATCCAAATCTTATGCATTCATGGTGATCTAAGCCAAACCATAACTGAAAATAAGCTCTATAATTGTTTGCAATTTCTTCTACTTAAATTACAAACCCCTACACATTCTTGAAGATGTAAAGACGAAAGCTGAAAATAAGCTCTATAATAGTTCGCAATTTGTTTTGTGTCAACTACAAATGACCATAGTGTAATCCGTACACATTCTTTAAAGACTTGATCAAATAGTTAACAACCAAAAACTAGCTTCATAATTGTTGACATTTGCATTGTTTAAACTATAGTCTAGTCCTTACACACTCTCTTATGCCTTACTGAGATAAAAATTCCCAAATCCAATCCCCATTCTTTCTTTAAACCTTACCAAAAAATTAACTAAAAAGTAAAAAGTAAAAAAGCTCAGAGTTTTTAGTTGCTTATGTACATCACCTATAGTTAAATGACTGAAAAATAAATAAGAATATCAAAAATGTACAAACAACAATTCAAAATTGAATTATAGATATACTCTTTAAAAGTCAAAAGCAATGCTTACCATCACACAAATGGAAGTTGTTGCGCTAGCCAGAAAGACACTTTTAAAACTTTAGACGGCTAAAGCATAGATAACCAAAGGACCTGCTGCAAGAAAAGAGAATGGCTAACTAAGAAGAGAACCTACAGCCACCATTGAAACAAATATGACAGACCTATCAAGGACAAGTGCAGCTGATGAAAGGGTAATTACATACATTGAAAATGTACTTGGCAAGAAACCTATACAAATGAAATGGATTAGGATTCAAATACCAAACGTGAAATGTATGATTCTATTGTTTTTCCACAAGAAATCATTTTCGAGAAGCATCGATAGAAGATTCACCTTCAACTTGAATCCTCACTGGGGATATGACCTTAATCAGAGCTATCTGAATTTATAACATTATAAATTAATCAACCAATGATTGAGAAATGCGTGGATCAAATAGAAATCATTAAAGGCTAGTGCACCCACAATATCTGTAACATGATGCTTTACGCCTTTTCCAACTACTGCCTATTGTACTAAGCTCCTCTCTTAACCATATCTATGATGTCGTAATAGCAGTATTTGTCAAATTGAAAAATCCATTATGAGCATCACATCAATGATAAAAAATACTGATACAATCTATAAAATCCACTCTAGTTTTCTGCCAAGATGCCCATATCTCACCAATACTATCACCAATCATGTCACACCTTGAAACATCATTCTATGACTTGTGAATATGTGATCCTAAGCAAGCACTCATTCATATTCATGAAAAACTAAAATATAGTCCTATACTAATCACATGCTCAGGCAACAATTGCAAATACCATAGCCTTCATCAAGGCATAGTTCAAGGTATTTCTTTTTGGGAACAACTTATTAATATATACCCAACTTCTTATTATTTGAGATGAAACCAACACCCCATTTCAAATTGGATAAACCCAACTTAAATCTCGACCTAAGAAAAAGCCACATGACCAAGCCCACCTTAAATCTAGAAAACTAGCCAACAAACAAGCTCCAACCCTATACACATAAAACATTTCTTAAATCTCCATAACATAAAGAGGGAAATAAACTCATACCATTTCATAAACAAACAACAAGAAGGCCTAATAAACAAGGCATGCCCAATTCCATGTCAGACATCCAACACAAGTCAACAAAACATAGGGGCTCCAAACACAACCAATCACAGTGTAGCTTGCAAAGCCAAAAATAGGGTGATAGCTTAAAAACCTACTTTACTGTGCATGAAGATCACTATACAAAGCATGAAGATCATATATAAAAGGCACACACAAGAAAAAGACAGAGACAAGATGCATGAAGATCACTATACCATGCAGAGGCGCAACAAGTGTATAATCCTTGACTGCAGTCATGTGCTTTCTATGACCCTCGTATACCCTTTGACCCTCTTTCAGAATTACACAATCCATAATCGCCGCATAATCGAAACCCCGAATTGTTAAACAAAGAATCCTAGAGGGTAAAATTGTACCTGAATGGTATGGCCCATGTTTTTTCCATGAGAATGCAAGAAAAAATTGTTGTTTAGAGAGACGATGTAGTGACTGAGCTTCGGCCTGGAAAATGCATGTTTAAGGTGCACCCACAGCCTACCCCTGATGTGTATTCAGTGCTGAGGCTACAACAAGTACGAATGGAGGAGGAGGATTTGAAGGCGAGTCCAAAGTCGAAGCAAATTAAGAATGAGGGAGGGAAAATGAAATAAAAAAAATTATTTTAGAATTTTTTTTTTATTGTCTTAATTTAAGACAATTAGAAAATTAAAGACAAATTAATATTTTGTCTTAAATTAATGTCTTAAAAACCTCCTTTATGTAGTAGTGTATTTTTAATTTTTTTTTTGGTATATTTCCTATTGTATGATTTATCTTTTTTCTTCTTAACCCTTTATTCAACCATTTCTCTCCCTTTATTCCTTTGGTCTAAGCAGACATTTATTGTCTTGCCTTGTATTGTCTTTGAATTCATGGATCATGATCAAATTGGAAAGAAAAAAGAATAGAGGAGTAATAGTCATTTATTTAGTCATTTTTATTTGTCTGACTAATTATTTAGTTGTGTTTTTTGCCCGATGACCAAATTAGTCATTTATAGCTGTGTTGCAAAAAATTAGTAGAATTTTGGTCACGTGAATAAAAGTTTTAGTCCCCTGGTCATTTATTTGCCATATTTCTACTAGTGTGTATTCTGTTGGATTTGAATTTTGAGATTAGGGTGATGCTGGTGATACTAATGTTTAATTTTCTTAGTTTTTGTGAGATGAAAATATGTGCACACATCTTGTAACTGCCAACAATTTGGTAGTCCAAAATTTTTTGGTTTTCCAAAATAAATAAATAAAATTAGGTAATGAAGAACAAGTGGCGGTAGTTTCATTCTCTTTAGCTCCTCAATTCAAATGATTTTGAATAAAGTGTGGTGGTGCCTTCGACCAAATTCTATAAAGATCGGTCTGCTGATATTAACATCCATGGTCCAATATAACTTAAATAGGAGGGTAATCAAGAAACCAAAGAATTGGGCTTTGAAACATGGTGACACACTCGGTGAATCACCTAGGTTAGGGAATGCACATTCTTATTTAGTTAAGTTATAATAAATAGCAAGCTTGTCATCTTACAGGTCCGGTGACTGGGCAAGAGTGGGTATGGCAAAATTGGGAGAGGGCGATAAATAATGGATAGTTGAGGATAGCCCTGATGGCACCAACGTCCACAACTGGCACTGGTCAGACAAAGATTACTTGCAATGGTCCAAATCTCACCTCACTCAACTCCTTGAAAGCCTTATAGTCCGTGATGAAGAAGCCCTCTCCATCAAAATCACAGCAATCGAAAAGATCGAAGGCGAGGCTTATGTTAACATCCACAAGGTCAGATACACATCAATGCCCCACCCATACAATGATACAAAAGTAAAGATTGATTTTTATTTCTATCCCTAACAAATTGTTCATTTAAAAAAAATTCTAATTTCCCCATTTTAGGGTGACCTTCGTGGCCTATAAATTTCTCATTTTGTGGGTAACCTTCGGCATAGATGCTTTCTTTCTGTGAAAGCTTTGTTGGGCACGCGGCACCCAGCATGTTAGATGTTATATTTTACTCAATTTGGACATTCTATCATATCTTCTGGGGCTAATCTTTGTAAGTCCATTGTTTGAGCTAAACCCATTTGGCCTTTTATTACAAATTTGTGTATTCATTGTTTGTTTATTAAATTCTAAAATAAGGATCTTTTTTGGTCAAAGTTACCTTGGCTGATTCGCTCCTGAATGCCACTCTGCCTTGGTTTGTTCATGTATTCCCCAAATAGTGAATTGGGTGGAGATGTTACCTATTTTCAAAACTTTATAATGTTTCTTGAAAGCCCTGATGCTTTACAACTTGAGTATTTAGTTTTAAAATAATTATTCTCCCTCAAATTGCTACACTCCTCTATCTTGGTTTATTGCTATATGTTGTATATGAAGAGTTAGGCATGGATGTTATCTAATTTCATTATGTTATCATATCGCCTCTGTATTTGATCATAGAGCTCCTCTATGAAATACCCAATGCTTTACAATTCAAGTATTTATTTTTAAAATGTATTTTTTCCCTCCCTTCTGTATTTGAACATGGAGCTTCACTTTGAAATCCCTAATGCTTAACAACTTGAGTATTTATTTTTAAAATACTTTACCCCCCTCAAATTGCCACAATCTTGGTTTGTTGCTTCATGCTTCCTACAATGAGTTAATGAGAATGCTATCTAATTTGAATACACTATCATGCTCCCTTGGTATTTGAACATGGAGTTGCTTTTTGAAAGCCCTGATGCTTTGCTGCTTGAGTATTTAGTTTTGAAATACTTTTTCTTTCTCAAATACTTTTTTCTTTCTCAAATACACATCTTGTAAGTGCCAAAAAAATTTGGTAGTCCTAATAAAAAAATAGTTTCTTTGGTAGTCCTAATAAAAAAATAGTTTCTTTGGTAGTCCTTCCTTTTTTAGTCATCCAAAAAAAATCGTCATAATACCAAAAAAGAATACAGCTAATAAATATTAATTAATAGAGAATTAGTCCTTCCTTTTTTTACTCATAAATTTTTTTTATCATAATACCAAAAAATAATATAGCTAATACAATTAGCACTAAAATATATTGACATTTAGTGGAACTAAATTCAATACATGAAAACCAAAGCATACAAGTAATAGAAAACAACTAATAAATATTAATTGTAAACAAATGAACAAAGCTAATAAATAGTAATTAAGAACATGGCGACTATTTTTCATTAAAAAGATCCTCCTTAAAATAAGAATACGACTAATAAATATTAATTAATAAGGAATCTTCATGATTACAATTAGCACTAAAATATTTTGACATTTTTCCATAGTAGAATTAAATCCAATACATGAAAACCTAAGCATAAAAATATTAATTAATAAGGAATCTTATTGATTACAATTAGCACTAATAAAATATATTGACATTTTTCCATAGTAGAATTAAATCCAATACTTGAAAACCAAACATACAAGTAATAGAAAACAACTAATAAATATTAATTGTAAAAAAATGAATACGACTAATAAATATTAATTAAGAACATGGCTGCTATTTTTTATTGAAAAATCTTCCTTAAAATAGCATCACATAAATATTGACACCTTCCTTATTACAATTTCCTTGATATAGCTTTATTGATTTTACTCTCCTGCTCCAGGGGGCTTCCACTATCCCAACCTTAATTAGAGTTTCGTCTTTCTTTATAAGAGTTTTTGTGTTTTCTTGTCAACCTTACTTAGAGTTTTGTCTTTCTTTATAAGAGTTTTTGTGTTTTCTTGTGTCTGATTTTCATGAACCTACGCTGCAACTTGGTGCCAATGTTAGACTTAGCTTTTTGGGGAGAAATCATCTATTTTGGGTATGGTCTCTCCACTATGTCTTGAAGTTATTTATTTTTGTTGCTTTTCTCATGTGTTTGTTGTTATTCCCAACACTTGTCAAATCTAAGGTCGATCTCTGTTGATTTAAATATGTGATTTGGTGCTTCAGATTCTAAGTGGAGTTGGGTTGGGTTGACTATAAAATAAGAGATTGTAAGGAAGTCTCCATAATTCACATTCATAGGCTTCAGCTTTCTCCTCGCCAAACTCTTGACATAAATTTTGAGGTATTTTTTACTATACTCATTTTTATGTATTTGGCGTTTTCATGCTATTTATTTTTGTTAACATTACCATTATTTTATTAACTTGCTCATTTACACTCTGCAAATCATGGCTCATTTATAGTGTGCAAATCATGGGTTCTCTTAATGAATGGGTAGAAAAAAAATGATTTTTTCGTCATCCAAATTTTAAAAAAAAAATTGGTAGTCCCAAAAAAATCGTCACTATTGGTCATGTGAAAATCATTTTTTAATTACTTAAAAACAATGCTATTTCTATAAATTTATAAAATTACTCATAAGCATTATTTTAACAACTATATATATATATTCAAGATGTCTAATGAACTTTAAAAAAAGTTTAAAAATAAAAGAAATATATATGTCAATGTAAGTATATTTGATATTATATGAATTTAAATTATTAAATATAAGTAGCGAAGGAAAAAAAATATTATTATTAACATTTGGTATTTAATCTATTCTTACCAAAAAAATATAGAACAAAATAAATAAATAAGTGTTTCCCTTATAATTATCAAACCCTACATATATATTTATAGACACACAGGGCTATATATATAATTAAAAAGAAAATACTCCACGTGAACCTACAAGTATTCAAATATAAATATATACTATTTAAGGATAGGCCTATAAATATTTGTGCCTATCGGCTATTTGATAGTACCTTTGGTGCTTTTACTAATTACATCGAATGTGTTCCCTTTGGCATACAAAGACATGGCTTGGTAGATCTATGGTCAGCATTGATGAATTTCCGTGCAAGATGATTGAAAAAGATCGGACCATTCATTTTCCATTTCACGCCGATTTTTCCGTCTGTCTTTTTCATTTGCCAGTTTTTTTCCCAATTCTTGGTTTGCAAGGAGATGCAGAGACATAATAAACATATGGGAGGAGTTGCAGAAGGTGAGCGGTTATTTTTTCCGTTCCACCCTCAAATTTTTTGTTGCCATTTTTTCGTTATTTTTGCCGTGCGATCGTCATGTTGTCATTTTGCAAGAGAGGAGGTGAGTGGTAATGGCAGTGGAACTGTGGAGAACATTCAGATTTAGGGATTCTTACACCGGGAAAAAATCATGTCAGAAAAAGTCTCATGTCGTTTAAATGTCCCTTGCCCTATATTTTGGAATTTCTATAAAAGTGCTTATAAACAGTAAGAAGTTTCTGATAATAATATTATTTATTTATTTTAAATCTTAAAGTGGATTTAAAAAATTATAAATTTACTATAAATTCACTTTTATTAATCATACGTAATAAATAATTTTGATTTGATCTTACAATTATTATATTTAGTTTTTAATTATTAAAAATTATTATTTTTTAAAATAATTTTGATTTTATCTTAGAACTATGATATGGAAATTTTAATTATTATAAATAATTATTTTTAAAATTTGTATTTTATTTATAATATGTCTTATAATTTATGAGAAGAAATATCTTTATTTTTAATTATGGAATAAATGTATTTTAATCAAATTAATTGATAATAACCTTAATTAGTTAAAGAATATATAATTATATAATATATAAATAAACTTGGTTTTTGTTAATTATAAAATAATAGTTATAAATTATTGACTTATTACTATTACTATAAATCAGATCAAAATGATTCTAAAGGATAGTAATACTTAATTTAAGATGATATTTTTTATTTAGTTAATATAATATCAGACAAAATTCAACTTCGAAAAACTCATGATTGAATTTTCCCTTGTGTCCCACATAGTATCGACCTAGCCATTATTGCCCCAAGCTCTCCAAAGACTCGACCGCTTAATCTACTTTTGAAAAGTACAAATTGGTTAAGGAAATTGACATAATTTTTTTGATAAATTGAAAAGAAAGCATTTTGATATTCCCACTTGCCAGTGAATGAGGGCTCTTCAGAGGTCAAATACAGACAACATACAACAATATGGCTCTTCAAAGGTCATAGAGAGAGAGAGAGAGAGAGAGAGAGAGAGAGAGAGAGAGAGAGAGAGAGAGAGAGAGAGAGAGAGAGAGAGAGAGAGAGAGAGAGAAACATATATATATATATATATATATATATATAGAGAGAGAGAGAGAGAGAGAGAGAGAGAGAGAGAGAGAGAGAGAGAGAGAGAGAGGCACAAAGATAGAAAGAGATTACACACACACACAGAGTTAAGTTTAGTCTTAATCCTTACACATTTTTTTAACCTAGACTTGATTTGTAGTTTATCCATTTATTATGCTAAGTCAAATATGCAAGTGTGGTTGATGTAGATTCAACTTTCTAACTTTCTATCTCAAAATTAATCTTGGGATTATACCAACTCCTTTCCTATTAATCATTATTTTTCAATTTAAATGTGAAATATGTGACAAACCCTAATCCATTTGAATAATCACCAAATCCCCACATCTGATACTTTATCATTGCATCCTCATTTAGAGAGTATAATCCAAACATCAAAATATTATCTAGCAACTAAGCATATATTGCAAGATTGTTTACCATGTCTCTGATTTTGTTTACACTATTAAATTGGTTAAAGGGTTTTGACCAAGAAGAAGACTCCTTGCTGAAAAAATCTCCCAATATCTTTAGATAGGGAGAGAGGGATAGAGAGACAGACACACAAATAGAGAGAGGGGGGGTGGGGGGGGGGGGGGTGAATAGAGAGAATGAGAGACTAATTTAAAAGAGAGATATTATAGAAAAGAGAAAGAGAGATATAGATAAGTGATATAGACAGAAAAAGAGATAGAGAAAAGAGAGAAAGAGAGAGACTAATTTAAAATTGTTTTATGCCAGATAAATAGAAAAATGGTGGGAAATTGGGAATTGAAAAATTGTCTGACGTTGGGAGAAAGGATAGCATAATGGATTTTGCGTGTGCAATCACACTTAATCAATTTTTTTTTTTTTTTACTTTAATACACTAAAAAGATGGATAAGTAACCTATGTGGCTGGAGTTACTAATAAAAAACATCAAATAATTGGAAATTGCTATTACCAAAAGCTATATGTTAATATGACACGTGTATCATGGTTTGGAAGCAAACTTCAGGGCTTCCATTTATCTGTTACATGGAAGTGCATTTAATAGCAACGGGCCAAAAATAGGTAGTAGGTCAATTAAATTTTATGAGTTTTTTTCTCTTTTTAACATTTCCTATAAGAAATATATATTTGTAAGGGAGATTAATTTGAATTATATTTATAAGTATAATATAATATTAGCACTTGCATGGTTTGCACCCATAGGAGGTTCAAGGAATACGCCGATAGGAAAAACTAGAAAAACTGACGAGTTTAGAAAATTTTTGGATTTTTTTTTATCAGCTAATTATATAGTTGTATATTTAGCTTAAAGATATTATATATTTAATATTTATAACTCAATTATATTTATTTTATATAATATCTAATATCTAATATAATTGAATTTATTGTTATATAGTATATATTATATAATGTAAATTATTTAGTATATTTCAAAAATAATATTATAGTATAGAATGGTATATTAATATTAAATATTTATAATTTAATTATATTTATTTTATAAATAAAATATAATATCTAATATAATTATATTTATTATTATATAGTATATTTTATAAGATGTAAAATTATTTAACAAATTTTATAAATAATAATATATTATAAAATCATATATTTATATTAAATATTTAAATGCATTTGCTACTTCATTATATATTGAATTTAAAAAAAGAGGAAGACAGAGGAGATGTAGAGAGAGATTTGAGAAATAATAATATATTATAAAATCATATATTTATATTAAATATTTAAAATATATTTGTTACTTTATTATATATTGAATTTAAAAGAAAGAGGAAGACATAGGAGATGTAGAGAGAGATCTAGGAAGAGAAGTGAGAGAAACATAGGGAGAGAGATATCTCAAAGAGAGGAAGTGTGTGAGTTTAGTAGATAAAACTTGTAGTTGTGGAAATCAAAGGTTGAAGATCTTTTAGTGGAGAGAGATGAGTGGATCATAATAATTGTTGCACTCAAATTTCTACCATCAACAATGGATCAAGATGAATGGGGCGCATGGAAGATGCACAAATAGGCCATCAGAAATCTCTCTCTCTCTCTCTCTCTCTCTCTCTCTCTCTCTCTCTCTCTCTCTCTCTCTCTCTCTCTCTCTCTCTCTCACTTGTCACTTCTCTCTTATTGTCTCTATGTCCCTCTCTATCTCTCTACCTCTCTCTATCTACCCATATCTCTCCCTCTTTCTACCCCTCTCTACATGTTTATGTCTCCCTCTCTCCCCATCTTTATCTCTCTACCTCTCTATATCCTCCATTAAGGCTATTCCAAACCACATCAAATGATCAACTAGATGGGAGTGGGGTAGATTTTTCATATCTTCACATAGTCCATTGCCTGGTTTGATCGACTGTCCCAAACATATTAATGTTAATGTTAGCATAGTTTTTTCCACAATTGCAAAAAATATAGAGGAATATAAATTATCCAATAATGTAAAGAATTGCCTAAAGTGGCTTGAATAACTCTTGTATGGGATCCAGTGTCAGTTTACTTCACTTTCCCTTATTTTTTTAAAAGCTTTGCTTTGCATGCTCAACAAGAATAAAACAATAATTTTATTTTTAAAGAATGGTTGAGAAATTACTTTATTTACATAGAGTGACAAAAAAAATTAAAACCTAAAATTTTATAAATAAAATATTTATTAACCATTATAATGTTATAACCTATTACATATATTTAAGTTAATTTTTTTGTTTTTTTGATGGGTAAGAGGTCGAGGCCAGAGATATATTTTATTAAATAGAATTTAAAGTACACCTTTGTTCAGTGCGGGCACTAGTAGGAAAGAATAGAGTGAAGAAAACCTCCGGTCTTGCCTGGGACTCATGGAGTCCAATACAAAATTTAGTTTACATAGCTTGTTGTCAGTATGCAAGAGAGTTCATTTTGAAGAAAATCCTCTTTTTACAAAGGTAAAAATTACAATTGTAGTCCTTGCTCTTCATATGAGCCAATCTTCCTGCTTATCCTTGATGTGCTCCATTCATCTCGGGATAACTTTGGACAGCTTCATGTTGTTCGGATTGGGCACCCTCCTATTCGAGTTCTTATAGGTAACTGCTCATGAGGGATCTATTTCCTTCACTGCTACTACAGTACACCTGAGGAATTCTGTCACACATGCCAGTGTCTTCCCAAGCTAATTCTCATGTTAGCAAAAATTCCTGCATAAAACTTGTTAGCTACTAATAAATAAATCCATTTAAGACTGATTACAGATACTACCAACATTACATCGAAAGTGGTGACTGCATAAGAGTCAATGCTTAAGAGGGTGATAGTGAATGAACATCTTACCTTTTTCTTCATTTTAAAATATACCCATGCATATGTATATGAATATGCAAATATTTGTAATTGAGTAGAAAACATGATTCTTCTCTAATTAAGCATGGCTGGCCATAGGAAAGTGGCAGCTGATTCACTAGCTTACTAAAACCTTTCCTTTACACAAAATCCTTAGATAGATCCTTAACCTATCACATCAGGATAATTAATGAGCGATGGGTAGCTATCAGTTAGGTGGAAAAGCCATTAACTTAATAATGTAATAGGTGTTTAATAGCAATGTCACCTCACATCATCACCTCACGCATGTAGGCATTAATCTCAATGATTTTAAAACATGCCTTTTTGATATTGAACTACTTCTAGCCCAAAGGAGCAAATCAATATTGAAGATTACTGAAGGATAGGTAATCATAACACAATCTTCAATTATTTAGGCATGAAGAGGCACGTGATTGTCCCTTTGCTCTTTACAAATATATCAACCCATCACAGATAGGCTGATCCTCGTGCTGAATTGGAGTATTAACATGATTGTGATAGCCTAAAGGACTGAGTGAGAGAACTATATATATATGTGGGTCATTAATAAGAGCTTTGTATAGGTGACACGTTTTAGGGCAGGTTGGCGTAGGTAAAAGGGGCAAACGACCATTAAAATTAAAACCAACATTCGTAAGTAGTTAGAGGAGAGTCTCGACAAATCTATAATTACTTTAATTGCAAACAATTCCCATCAATTCCAATGCCAGTAAGATTCACAGTGATCTTTACTTCAGAGACCGTCATCTGCGGGGGAATGGAGACCCTAGTGAGATTGGTCAGCTCCAAGTGCCAGATGGCTTTTCTTGGTCCTATGACATTGCTTCGTCTGCAATGCATGCTTCGACGCTCAAATGAGCTAATGGTAGGAGCCATCAGGATGATAGTCGGGAGGAAGTTCATGGAGGAGGCAGAAAGGTATCGAGTTGATACTGATGTGACTTCATGAGTGTTGGCAATGTTATTGGAGCTAGGGATTGAAAAGGTGCAGATAGAATAGATTATGATGGGTCTCTTCTATCCTGAGCACTTGGGAGAATTGGGGAAAACCCTGGAGGCTGCTAGTGAAGGAATAGGGATACCTAGGCCACGGGATATGGCTGACAGGTGAATGATCTAGATGTAGTGGTGAAGCTTTACCCATTCATTCTTGACCTCAAGGGACCGGACCTAATGGTGGCCAAAGAGATGGCGGAGGTAATTGTGAATTTTATCAAGAGAGTTTTGGGGCTGGATGCTAAAGAGGGATATGCATGGGTGGGAGAATTTAACTGCCAGGTGCTCGAGTATGACAAAGAGTAAGTCTGGAAAAGTTTGTTTTTTGATGAAATTACTGAAAGAATGCTTATAAGAAGCCATGAAATGGCTTGATTTTGCAGACCCTGCGAGGTCACGAATACTCTGTATAGGTATTTTAGTAGAGATCCAATAGGGTCTCATATAGAACTATTCTCCAATGATAAAGTAGTCTGGTTGTAGAAAGCTATTTTGTAGAACAAAATCTGGTATACTTTTATAGGAATATGAATATAAGTCGAATGAAGTGTTTTAAAGAATGAACTTGTGAAAGATTGTGATAATATGCATATTAATGACAAAGGGTGAAAATGTTAAAACAGGGAGAAGATTATATAAATATATATACATATATATACATGTTAGTATATATAATGTATGAATAAGATTATATATATATATATATATATAAAAATATATGTATGTATATATATATATATATGTATATGTGTGTGTGTATATATATATATACAAGTATGAGTATATATATATATATATATATATATATATATATATGTAAATAAATAACGAGAAGTGCATGTTTAAAATGAATATAAATAAACCAATTTGAGAGCATCTAGAGAAGAAGGGATATTGGATTGAAACAAGCCTGAGAATATATTAGACTTACTCGTTTGACTCCCTTAACCTGGGGGACTTGCAGTCAAAATTTAGAGTTGGCAGTCTTAATTAAGAGTTGTATTTAATGGTTAAACAAGTGCCATCAGTACCTTTGTTGGCTAGGTTGTCTTCTTTAACATTGCCCTCCCTAAAGATGTGGTTAAATATGCATTTTCTGAAAGAGGTAGTGATGTCAATGGCAGTGGAGACAAGGGAGTTGAGTCTCTAGTTAGGCATGCTACCTTGTCTTAAGGCATTAATAGTAATCATAGAATCTCCTTCCACTACAAGTTTCTCAATTTTTAAATTTCTGCAGAATATGAGTCCCTCAATCAGTGTTGATAATTCTGCTATGTTATTTTTTGCATTGTTTAGGGGTTTGGCGATAGCAGCTACTTCCTTCGATTCCCAATCATGGATAACACAGCCTATACTTGCAACTCCTGGGTTGCCTCTGGATGCACCATCAAAATTTATCTTGAACCATCCTTTTTTAGGGGGTTGCCATTTGCATTCTTTTCTTTTGTTGGAGGTTTTGTGGTTACCTGGTCCCACATAGGGGGCAGTTTTAATCCTACCCATCTACCACGCATGTTTTCATCCCATTATGACATTATGGCTTGTTTCCTAGGACTATTAAGAACCCTACTATTAGTAATTTCAATGATAATAGCTTCAATCTTGGAAATGAGTTGTTCAAAAGTCATCTTTTTCTCCTTGAATATTCTTCTATTTTTTTCTTTCCATAGCTCCCAGATCATAATCGAGGGGTTTATTATCCAAAGTATATTATAGATGCTTTTTTTATGAATGTTTGGCTAGCATAGAAACAAGTCCAAAATATTATTAGGAAGGACGGTTACCCAGCCTAGCTTACTGCATAACAAGTTCCAACATTTGACAGAGAATTGACAATTGAGTAGAATGTGGTCTGTTGTTTCGTGCTTCTCCTCACATAGGAGGCATCTGCTGGGCCCTTCAAATCCCATTTTAGTAAACCTTTTTGCTGTTAGTATTTTCTTTTGTAAGGCTAGTCATGAGAACATATCGGCTTTTGGGAAGCAGTTCTTATCTTGGCACAATCTCAGTGGTAATGTTGTTTTAGGTCTGAGCTGTTGTTTGATTAAAATTTTATATCCCTCTCTTGTGTTGTAGGCTCCTGATTTGGAACCATCCCATACCAATCTGTCAGTGCCTTTTAAGAAGGATAAATTCCTCTTGCTAAGTATATCAAGTAATTTCCTTTTATCACTATCTGGGATGTTCACATTTTCCAGTGATTTCCATTTCCATTCTTGGTTGGCATCCCTATTGGGGAAATCTATGTAATCTCTCACATATTTCCCCCATTGGGATTCAAGGGTTCTTCTTGCATCCACTAGGTTGACCAGGCTGTTAATCGACTCAAACCCTCCCCAGGAGTCATCCCAGAAAAGTGCTTGATTGTCGTCACCAAGACTCCAAGTTAGTTTGTCCATGAAGAGTTTCCTGCAATCCATCATAAAATTCCAGAGTCGGGACCCTTTGGGGGGGTTGGCCATCCGAAAGAGAGAGGCAAATTCATTTCCTCTAAGATATTTGTTCCTAAGAATTTTTACCCATTTTAGGTTTGGCTATTTATACATTCTCCATATTAGTTTAGTTCCCAAATCTTTGCTTTGTTCCTTGATATTTTTCATATCCATGCCCCCTTCTTCCTTCGGTCTACATATTTTGTCCCAAGCTACTAATGCCATTCTTTTCTTATCCTCCATTCCTTGCCAGAGGAAAGTTCATAGGATTTTGTTAATTTCTTCTCGTTTCTCTACTGGGAGGTTCGTGCATGATAGTTGATAAATTGGTATTGCTGAGAGGACAGATTTTAACATTATGACTTTTTCGGTTGAATATAACCACCTGCCCTTCCACGACTTAGATTTCTTTCTGATCTTAGAAGTAATATGGTCCCATAAATCTTTTGTCTTATTTATTTTGTCAAGTGGTAGACCTAAATACTTGCAGGGCAGTTCTCCTCTTTTGAAGGTCAGGATTCTGCATATTTCTCTTTGTTTCAGGATCTGTGTTGAAGAAGAAAATTTCTGATTTATCAGTGTTGACTTCCTGGCCTGAGGCTTTGGTAAAGGATTTTAGGATTTCTTGAAAAGTTCTTGTTTCTTCGCTATTTCCTCTACCATAGAGCATGGTGTCATCCACAAACTGTTGGTGGGTTATGGGGCTTAGTTCATATGTGATTTTGATTCCTTGGATTTTACCTTCTTCCCTGTAATTGGTGATCATCCTCCCTAGAGCTTCTACCATTATAATAAAGAGGAAGGGAGACATTGGATCTCCTTGTCTTAGTCCTCTTGACATACTGAAAAAACCTTCTGGGGTTCCATTGATTAAGACAGAGACCTTAGGACTAGATATGCATTCATAAATGAGATTTATCCATTGCTTCGCAAATCCAAAAGCCTTTAGGGTTTTGCAAAGGAAACACCAGTCAACCTTATCATAGGCTTTACTGATATCTAATTTGATTAGCATACTAGGGTTTTTGTTGTGTTGAATGGAGTGAATGGTTTCTTGGGCTATAATTACTCCATCATATATGGATATGCCTGAGACAAATCTAGTTTGTTCATCACTAATAATGTCTGGTAGTACCTTCTAAATTCTATTAGCTATAGTCTTTGTGAGTATTTTATAGATAGTGTTACATAGAGAGATAGGTCTCAAATTCCCAAAACTCTTTGACTTTTCCTTTTTAGGAATAAGTGTGAGGAATGTGTTATTTACTTCTTTTAGGAGGTTACTAGAATTCCTCACTCCTTCAAGTGCTCCCACTACTTTATGTCCTATGAAATGCCAGCATTTCTGAAAAAAGAGGATTGGGAAGCCATTTGGTCCTGAGGCTTTATTCAGCTGCATTTGGGAGACTGTCATTTCGATCTCAATTTTGGTGAACTTTACATTAAGAGCTTTGTTTTGGTCATCAGTTATGATCCTTGGGATGTTATGTAGAATGGCTTGTTGAAGTAGCATGTTTGATCCTTCCTGATTGTTGAGAATGTTTTCAAAATATCTGACTGTTTCCACTGCAATTTGTTGTGGATCTTCGATCCAAGTATTGTTATCCCCCTTAATTTTAGTGATTCTGTTCATGTTCCTACAAGCTTTGGTACTGTTATGAAAGAACTTCGTGTTCTTATCTCCAGCTTCCAGCCAGGTTTCCCTAGATTTCTGGTGCCAGAACATTTCCTCTTTGGACAATATATCTTCATAGTCAGATTTCAGTTGTTTTTCTCGTAGGTATAGATCTCCATCCATGCCATTAGCAATAACCTTTTGGTTGAGGTTTTCCAGATCTTCTTCTAACTTGACTTTAATCTCAAAAATGTTACCAAAGTTATTCTTATTCCAGTTGAGAAGTTTTCTTTTAATAGTTTTCATTTTGGAGATTAGACAGAAGAGCTTGGATCCAGATACCATCATTTCCTTCCACCATTGCTCAATTAAAGCTAGAAGGTTATTGTCTTTTAGCCACATATGCTCAAATTTAAATGGGCAACGTTTGGGTTGGCTATCTTCTGAGATACACAACTAGATGGGCAAATGATTAGAGCCCGAGTATGGCAAAATCTCTGCCATGAGATTATAAGGAAGTTGAGCCCAATTACATCTAAAAAGAAATCTATCGAGTTTTTCTGCTATATTGCTAAAGCCTATTCTCCTGTTATTCCATGTAAAACCCTCCTCTACAGTCTTAATTTCCATAAGATTATTTCTGTGGACCCAGTCCTTGAAGTCATATGCAGCTGTGGACATCTTTGCTAATCCTCTTGCCTTTTCTTTGGGATCTAGGATGGCATTGAAATCTCCACCCAAAATGCAGATCTGATCTTGTAAAGTCATCATGAACTATTCTATCTCTCTCCAAACTACTCTCTTCTCTTGGTTCTGGGTAGGACCATATATATTGAAGAGTATGAAGTTAAGATTACTCCTAATTCTTTTGACATAACCGCTCATCCAATTCTTTCTTCTACTTAATACTGAAAATGAAACAACCCTGGGATCCCAGATTACCCCTAGGCCTCCTGAGGCTCCTTCAGTTAGGGCTCCAACTAGCTCCCAAATGCCTAGTTTTTTCTTTAGTGTATCAATTTCTTCAGTGTTAAGTTTAGTTTCTTGGAGCATTAGTATTTCAGGTTTGGTGTTTGAGATACAACATTTTAAGATCTATTGTTTGTTAGGGGCATTGATTCCCTTAACATTCCAAGTATTAATTCTCATGGCGCCTAGGGAAGGCACTTCCCCTTCCCACCATTAAACATTTCAATGATCTTGGTTTGATCTTTTGCCTCTCCATCTTTCTCTCTCAGTTCATAAAGTGATTTCCTTCCTCCTTTTTTGTTGTTTTTGGCATAATCTGGGGTTTCCTTGCTGAAATCAGGTAGGGCAATTCCCAGTTTTTGTTCTGCTATCTCCAGCTTTTTACATTCTGGTTCCATTAGGGCTTCTGCATAAATACCTTGCTCTTTCTCCTTATCCTCAAGCTCCAATATCTTAGTAATAATCTTTTCTTTCTCTTTGTTAGCTTCCTCTACTACTACTTCCTCAATTGTTTTCCCTAGGATCTCATCATAGATTTTTTCTAGATCTATGTGGTTATTCATACACATGGCTTTCTTGTGGCCTTTGGGGTCAATAAGACTTTACTCTAGTTCATATGAGTTTGGGACCCAATCAGGGGTCTCTGATGCCTCTAGTTCTACACTTTCTTCCCCTACTGTGGGGCTAATATGATTGGGGTCCCCTTTTGGCAGTTCTCCTTCCTCGAGTACCATCCTTCCCATATCTTCAAGGTTTTGCTTCCTAGATTTATCTCCTTCAGGGAGATTTTTACCCAGATCAGCTCATACCAAGTTCTTACTTAGGGAAAGGTCATTACTATGGTTTTTAATGTTCCCTTCACCACCTGGAGTGTATTTTGGGCAAATCTTAGGCAGAGATGCAACCATACTCGGGGGCTGACTAAGTCTCGCTAAGTTCTACTTTGGATAGGGTGCATTTGTGATGGTGGAGGATCTTTCTTCAGAGATTCCGCAATAAAACCTCCTTTCTTATCATTAAATTTGATATTGATGTCCATAGATTGGGGTTTTAAATTTTTCTTAGTAGGTTTTGTTGCGGTCCTGTTGATAATGTTGTTATGGAAAGGGCCATTAGAAAATATAGGGTTGATGCAGTAAGTGGCGAAGTTGGTTTTAATATCAAAAGGTTTTAGGTTTTGTTTGCTTATGCCCATTTTAACTAAAAGGGGAACATCGGATTGAGATAGGAATCCTTCTTCTAATCCTACAAATTCGCCCAGAAGGTTACCAATTTCTCTCAGAATTTTATTGTGAATAAGCTCTACTAGGAGGTTAGGTAACTTAACCCATCTAATAGTTTTGAGTTTAATTTTGCTAGGATCAAAGTATGGGAGCCATTCTAGATATTCAAAATTGTATCCTTTATAGTGTAGGTTTTTACTCAGCAAGATTTCCTTTTTTAAGTCCACATTTTTACAATCAATGAATATAAATCCTTCAGAAACAATAGTGATACTTACCTAGTCCCTATAAAGAGCTTGGATCCATTCAACAATTTCACTCATAGGTAACCCAAAACCACACCAACGGACAAAGAGACCATGAGTTCTACAGTGATTCCCTAAACCCTCTGTGTAAATGTTGCTAAAGTTTATCACCACTTTCTCCTCCTTGACTGTAGAGTTTGGCAATTGCATTGGGTTCTTTTATAGGGCTGTCGAAGTGGGCCTAGGGTTTCCTTGGTCGTGAAATGCTTCCTGGTCATTGCTCCTCCCAAGACGGTTAGGGATTGTAATGCTAAATTTAGAGTTTTTAGGAAATGGTCTCTGGTGGGGAGCCACGCAATCTGTTCTCTTGTTTGTGTTAGGGTTCGTTTCCAGGTGAAGATATCTAGGGGTTGGTTTTAAAAAATCATCAGCATTCCTTCGGAATGGATGAGATGGGTAAGAGGTTGAAGGTCGCTAGGCATTGTAGATCCTTTCCTGACCTAAGGCAACACAATTCACTCCAAATGTGAATGCAGGAGTTTTGGAGGTGATTGGGATGGCCCATACTCCTGAAGCCCTAGCCTTGTTCAGTTTCTCGATTGATGCCATCCTTGTCCTCTCCATCTTTTGACACTTCCTTCTTCTCACTGTTTGCCATATCAATTCCTCATAGTGCTGTGGAGGGGAGCCCAGCCCCCGTGAAAAATCCTCACATCCCTGCACAGAGTGTCACGAGGGATTAGAGCCTTTGCTGTGAAGTCTGGCTTATTGCAATTGTTATCTTGCCTTGGCGCACCTACTTTTTTTTTGCTGTCTCCAAGACATTTTTTTTAAGTTAATTTTTTTTATTTTTTAATATTTTTAAAATTTATTTAAATTTTTATTTGTAACTTTTAAAAATAAATGCATCTTCCTACCATCCTAAAAATGGGAATTGATCAAGATGGTCCCTACAATGGAACCAAGCTAGCTAATGTCTTCAACATCAACTATTTGAGGGTTAAATTTTCCATCTATTCGGTTATTGGAGAGGTGTTGCTTCAAGACTTCTCGTGAGTCATCTTGTTTTCAAAGTGGCATCTATTTTTCTCTCTAACACAATGTACTTCCTCCTTCCTGCAAATAAGTTGTGTTAGGCTCTACAAGATTACAACATGGAGATTGGTGTCACCCCAATTGGTGGCCTCTTCCCATTTGAGCAACTTAGATCCCTGTGACCTTTTTCTGGTGTCAAGTTACTAAGTAATGTTGTGTCCCACCAATTCCTCTTCAATTTAGTTATCAAATGCAAAGAATTGTATGGTGATCATAGACTTAGCACTATTATTCAAGGTATCAACACCTTAATTTGATGGACTCAAGTTTCCTTCTTGATGAAATCTTCAAAATGACTTCACTTGCAAAATTGTAGACCTCGTCCACTATGTATTTATTCATATATTCATAGCATATAATAAGCACATTGTATTCCAACTTTTCTTTATCCATAAAGTAGTCTAGTTTACACTTTTCTACAACCATTCTCAGCATACCCATTGTACAGTAAGGTGCAATTACATAATATTCGTAGACCCTCACTTTAAATTGAATGAACTAGAAATGCACAATGAACACATATCTTGATGCCTACAATGCCCATAGCCAACCCACTTCAGTGCCTCCATGGACACTACACACAACTCTTCCATTGTAAGGCCTTTGGAAGAAATAAGAACATTATAATACTGTGGATACATAGTGCAAATGCATCTTTGATTAATAGATTATATTATATTTCTAATATGATGCAGTTGAAACCATTTCTCTAGATATATATAATTACCTCTACATTGTATTGTCATTAAAAAAATGCTTTATACTTTACATCTCTCATTCACACTGTTTTATGTCTCTTTCTATATACACAATATGTTATACTGTGCCATATATGCTAAATCCTTTTCACTGTGATCACCACCTAGGTTAATCTTCAAGAATATCATGTAATGCTAATTTCAGTCATACATGAATACCATAATTTTATAGTTCAGTAAATGCACCCATCATACATGATTTACATAGGATAATTTAGCATAGGTTTTGTGTATTTCTATGAGAACATGACCTATTTTATTGCAATTATGGATAACTTAGCTCTTGGAGTTTCTAGAATGTCATGCCAGTCACTCATATGCATCCTAGATCGTGACATTTACAAGTGGCATTTTCATTGTCATTTACAATAAAAATAAACATTTGATTGTCAAAGCTAGAAGAAAGAATGTGTGTACTTCATATTTAGATAGTGAAGATAGAGTGGCAATTTCAATAGCATACTAATACTTTAATGAATGCATTTTTTAGATCTAAATTAAAAAAAAAAGTGTAAAAAATGGTATCAATTATTTGGTGACAAAAATGGTATTAATTAATAACAATTTATTTTCAATCTATACACCTTTAAATCTTATATGCATCTTGCATCCTTTAAAATTGGAACCTTCCCATGGCATGAGCGAGGGTTTTACTATGTTATAAATGTTGAGAACAAGACAACACTAATAAGACATTTAAGTAAGATAAAATAAAAATGATATAAAAATATAAATGTACTATAGGAAACTATTTATCATTGCATTGAAATCTATCACTATAGCATGTTTCCAAAATGCCTTGCCAATCACTCATATGCATACTAGCTCATGGCATTTACAAGTGGCATTTTGTCTTATGAGGAGCACGTAGTGAAAGCGCACAATTAATCAAAATTGATTGGTGAGAGTTCAACCTTTGGTCTCAGCGATCTACTCTTCTTCTTTTGTTATCGGCCAAACATACCCTGTCGGCCACTTCAGAAATTATCCCAGTGATAGACCGATGACTCTCCCTTCGGTATAACTAGTGTTGTCGGTGGAACCTCATCCTCATCAGGCCGACGTAGCGATGAGGCCAACTCTTGACGTTGGTGAGACTTAACACCATTGGTGAACTAAACCTTCCATTAGCCAATACGCTGAAACTATTGTCTTCAGTGAGACTCTACTATCGGCGAACCTTGGAAATGTTTTACCGAACACCAAGTCTATCTGATACCTCCTATCGGTGAGACTTCTTCTTCATTTGGCCGACAGTTAGTTCAAAAGTAACCAATCTCTCATCACTGTGACTCTTATCATTGGCGAACACTTACCAACTTATGTCGATGCACCGATGGACCAACCACACTTCGGCATGACTTCAACCTTCGGTAAACTTCCTTTTTGTGTCTCTGATACGTTAGTCACTCTGATGTAACTACGACAAATTAGCATTTGTCGTCAGGGTTTCGGCAAGACATACACCTATCGGTGGAGCCAAAAATTATGAACCCGATACTCCGATAACATCCACTCTTTGCTATTGGCCAGAGTCCTTTAGGTTTCCAGAACTTGTCTTTTCATTGGCCCGATCCAACGACACCACTAGTGGTTAGTGACCGTCTTTGGCCACGAATTTGTGACACAGCGATACGCCGATAGGGTTGTCACTCTCACACAGTCTGATCTATACTCTACGCCTAGCACATAGATATGCTAGGGCATGCTATTGTGCACACTCCTTAGTCTGGAACATCTGCCTCGCCAAATAGGTAAATGAAAGGAAAAAAACAAAAATATGTATAGACTGATGCCATTCCATTGATTTCTTTGGAAATCCACCAGTGGAATGGTTATCTACTCATCTTTAACAATTTAGACTAAACTATTTCAATTTTAGAGACCAGAAAGCTATTATGAACAGTTAGGAAATATTTATGACAGAGATCAAACACAAAAGATGATGGACATAAGTTATTATTGCTCAGTTGATTTCTGAATCAAAATCTTCAAATCTACAGAACCCCCTTCTCGGTTGCTCCTCTGTGCTTTTATTAAGCTAGAGTTGGAAGATCAACAGTTGCTCAATAGTTAGGGAAGGCCAACTGCCCTGAATCTCAACTGACTCCTATTGACCTTTTTGGATTCTATTAGATACAAAATGTGTCCATTATTTTCCAAATGGAATACAAAGACTTCTAGGTTTTTAGAAAACAAAACAATCTACATATTATATTTTAACATAGTAGATTTTAAAAACTAGGGGCCTTATTTCAACATAGTAGATTTTACTAGGGGCCTTATTTCAACATAGTAGATTTTACTATGGTGCCCCTGCACCATACTCCCCAGAAGAAAAATGTCTCAAGTCCTCTTAGAGACCAATTCTTGTACATCTCTGCCTTGCTTTAGAATGTCTTCCTCTAGCATCCATGTAGCTTCTGAATCTGGAAGCCCTTGCCACTTAACCAGATGTTCAAAGTATTTTTTGTGCCTTGTCTTCCTGGCTTCTCTGCTTTCCAAAATGTACTCCATTTTTGGCGGCTCCCTAGAAGGTAAGTGCTTCAGCCAATCTTCATTTTCCTGGACAGGGTCTTCTACATTCTCCCCTGTATTAGGACTTTTGTACAATGTCAAATTAGCAATGTTGAATATGGGTGAAATGGCAATATCATCAAGAAGCTCAATCTTGTAAGCATTTGGACCGTACTTCTCCAGAATCTGACAGGGTCCAATCTTCCTCATCATTAGTTTGTTGTGGCCTCCTTTTGGCAACCTATTTTTGTTCAGATGAACCATGACCAAATCGCCTACCCGATACTGCACATCCCTCCTCCTTTGATCCATTCGAGCCTTCATCTTATAACTATTCTGGTGTAAAGTATCTCTGACTTGTTGGTGTATTTCTTTCATGGCTTCTGTAAATGCATCAACATGACCACTCCTTTTGTCCAACCCCTAGATGTCTCTCAATTCAAAAATACCCCTAGGGTGACTGCCATATACAATTTCAAAGGGACTCAGACTTGTGCTCCTATTTGTCGAGTCATTATAAGCATATTCTGCTTGTGGGAGTATCATATCCCAACTGCTGCCATGTTCTTTTGTTAAGCATCTAAGGAGATTGCCCAAAGATCTATTGACCACCTTGGGTTTCCCATCAGTCTGAGGATGATAGGCTAAACTAAAGGAAAAATTTGTTCCCAATCTTTTCCACAAATTCCTCCAAAAATGTCCTACAAATTTGCTATCCCTATCAGACACAATGGTCAAGGGTAGCCCATGAATCTTGACAATTTCTTTAAAGAAGAAACCTGCAATGTAGCTAGCATCATTAGTGGTCCTGCAAGGAATGAAATGATCCAACTTGTTGAATCAGTCTACTACTACAAACACACTATCACAATCTGCCCTTGTTTTGGGTAACCCCATCACAAAATCCATACTCAAACATTCCCAAGGCCTGTTGGGTATTGGCAAAGGTTGATACAATCCTGCATTGGTCGAGACTCCTTTTGCTCTTTGGCATATTATGCAACTTTCAACAAATTTTCTAATGTCAAACTGCATCTTTGGCCAAACGTAAAATCTTCTTACTAGATCTAAAGTCTTATTGAATCCAAAATGTCCTCCTAAACCACCACTATGTTTTTCCTTCACTATATTATCCCTCATTGAACACTGAGGAATACATAGCTGACTTCCTTTGAACAAAAGGCCATCCTGCAATGTATAATTAGAAAATTCAATATGGAGAGCATTGACAAACTCATTGCATACCCTGTAAATTTCCTTGAAATCATGATCCTCTTCATACAATCCTTTGAGTGCTTCAACATCCATGCTTTGCAACTGCACTTCTTGCACTGTCAACATCCTTCTGCTTAAAGCATCAGCAACCTTATTGGTTATCCCCTTCTTGTGGTTGATGATGAAGGTGTATGCTTGAAGACCTTCCACCCACTTCATGTGTTTATGATTGAGCTTTTCCTGTCCATTCAAAAAATTGAGAGCATGATTGTCAGTGTACACAATGAATTCTTTGGGGCTTCATTTAAATTTTCACTGAAAAAGGCCACCGGTCTGCCTTCTTGGCTCAACACTGTTCCTATGCCCAGCCCACTTGCATCACATTCAATGGTAAAAACTTTATTGAAATCAGGAAGTACTAAGACAGGATACTTGGCAACTTTCTGCTTCAGACTTTCAAAACTCTGGTCTGCCTCTTTGGTCCACACAAACTTCACCTTACCTCCATCCTTGATGCTCTCCAACATAGGTGCACAAATATCACTGTAGTTCTTAATAAATTTTCTGTAAAATGTGGCCAAACCATGGAAACTTCTGACCTCTCCTTCTGTCCTAGGTGTAGGCCAATTCAAAATAGCCTCTACCTTGGAAGGATCCATTTTCAAATCACCCTTACAGATGGCAAAGCCTAGGTACACCAATTCTTATTTCATGAAGTCACACTTTTCCAAGTTTATTAGTAACTTCTAATCTTGCAGCCTCTTCAAGACTATCCCCAAATGTTTCAAGTGTTCTTCCTTGCTCTTACTGAACATCAAGATAGACTACCACAAATTTCCCTATGAAATCCTACAATACTTCATTCATTAGTCTCATGAAAGTGCTAGGAGCATTAGACAGACCAAAAGGAAATACAAGCCATTCATATAACCCTTCATTGGTTTTGAATGTTGTTTTCCATTCATCACCTTCTCTTATCCTCATATGGTGGTACCCACTCTTCAAGTCTATCTTAGAGAAATAGGTAGCACCCCCCAAATAGTCCATTAGGTCTTCAATTCTAGAAATTGGAAACCTGTATCTGATGGTTATCCTATTTATTGCCCTGGAATCAGTACACAGTCTCCCATCTTTCTTTGGTGCCAAAATAGTGGGGACTGCACATGGACTCAAACTCTTTCTTATTAACCCCTTGTCTAAAAGTTCTTGAACATGCCTGGCTATTTCCTCATTCTGTTGAGGGGTCATCTTATAGGCTACCTTATTAGGAAGTACAACTCCCGGTATGATATCAATCTAATGGCTGATATCTCTAATAGGTGGTAGTGAGTCTGGTATATCTGTTGCAATTACTTCCTTATAACTCTCAAGTAGTTCTCTGACCTCCTTAGGCCCTACTTCTATCACATTTTCCTTCCTTTCCCCCTTAGGCTTCACAATCAAGGCAAAACCTACTCCACCACCTTCCTTTAGTGTGTCCATGAATTCTTTTTCTCCTGCCATCATTACATTAGACCCTACATGTTGTGGATCCCCTTCTACCAATGACTGTATCCTATAAGTTACACCATCCTTTTGGAATGAGTAAGCATTCTTTTCCCCATCTTGATGAGCCTTTATGTCAAACTGCCATGGTTTGCCCAGTAGAAGATGGCAAGCATCCATTGGAAGGATGTCACACAAAATCTTGTCTCTACCCCCCAATACTGAATTCTACCCATGCTTGTTCATTGATGACTATATGATGTCCCTTGTTTAACCAATTGACCCTATATGGAAAGCTATGGGGTATCTTCTCTAATTTCAATTTATCTACTGCTTCCAAAGATATAATATTGTCAGTAGAACCAAAGTCAATAATAACTTTACAAACCTTACTTTGGATCTTGCAGTTGACCTTAAACAAAGCTCTTCTTTGTGACGGTTTAGTCTGCAGTGGTTCTTTGAGCAGCGTCCTCTTGATCATTAGATTTTCTCCCATCTTTGATGTTAGATTCACTTTAGGAGATGTCACACTCCCTACATCCTCTTGAATCATTGTGGTTCTTCTCTCATTACCATGAGAATTTGAGGCCTTCTCTGGACACTTATAAGCTAGGTACCCTATCTGATTATAGTTATAACATCTCATATTGGAGAACTTGGATACTCTACCTGATCCATTTGTCGCACCTCTTCCATTAGACCTTCTTCCTCGGTAGCCTCCTCTGCTACTTGAGTCCCCAACTTGCTCTCCTTGGCTAGACTCACCATTAGGCCTCTGGTTAGGACTTCTTCCTCCAAGAATGCCTTTGCCTCTAAAATTTCTGCCACCTCTTCCTCTACCTTGTTGCTCATCTTTCCTCTACAGCTTCTCATCAGCTCTTAATGCTACTTGAAAGCATTTTTCCATGGTTTTAGGGGTCAATAAACTTATCTCATCTTGAATATTGAACCTCAGACCATTTAGATACCTGGCCACCTTAGCATTTTCCTCCTCCATGTACCCACAACGAAGAGTGTATTTGTGAAACTCCTCGGTGTAAGTAGCTACATCCATATCTTTTTGCTTGAGGTTCTACATTTTCCTGTAAATCTGCACCTCGTAGTCAGATGGAAGGAACTGGGACTTGATCTTTTCCAGCATTTTGCTCCACGAAGAGATCATACTCTTTCATTTCTTTACCCTTTCTCCTTGGGTGTAATTACACCATGTAAGGGCAGCACCTTTGAGTTTAGTTTTTGCAAACTTAGCCCTCTTATTCTCAGGAACTTCCTTGTATTCAAAGTAGTTGTTCAAAGCCTCAATCCATTCCATGACTTCATCAGCATTCATCTTTCCACTGAACATGGGGATATCTATCTGAGCCTCTGAAGAGTCATTGCCAATAGCCTTAATGGCTTCCAGGAAATGCTTTTGATCAACCGGTATCTCTATCTCTTCTTCTTCCTCATTCTCTTCCTCTTCATCTGAACCTTCCTCTATCCTTTTTCCTATCTTCAGTGCCTTCAATTCTGCTTGGAGTGCTTCCCTGACTCCAGTTTTAATCTTCTCTTCCATCTCCTTAAATTTCTTGACCACTTCGGTGGTCATCCCCTTTGGAGGCATATTGCTAGCCTCTCCTTCGCTCTCTTCTATTGACATATACTAGATCAACCACATAACCTTTTATGGCTCTGATACCAATATGATGAGGAGCACATAGTGAAAGTGCACAACTGATCAAAATAGATCACTGAGACCGAAGGTCAAACTCTCACAGATCAATTTTGATCAGTTGTGTACTTTCACTGCGTGCTCCTCATCATTGTCCAACATACATCTATATTCAATTGAAAAAGTGTTAGGGTTAGCTGGCAGAAGATATCAATTAAATACAAATAAAGATTAAACAGAGGAAAAAAAATACACATAAATAATAACAGTGAGAGATAAGTTTTAACGTGGTTCACCCAAACTTAGGCTACATCCACCAACAGAGAGTCCAATATTATTATCCAATAAATCAAACTGATTACAACCAGCAATCCCTGCAACTCAATACTGCTACAAATGCTACAATACAATATCAATGGAAATGCTAACTCTTAGCTATTTTATCACAACTTTTGTCAGTTAGAAAATAGGGTTTTTTTTATGTCGGTCAATAAAAAAATAACTCCGATGCCTTTATAAAATAATAGGCAATTTTTGCTTCAAGGGCGCTGCCCCCGAGTCCCCGGCTGGGGGTGCTGCCCCCAATAGCCCCCACTGGGGGCGTTGCTCCTAGACCCCCACTGTGGGCTCCACCCCCAGGCCTCCACTAGGGGGATAAGCCCCGCAGGAGGGGCTCTGCCCCCCTGCACTCCCCCATTAAATAATTTGGGGGGGAATCGCGCTGATAAAAGTGGGGAAAATTTAACCTCTGAGTCTGATTAATCTCCATATAACAACAAAAAGAACATTAGAAACTATTTTTTACTTTTCAACCGATGTGATCTAAAATGAGTAATTGAAAAATTATAAAATAGAAGAGGATAATTAAAGAAAAATCAAAAACTCAATTGTAGGTTTTGATCTAATAATAGGTGGAAGCCCCTATAATAATTTGATACGAAACATGAACACAAGGGATGGGCTAGAGCGGAAGCATTCCTTTATTCTCTATGAATTTCCATGGATTGTGAACTATGTAAGGCATTCACTATATTCAAGTGTAACTTGATAGATAGACTTCAATAGATTATAAATTTCTTATTTCTTATTGGTTGGATTTGGAGTTCTAAATCACCTTCTAGGTCAGTAGTGGAATCTTAAAGAGTTTGAGCAAGGCCCACCATACTTTTACTTTACTATGTCTATAGTATACCAAAGGGTGTATGGACAAACCATAGCATTATTTAAATGTATGATGTTCAACTAAAATTTGTAGATTTAAAGTACCTTTTAGTTCCAACTAGTGAACATGGCTACATGCATAACCTTCCTATGAATAATTATTTTCAAATTTTACCTTTACCACCCATGAAAATTGAAGAGACATTTCCTAAAACACAAAATCATTAGCCATCATGGGATTGCAAAACTAAGCTTAACTGCATAAACATAGTGGCAAAAAGTGTTTTATTGTGTGATAGACTTGGGGCTACAATCAAGCCTTCTAATGGAAAACCCTATATTAAAGATCAAGGTATGGTACTTTTACAATGTAAATAATGGAGCTTGGTATGGGTTGATCCATATCATCTAGCTCCATAGGGCCTCATGAAATGGTAATTCTCATGCCAAGGATCCAACAATAAAGAAAAAATAGAGTGACTTTCAATTGGTCGTTCAATGTAAATAATCCAAAGATGACATGAGATTTACTAGAGCGATGCAAGATGATTCAAATAATCATGCCCATTAATTCTACCATGTACCTTCATCTGTACAAGGAGATATTTTTATTGACATTTTCCAACTATTGTCGCCTTAGAATGAATAACACCTACATGTTTGAAAACATTCACTAGCCACGTGTATTGAATGAAATGCCAAGATTGATTAGTAGAAGCCAATGATTTTTGTTAGATGGTAGAAACTGCTCTCTTATGTTGTATGGAGGTGGTAACCATGGACAACCATGATTTTTGATTCATGGGATTTATTAAATACCACAAAGCTCTCAACAACCCGAGATACTCTCTTCCAACATCTACATAATAACATGGGCCATAGGGATTCAAGACAATCATCATTCACTTGAAGACATGGAAATTAAACTTCCACAACTATTCGGTGTACCCATTACACACCAAGATGCAATTGCTAGTTTACTACTTATCTTAAATACCAACCAAGTTGAAGAAATTGTCAAACATAGTCAGTTTGTAGATCCTGTTAGAAGACCTCGAAAGAAAATAGTAGTACAACATTGTGATATTATTGGGAACAAAATTTGGGATGAAAATTCTTATCTATTGCTTGACTAATAATCTACTTGGTGAAGTTATGACAACATATATTATGCCCTCTTATTAATATGATATAAAGTTAGTACCCCTTCGTATATGTGTATTCAAGATGTATTAACAACATGTGTCCTATACTTCGACAAGGACATATACAATTCAACAAGAGGATTTAAAGTGGTTCATTCAAATGTAGTCCATTAAAATAGTGTTGCCTTTAATCAACATAAACTCTACAAAATAATTCTAATGGTTTATATTGGTATATTATACTTGGAATTGTTCTTCGATAACCATATTTTATCTATCACGTTGCTTTGTGAATCATTGTATGCAGATCTTTTTCAATATAAATGTAAATTGTTGTGGGTAGAATTTTTCCAAATTTATTAGTCACTAACTTTTTTAAATACTCTAGTCACTAATTTTTCCTCTAACTATTTTGTGTAATGAAAAATAGAAAATTATAAGTTAATTTTGATTCGCTTCTCTTTTTTACTTAAGTTTTAGATAATATAAAAGGAAAATATCTAAGTTGGTTTCACTTAAGCTTTAGATACCCACATTCTTAAAATTGAATATAAACATTGTTCGAATAAATTTCCCACACCCATGATCCTTCCTCTGAGAAAAAAATGCAATCTTGAATAATACTCATAAAATTTATAAATATGGTGATGTTTAAATTTTACTCTTCCAATCATACTAATCAAGCTCTAGGCATCTTCTAGTATAATATGAAAAAATGATTAGTATAGCCTAACTTACTCTGATACCATGTTAGAAATTATGATTTTAGGTTACTAATCATTACAAATAAAATAGAGAATAAATAAAATGAGAATTACAATACGCACAAACTTAAAACATTGCACAATATATACATGAGGAAAACTCTTCCAGGTAAAAAACTCCATAAAGCATCATTTTATTATAAAACACTTAAAACACTTACAAAATTGTATATAAAATGATAGATAGAATCTAGGGATATCACTTCACTTCACTTCTACATGGCCAATAATAGCTCTTGTGCATAGTGATAGAACACACTATAAATCTACAAAATTGCCATTTTTCTCAATGAGAGAAGTTCCTTAAATATAGGAGAAGGGTTGACAAAATACCTGAAGGGGTATTAGTCACACCTATTCAAAACAACTATTTATAAATAATTAATAATAAATAGTAGTTTATTATAATATTAATTATTAAATAATATTTGTTTTATAAAGCATATAATACTTGCATAAGATTTTATAATCTTATACTAGTGTAGACACCTAAAACTGAATAACACATTTTCATGTCATTACACTTCATCTACATCATTTTCCATGGAAGAATGAAAGTTGTACCCCAATCTAGTTACGTCATCATTGGCATAGCCTTGGGGCCCCAGGTGAATACAAACATAAGGTGAAGGGATTGTTCAAGCTCTTTCTCTAGTCTCATGCCTTCGATGAACTGGTTTTCATGAACTTGAGCCCCCCATACCTCGTGTATATTGGGGATGCCCCTAGAGAGCTTGTATAAACCTAGCTAAGACCTCTTAAGTGATCTTTTAGTGTGGTGCAAGGGTCAATATAGACCTAAAGTTACTCACTCATAGGCCCTTGAGTAGATATAGAGGCTCCTTGGGGAAGACATCAAGGCCTCCAAGGAAAGGGATCATGTTTAACATGACCTTCCTAGCTATTCACTTTTGGGAATGGCATTTTGGTGGGGCCCACATTAGAATTCAAACCCACTTGAATAATTTTAGGGATGTGCTAATGTGATTGGTGTGTTTTCTATGTGCAAAACTAGTAAATGTTATTAAGCCTAATCATCCTGAAATTCAAAGTGGCCATTGTGTCTTTGTGTTTGTTCATTTCTTGTCAAGAAATCATCCAAAAATTGTCAAATTTATAAAGCACCACTTTTGACTACCTCTTTTTGCATTTGTCTGAAACAAGTCACATTTGTATGAAATTAGGTCACATTTGCATCAAAACAAGTCATATTTACCTATAATAAGTCACTTTTTCTTACAACTCAACCAAAATTCAAAATTTGAGAAACTCCTTGTCACATTGCTCCTATTTGTCAAAGGTTGATTCATTTGAGATCCAAATCTCAATCTACATCCATTCCAATTCTTCACCATCGACGTCATCTACCTTATCCCCAAATCAAGTCTCATCATCCATAGACTTTGAATTGAGATTTATCCCTTGATCAAGACCCTCATCTTTCAATCCTTTAATCCAAATCAATCCTCGTGTTTTTCTTGGGATATATCATTCCCACAACACCATCCTCATCCATCAAAATGAATCTAATTGGACCTTGTATCTTGATCTTAATCCCAAATCAAGTCCAAGTCATCATCATCCTTCTAGTCTAATCATTTCTATACACATCATAAATCTAATCATCTAATTCCTCATCATTCATAATCAAACCCAAGATCCTCCACAAATCAAACTTTAGCCACATCATCAAGATCTCTCATTATATGTCCCCCATAACTCGATCTCAAGCCAAGAAGATGGATCCTAGCATAGACATTCAACCTACTTCATCTCATCACATAAATGTGTAAGGAAATATTAATGATCAAGTTAGATACTCCCTTGGTTTCATGGCATCTCTTAAAATGAAGGAACTTACCCTAAGATGCCCTCATCCTTGATACATGGTTCCAACAACATAAATGAACATGAACATGATATTGATCAAGATGAGATTTCATCAAAATCCTTGAACATAAGGATTTTGTCATGCAACTTCTCATGGATGAGGAAGTCAAGATTCCTTCTCACCTTGATGCATCAAAACAAAAAGACCCTAATTATCCTAGTTCTTCATCACAACCCATCACAACTAGCCTTCACGACAATCAACAAATGAGAAACATGACCTTACCTCCACCTTCTCATGACGCTAATTCCATTTATGCTTATTGACTAGGTCAAGCCTCATCACTCATGCCGCAAATATCCAAGCCACCTAAGACATCTTATCAATACATTCCTACACTTTCCATTCCATTACAAACCTCACTTCCATCTCTTTCTCTTCCTCAACAAACATTTACAATCCCATCTACATTATCATCTCATATTTCATCTCAACCGATCTCCTATCACATACCATAAGGTCATTCCCAACCCATCTACTCAAACCCTTCTCCACTCATTTCATCACATACTACCTATCAATCCAATCCTTTGACCACTCATCCTATGACTTCATACCAATCGACCATATCTTCATACATTCCCCATCCAAACACTTATCAACAAACCATATCCAATCCTATGATATCACAACCTTTGTCATCTTTCACCCTCCTTGACATTCCTTTCAAACAACACAAGACCAAGTAAAGGATGCCCTCAAAGGGTTAGACATTGAGACTAAACGTAAACATTACAAATTTGAGGATTTTTGTCGTTACCCTCTTGACCAATCAATCATGATGATTCCTTTTCCTCCAAACTTTGAAGTCCCTAAGTTTGACAAATATAAAGGAAAATGAGATCCTCAAGACCACGTTAACCAATTTTACATAGCTTGTCAAGAAGTTTCCTATAGCGATATCTATCTAATGATACTATTTCCCCAAAGTTTGTCAGGTCAAGCCTTGGATTGGTTTCAACATCTTACTCCCGGTTCTATCAAAATATTTCCTCAACTAGCTAGAACATTTGTCACTCATTTCTCTTATAATGTCAAACATGAGACTACGATGCTATATCTTTGTAATACCAAACAAAATAATGGAGAAAGTTTTGCCACTTATAAAGGTGGAGAGGTCTTGCAAGTTGAATCCCATGGCCAATCCTAGAAAAATAATTGGTTAATGTGTTCATTCAAAATATTCATCCAAAAATGACCTTTCATTTTCAAGTCCATTATTCATCTAATTTTGATGAGGTCATTGAAAAATGTGTCCTTATTGAAAAAGCCCTTATTACTGAAGGTTCACTCAAGACATATGCCAAAGATAATAATCAAATGAATGGTAAATCTAAACCTTGGGCTAAGAATAAACATGTGGTTAGTGATGGTATTAGTGATACTAAGCATGTTCAAACTGTTGGTAGCTGGCAACTGATTAGGAAAGTACTGTACACTAGCCATGTATCCTTGCCGGGGTTCGAGGGCACAGCCCCCGAAATTTTTTTTGGACTGACATAAAAAAACCCTATTTTGTAACTGACATAAGGATTGATAAAAGTGGCTAAGGGTTAGGGTTTTTTGATATTGTATTGTAGCATTTGCAATGGTATTGAGTTGCAGGGATTGGTGGTTGTAATCCATTTGATTTATTGGATAATAATATTGGACTCTTTGTTGGTGGATGTAGCTTGAGTTTGGGTGAACCACGTTAAAACTTGTCTCTTGTTGTTATTATTTCTATGTACTTTCATTCCTCTGTTTAATCTTTATTTGCATTTAATTGATATCTTCTGCCAGCTAACCCTAACATAAACAATACAACCTTCCCAAAACAATGTGAAAGTTGTCCTTAAAACTAACACCATCTCTCTTTTTGAGAGACAATTTAGACCTCCTCTAATCCAAGATGTCACTTTACTAATTTAGGGGAACCTATTGAGCAAGTCCTAAAGTTGGTGCAAGCTAATATGATCACATATATCCCTTCACTAAGTCATTTGATGACAATTAGCCTAAGCCTACATGGTATAATGAGAAGGATTATTGTAGTTATCATTGTGTCCATGGACATCCTACAAACAAGTGTATGAGGCTTAAGCATGTTATCTAAGATCTTATCGATGAAGGAAAATTAGAGATAACCAATGATCCTTTGTCTAATGTGCAATTGGGTATTTATCAAGATCCTCTTCCAAAGTACATATAGTCCACTTCATCCTCTCCTTCCAATCTAAGTTCATCCTAAAGTACAATCATGCCAATAATGTTTACTATAATAAGACCCCTTACTCCTATGACTCTATTATAGGGCATATTGACTATGATCCTTCACAAGTTACCATTGTTATCATAAAAACCTCATCTCCTAATTGTGTCATTACAACAAGACCTGGAACAATTACCCTCCCAAGAGCTCCATCCTCATCCTCATCTCCCCGACCTTCCCATTACAATATCCTAGACCACCTTGGGAAGACGCCTGCATAAATATCAATCTTGGATCTCTTAAAAGCTTCCCCTATCTGCAAAGCTTTATTGGATGGAACCCTACAAGAGTCCCAAGTCCCACATAATATTGATCCTGACCAATTTCAAGCCCTTGTGGCTCACCTATCCACCACTTACCACCTTGCCTTGAGCCAACATGACATGCCTCCCATTGATCCATCTGATAATAAAGCCCTTTACATCAAGGTCCTGATTGCTAAACACAAAGTTAAGCATGTCCTTTTGGATAACAGATCTAGTTTGAATTTATGTACCTTGAGGTTAATAAAATAATTGGGATATTTAGAAGCTGACATGGAGCCATGTTCTTTTACTATCAATGCATATGATGATGCTGAGAGAGAATTTGAAGGAACTATATGCCTTCCCATAGAAGTAGGACATGCCAAGTCCTTGATCTTGACCTTCCATATAACATCTTATTTGGTCACCCATAGATCCCTAACCCATTGAATATTGTCACACCATGGAGGTTGTCTCTCATAAAGATAATTTTTTTCTACTAATGTTAACTCCACTAAAGATAAGTGTTGTCGATGAGGATTGCACCCTTATGCAAAGCTGTGAAACTCTGCAATCCTTCGAAACATGGGGACAAACTCAGGCTGTGGGTGACCTATAATGAGTTTGAACCTCCAGATTATGGGTTGGTTCCCTTAAAATATTCTATTTGAAACTATGATTTCTGGAAAAGGGTGAGAAAGAAACTATAAGGTAACAAAACTGTAAAATTTGGTGATGCACCTAATAATTATGGAGAAATGCAAATCTGGTTCACAATAGATTTTAGAAATCTGACCCACACAATCCAATCTTGGCATATAAGTCACAAAAATGTTTCTAAAGGAAGGGTGAAAAATAGCTTCTTTATGAAGGAAAAGGATTTTTCACAACTTGAAAGAAACTGATTTCGATAACACAACCTAAGACCTATGATGTCACTATGCTTAACACTTACAAGTAAGAATGAGACAATAATTTTAAAGGTTTTGATAATTAAACACATTAAAATTTCATCAAATCATCCATACAAGGAGCATCAATGGAAAGGCAAACACTTGAATTCAATGAAAAATAAAGGAAAATATTGCAAGAGAGACAAAAATGGAACCTGTAATTTGCTATAATCTCTATTAAAATCTTTAATCAATGAGTTACAAAACCTCATTCTCTCTCAAAGTGTAAAGAGCAAAAAGGCAAGAACTCAAAAAATAAGTTACAAAACCTCTTGTCTTTCAATGTGTAAAAGAGAAAAGAATGCAAGAACTAGCAAAAACTAGGTTTTGCTTTACAATATATAGCTTGCTCTCTCTAAGAGGCATGAAAAATAGAACTACAGCTAACTGCCTCTCTAAAAATAATCTCTCAAAAGTAATCCACGAGAAAACCAAGAAATCCCTAAAAATAAGGGTCCAAACTACCACAGTTTAAGCAAAAATAGCTCCAAGTTGATCCTCTCCATATGTTTGACCAAGAAGTTGACCAAAACTCCTCAAATTGCTCCCCAAATCATGCAAAAAGTCCCTAAATGGCCTTAGTTAACTCAACTCATCAATTTGCATGATTTTTCTTTTACAAAATTGATGTGAGTGGATAATAAAGTAATTAGGATAATTACTTTACTATTAGTTACAATTTGTATTATTTTTTATTTTACAACTTGTGAAAAATAATAAAGTAATTTGTATAATATTACTTTATTATTTACTTACATTGATTTATTTGTAAAATCATGCATGATGAAAGAGAAAAATAATTCCCTTATCTCTCCAATTACACTTACCTAATTTGCATGATTTGAGCAAAAATAGAACTTAGAAGAAAACAAAATTCCCTTATATCTCCATGTGAGAAAAATCTCCTAGTTTGCATGACATATGCATTAAGGATAAAATTTACCCTTATCACTCCATATGCACTAAGGAGAAAAATAATAGCACCCTCTGCCTTATTACTCCATGTGAGAAAAAGTGCCACCTCACTTGCCCATACAATCTCCATTATGCAAAATATAAACTCTAACATAAGCCACTGCCACCTTGTATTACTTTTTTTATATGCATCTTTGAAAATAAATCATTTATCTTCATGCAAATACCTTTCTCTTTTCAAGAATCTCTTTCATGAAATGACAAAACCCTAATGATAATCTCTTGTCACCTCACTAATTATTATGCATTATTTATGAGGAATCTTTGATTGCAAGAGACAAAGGTATACTCGACCACATGATTGGTTTTGAGGATCTTTGACTATATGCATAGTCGACTACAAGGAATAAAAGGTTATTTGAAAATGTTTAAGGCATAAGCCTTACCCTCTAATGATATCGACCTCCATTTGACTTTGGAGACAAAAGAAAGAAATACTTGTGGGCCTCTCCATACAATAATCACTAGGGATCTTACCTTTCAAGTCTTGGACCCCAATGCGTTTTGGATAAAGTCATGATTTCATGATTTGTTAAGTCAAAAATCAAAAGTGTAAAGAAGCTTCGATGAACAAAATAATGAGTAAACCCTAAAGTTTAACTTATTTTCACTTTGTCATTTCTATTCTTGTCACTCTACAACTTCACCATGTCACCACTAGGGTTTGGCTTTCTGGCATATGTTCTTCTGGTTTTTTTATTTATCTGGGTCAAATCTTGGCATCTCTCTGCTAAAATGAGACTTAGGAACAAGGTGAGCACTAAATTTTTGGTTTCAACTGGCACTTTCTTTATCTTTTGTAGTTTCTTTCTCCCGGAATGGTCTTGGCCATGATGACTGTGCATTACTTATTCAAATCTAACAATCTTTCTCTTGATTCTTTGAAATATTTCCTGCAACTGTGACTTTAATATTTGGGAAATCCTCATAATGAGGTCGTGGCCATGATGACATCTCTCTTCTTCAACAATAAAGGTGAGTCTCCTGCTATTTTTTCTGTATATCTTTTGACATCACTGTAGCTTCAAAAAATGATGAGGGTTTTTTAATATAAAATAAGGGTTTCATTTTTTCTATGCATAGAAAATCCTCCATGCCACGGCCATCTTCGGTTTGCCTCCTGTAGGTGTTCTTTTTACCAAAATTTAAAAAAGAAACAAGGGTTTTTAAAAAATGTTTGAGATGGGTATCTCATCTCTAAGCATAAAAATGCCTCTCCTGTCACAGCCTTGGCTGTAGTATGCTTTGTATTACTTTATTTTTGTTGTAAACACAAAATGGCACCACGGTGAAACTGAGATAGGTTTATCCTTTTTACACAAAAAAGACTCTCTTCTGGCACAGTTATGACATTAGCTCCTTCATGTAGCACTCATTTTGACTATATGAATGAGTAAGGGTTTCAAAATTTGAAACAAGGGTTTCAAATTTAAAACACAGTAATCACTTCTTCTTGTCTGATAATTTGTCTTTCTGGTTCTGTTGCTCCTCTATGTATTTATCTTGACATTTCTTCTCTTATCACATGACTGTCATTGTCAAAAGACATTCTATCTTTATGTTAGTCACTTACTTTTCAATCAATGATATGAACACTTGATCTTGTTTACTCCATAGCTCCACTTGTAATAGATAGAAGCATGGCTGTAACAAACATATGATCTTATGAAAAGTTTGAAACAATATCTTTTTACTTCACTTTCTGTGCATAAAGAACCTCTTGTATACTGATATTATATGAGCCTATTGGTCTGTACTTGTCTTCTTTACTTGATGTATTATCTTCCATTTATGACTGTCATAGTCAATGAAGCATATATCATCTGTCTTCCATTGTAACATCATATGATACAAAGCCTTTGACACCTTTAGTGACTCTAAGGTATCAAATAATACAAGACTTTGGCACTTTAAAGGCATAACTCTGTTTCTTTCATCTTATTTGCATGCTTCTGTCATATCTTAAATCTGATTTTTTGAAGTTTGACTTATATAGATAACTGTGACATGAAACATGACAGCAACAAGGCATTTTAATGATGGTATAAATAAGAAAAGTACCTTTCATAGATATATTTCTATTTTTTGCAATCTGTCAAGTTGACTCAGGCACTTTGAACATATCTAATCTGATTTAATCAACTGCAATCAATATGAACATAGTTTATAGGAGCAACTACTCCTTTTCATGATTATGATGACACACTTTTCCTACAAGTTGATTTTATGATGCATGATATAACTTTGAATGATGCATCCCGTCTTTATTTTGATATCCTTTTCAAATGAATAGAAAGGGGTGTTAGATTTAGGGCACACAACTAAGACGGGGGGTGAATCAATTGTATAAAACTTTCTCCCTTTTATGTACTTAACTCCACATTGTTAATTAGTAGCATAATAGAAGATCAATCATGAAAGCACAATGTAACAAATCAATAGCAAAAACACATCAACACATGAAACACCAACATTTTGATGTGGAAAACCTGGTTAAGGGAAAAACCACGAGGTGATTAACCCAAGACAATATTCTCTATTAGAAGAATAGAAAGAACAAATGGCACATGCCAATTAGGGCTCACTGCCTGAGCACACTGCTCATAAGAGGCTCACTACCTACAAGAGACTTACTGTCTACAAAAGAATAAGCATTACATACTTGAACTGGTAATTAGGATCTCCACCATGCTTGAGTCAGTTCCAATTAAGCCCAAACCTTCTGCTTTGCTTTTCACTCATCTCCTCGCTACCACACACTCATCTCGACCGCAACACCCACTGAAATGACTTTGCAATCATTTATTTATACACGACATCAACTTAGGAACAAACTTCTAAGTTAGAAAACAACCACAAGAACATTCGCAAGGTGTATAATTCATCCGATTGGCCAGTCACAGAAAGAACACCTTCATCCAAAAATATTTCTTCAATTTCAAGCTCCAACTCTAGTGTGGACTATCAACATGAACTAAACATAATCCAAGGACCTCCAAAAGCTTTCCTGAAACATTAGGAACATCCGCACTTCCTCTACTTACTGAAATCTGTCTTACCTTCATCCAGAACCTCAAGAACACAGTCTATCATCACTGTCACAAAGGAATAGGTTCTTCCAGACCTTCAAACCACAAACCAATCTACTTGACACTTCACAAGGACATCCTCAACACTTACTCCAATCCGCAGAATGGGATACTGCATTTCTGGATCTCACCAGACCTATCTGTCTCACTCTGTCACCACTGAACACCTGTCGGAACCAATTTTCCTTGAACAGCCATAACTTCTCCATATCTTCATGCGGACCTCTGAAATCTTGAATGGAACATCTCAAGACTTATATCTACAAACCCTTTAAACCGCATCCTCTGAGCTGTAACCTATCTTGGACTTTTACCTTGTTGTCATCATTGTTCTTCACTATTCCTGATTGAGACTAATTTTCTCAATATCCTCAACACACAGCTCATCAATCCTTCTCATTAATGCAACATGAGTATGTTGACATCAATGACAACACCAGTTCAACCCATACTCACAACAATCTCCCCCTTTGTCATTGATGGCAACATATTATGTGAAAAACCATCAAGACAAGAACTTCTCCTTACTGTCACAGCTCCCCCTATCAACAACAACTATTCACATGTCTTCTCTTCCTGTACTGCTCCCCCTTTGATCATCAACCACTTGTTTTTCACATGTCTTCTCTCTCCCTTTGACATCAATGGCAAAGGGCTCATACTTGCAACTTTATAATCACACCTGCTACTCCCCCTGAGTAGTAGCTCCCTATCATCAATCCAGACCACAAGATGTGACTGTGAAATCCACCAGATTGATGCACACCAGTGCACCTTAGTTCACCACCAAAGGGGCAATAACCCCTAACTTCTCCCTGAGATACTCGAAAGAGTCCTTAGGTAGAGGTTTAGTAAAGATGTCTGCAATCTGATCCTTTGAAGGCACAAACTCCAATCTAACTTCATTCTTGTTTACTTGCTCTCTCAAAAGTGAAACTTGATGGATATATGTTTGGTCTTTGAATGCAGCACCAGATTCTTAGATATGTTTATTGCACTTCAATTATCACAGAAAAGTGCACGATGGGCTCCTCATACTCTACTCTGATGTCTCTTAACATCTTTTTCATCCACAAGACTTGAGTACAACTTCCTGCTGCAGCAATATATTCTACTTCTGCAGTGGATAGAGATATTGCTTCTTGTTTCTTGCTTAACCAAGAAACCAATCTCTTCCCTAAAAAGAATGCTCCACCATTGGTACTCTTCCGGTCATCCACATCTCCTGCCCAATCAGCATCTGTATATGCATGAAGAGAGAAATCATGATCTCTAGGATACCACAACCCATACTCAACTATCCCCTTTAGATATCTAAAAATCCTCTTGGTTCCCATAGCATGAGATTCTCTAAGATCAGCTTGGAATCTAGCAACAAGACCAACAACCTGCATAATGTCTGGTCTAGTTTGAGTGAGATACAACAATCCTCCAATCATTGACCTATATTTTGTCTGATCAACCTTGGGAGAGTCATCATCTTTGCTCAACTTGCATCCGGTTGCCATTGGAGTGTTCATTGGCTTTGAGTCTTCTATCCCAAATTTCCTCAACAATTCAAATTTTGACTGAGAAATGAAGATTCCTTGCTTTGTTTGAGTAATTTGTAGGCCCAAAAAGAAATTTATTTCTCCAAGCATGGACATCTCAAACTCACTTTTCATTTGATTTGCAAAAGTTTTGCACAGACTATCTCTTCCTCCAAAAATGATATCATCAACAAATACTTCAACAATTAAGATATTTTCATGATCAATTTTGAAACACAAATTACTATCAGTAGTACCTTTGTTGAAACCAATTTTCAAGAGATGTTTATCCAATCTTTCATACCAAGGTCTTGGGGCTTGCTTTAGTCCATACAGTGCCTTTTTCAATTTGCAGACCATGTCACCATGATCAGACAATTGAAATCCATCCGGTTGCTCAATGTACACCTCTTCTTCCAAGTTTCCATTTAGGAAGGTAGATTTGACATCCATCTTATACACCTTGAAATCCTTGAAGGTAGCAAATGCAAGAAATAATCTAACTGCTTCAATTCTTGCCACCGAAGCAAAAGTCTCTTCAAAATCAACTCCTTCAATCTGAGAGTAACCCTTGCAGACCAATCTAGCTTTATTTCTGATTACTTCACCAACTTCATTTAGTTTGTTCTGGAAGACCCATTTGGTTCCAATCACATTCTTGCTTCTAGGTCTAGGAACAAGATCCCAAGTATGATTTTTCTCAATTTGCATTAGTTCTTCTTCCATTTCTTTTGACCAATTTTCATCATTGCAAGCTTCATTCACTGTCTTAGGTTCAATCTTTGAAATCAGACAATATTCATCTGAGTTTTGAGTAATTCTCCTCCTTGTTTGCACTCCTTTGCTTTTGTCACCTATGATCTGATCTTCAGAGTGGTTTAGAGTAGCATACCTTGGAACTTTGGGAGTTTCTTTCATCTCTAATTCTTGATCAGTCTCATTGAGACATAACTCTTCTTCCTAACTTACTGGATCAACTTGACTTGGTTTCTCAAAAGAGGCTTGGACACTTTGAATCTGAACACCATTCTGATCATCTTCATCATACTCATGAATTCTTGAGGGTCTTTCAATTTCTTCATCAACCTTCACATTTACACTTTCTACTGTCTTTCTTAGTCTCTTGTTGTAACACCGGTATGCTTTGCTTTGAGTAGAGTAACCCAAGAATATTCCTTCATCACTTCTAGCATCAAACTTTCCTAGATCTTCATCCCTTTTAATGTAACATCTGCTACCAAAAACTTTGAAATATCTCACAGTGGGAGTAATGCCAAACCAAAGTTCATAAGGAGTCTTACCAGTATTATTTCTAATTGAACTCGATTGAGAGTGTAGACTGCAGTGCTGACAGCTTCTCTCCAATAGATCTGAGGAACATTTGCTTCCATCATCATGGTCCTGGATGCTTCCTGGATGGTCCGGTTCTTTCTCTCAACTATTCCATTATGCTGTGGAGTTCTAGGGGCAGACAACTGTCTCTTTATTCCATGTTTCTCATAGAAATCTATGAACTCACCAGATGTGAATTCTCCACCTCTATCAGACCTTAGACATTTCAATTTTAATCTGGTTTCATTTTCCACCATGGCCTTGAATATTTTGAATTTCTCAAGTGCTTCTAATTTTTCTTTTAGAAAGGTTATCCACATCATCCGAGAGTAGTCGTCAATTAGCAACATGAAGTATCTAGCACCTTGGACACTCCTAACTCTTGCCGGACCACAAAGATCAGTATGAACTAAGTCCAACAGTCTGATAGAAGACAATTCCTTACTTTTGAAAGTGACTGCTCAATTTTCCCAACTGACATTCTTTGCACAAGCTATTAGTAGGTTTTACTAATTTTGGAAGATCTCTTACAGCCTGAGTATTGCTTATCTTGATGATATTATCAAAATTCACATGACACATCCTCTTATGACATAACCAACTCTGATCAATTTAAGAAAATAAGCAACTTTTACTAGTACCAACTAAGTGGAAGATATTACCTTTAGTCTGAGTACCGGATGCAATCTCTGTTCTAGAGCTCTCAAAGATCTTGCATTTTCTATTTCTGAATCTAAGATCATAGCCTTTGTCCACTAGTTGTCCAACACTGAGAAGATTGTGCTTTAATCCTTCAACATACAATACATTACCGGTTTTGTTCTTTCCATCAAGAGAAATAGTTCCTCTACCTCTGATCTTGCCAACAGAATTATCTCCAAACTTTACAATTCCTCCTTCATATTTTTCCAAACTTAAGAACTTATTCTTGTCACCAGTCATATGGTGAGAGCATCCACTGTCAATGACCCAATCATCCTTTGTTTCAACTTGGGCAGCCAGAGCTCTTTCTTCAACTTTAAGATTGATAGATATAGAGGGTATTGGTTCCTCTTCTTTGATGGCAATAAACACCCATTCATTACCAGATTTGTTTCCTATCTCTGATTCATCATCTGTTACTCCTTCATTATCATCTTCTTCATGAACATAGTAACAATTCTTTTGAAACCTTGATCTGTTAGGATTTGGTCTTAAAAATCTTTTCGAACATCTTGAGGCAAAATGACCAATTTTATTGCAGTTAAAACACTTGAAAGGTAATATTCCTTCGTACTTACCGGATCCTCTTGGCAGTCTCTTTGCAATAAGGGCTTCAAGATGAGCAGTTTTAGCTTCTTCTTCATCCAAGTCTTTTCTTGCTTTTTCATACGATGATGGGTTCCTTGAAGAGTTTTCCCCCAGATCAAACCTTTGTTTCCCCTTACAGAGGCACTGGCTTTGAATGCAGATTTAGTCTTTGGAGGATCATCTCCAAACTCGGCCATTTTAAAAGCAGCTAACTTACCAACCAATTGATCTCTTGTGACTGTTATGTGAGCTCTGAATTCTTTGATTGCAAAAGCCTTGATTTTATAAGACTCAGGAAGGGATCTGAGAACTTTTCCAACAATCTCATCTTCACTCAGGGTTCCACCTGCATTTCTAATTCCACAAACTAGCTCATTCACTCTTGGCATAAAAGAGGTAATATTTCCATCATTTCTCATCTTCAGTTTTTCAAACTTCCCTTTTAGACTCTGTAACCTTGCACATTTAACAAACTGGTCTCCTTCATGCAAAAGTTCTAGTTTTTTCCAAATCTCAAAGGCAGTTGGTAGATCAATAACATTTGAGAGTTCTGAGTTAGATAATGCACTTAAAAGAGCCTCTTTAGTCTGCAGATTGTTTTCAGCATCTGTGATTTCATTTAGGGTTGTCAAACCACCCTGTGGAGGTACATAATCTTTTGTAACCATGGACCAGTATGCAAATCCCATGCACTGCAAGTGACATTCCATGCGACCTTTCCAAAGAGCAAAGTTAGTTCCATCAAACTTCATACTATCCTTCTTGTAGGACGACATCCTAGATCTCCTCAAGCAGTTAAGCTCCTTTCAGAGGAACTTGGCTCTGATACCACTTGTTAGATTTAGGGCACACAACTGAGAGGGGGGGTGAATCAGTTGTATAAAACTTTCTCCCTTTTATGTACTTAACTCCACATTGTTAATTAGTAGCATAATAGAAGATCAATCATGAAAGCACAATGTAATAAATCAATAGTAGAAACACATCAACACATGAAACACCAATATTTTGATGTGGAAAACCTGGTTAAGGGAAAAACCACGGTGTGATTAACCCAAGATAATATTCTTTGTTAGAAGAATAGAAAGAACAAATGGCACATGCCAATTAGGGCTCACTACCTGAGCGCACTGCTCACAAGAGGCTCACTGCCTACAAGAGACTCACTGTCTACAAAAGAATAAGCATTACATACTTGAACTGGTAATTAGCATCTCCACCATGCTTGAGTCAGTTCCAATTAAGCCCAAACCTTCTGCTCTGCTTTTTGCTCTTCTCCTCGCTACCACACACTCATCTCAATCGTAACACCCACTGAAATGACTTTGCAATCATTTATTTATACATGACATCAATTTAGGAACAAACAACTAAGTTGACAAACAACCACAAGAACATTCGCAAGGTGTATAATTCATCCGATCGACCAGTCACAGAAAGAACACCTTCATCTGGAAATATTTCTTCAATTCCAAGCTCCAACTCTAGTGCGGACCATCAACACAAACTGAACATAATCCAAGGACCTCCAAAAGCTTTCCTGAAACATCAAGAACATCCATGCTTCCTCTACTTACTGAAATCCTTCTTACCTTCATCCAGAACCTCAAGAACATAGTCTGTCATCACTGTCACAAAGGAATAGGTTCTTCTGGACCTTCAAACCACAAACCAATTTACTTGACACTTCACAAGGATGTCCTCAACACTTACTCCAATCCGCAGAATGGGATACTGCATTTCCAGATCTCACCGGACCTATGTGTCTCACTCAGTCACCATTGAACACCTGCCAGAACCGGTTTTACTTGAACAGCCATAACTTCTCCAAATCTTCATGTGGACCTTTGAAATATCGAATGGAACATCTCAAGACTTATATCTACAAACCCTTTAAACCGTATCCTCTAAGCCGCAACCTATCTTGGACTTTTACCTTGTTGTCATAACTGTTCTTCACTATTCCTGATTGAGACTAATTTTCTCAATATCCTCAGCACACAGTTCATCAATCCTTCTCATTAATGCAACATGAGTATGTTGACATCAATGACAACACTGGTTCAACCCATACTTGCAGCAAGGGGAACATGCTGGGCTCAACCCTTATGGAAGCCACATTTTCTCCACATGTTTTAATGTCTTCAAATCACCAACATTACTTTTCCTATACCTGCACAATGAACAAACAAGTTAGCATAAAATCATACCTTATGGAGTTAATTGATCCTCTTTATGATGTTCTGATTTATGGCACATTTCTGATTGACTCTTTCATATGAAATGCATGATGTGACAAGTTGATGTCTACTTGATAAAAGCATATGAAAATCTTAAATATCCAAAGCTCTTATGGGACTTTCCCTAATTTTTTGTAGGTACACTTGATATGGCTGGAGCTAGAGATGAGAGCTGAAGATAAAGATCAACAAGTATAACAAGTACATTATGCAACAGAAGACATCAACCTTGCTCAGGCAATGATGGATATTTAATTTTATCATGTATTCTTCCTCATTTCTTTTATCATCAAATCTATAGCTTGCATATGTATGCATTGTTCAATTTAGTCACTCCCACAGCTTGTGTGGGACACATTTGAACACTTCTTCTAAACATGATCAATTAATTTATCTTATGCACTTGATGTATATATGTTTCTTTTTAGTCAATGCATAGGATAGAGTAACTGAAACTGAAATGTATGTTCCAAATATGACATGAAATGATAGTTTAAATGAATATCTTTCTTTCTTGCTTTCAATTATGATCAACTGAATAATTAAATTGTCTTATAACTCCTGAAAGATAAAATAGTTTAGATCAACTGTCTTCCTTGATTGTTTGATTCCTTGACATCCTAACTCGCTTGTCATGATGAGTTAACAGTCCTGGTTGGACTGTTAGGTTATCATAATAATTGATCCTTATTTTTTCTTTGTCAAGACATCAAATATTCACTGAATGTAAAACTTTATAGTTTTCTTTTATTCCTTCTAAAACAACTACAATTAGGTCTAACTAAATTTAGTGTGAACAAAACTCAGTAATAATAAGGTCACCTCTTCCACATCTTATATTCATCCCAACAACCTTACATACACTTCATCATCGACTCAAGATCCTACAATTACAAAGGTTAAGATCGTTGATAAAGGTTGTGGAGAACATGAGCTATAGTCTTACATTGTTTAGGATATATGCCTCCTAGTTTGGAAACCAAGGATTCTCATGCCCCCCCTACAAGTTAGGGTGAAACCTATAATTCCATTGAACGTACTATTGATGGGATCATTAATGCCTTTTTTGAAGCCCTTGAAATTTCATCATTATTCCATGACAATGCCATCTTCACCATTGAAACCTCCTCAACATCCCCTACTTCCATTTCTTGGGACCAACAAAATTTGATCTCTCACAATACTTGTCAACATGATGGAATGCATATTGAGCTCCTTATTCCTATGAATACAAAATAAAAAAAAAGTATAAAAATAATAAAGCATTGACCTTAAAAGAAAAAACACCAAAAAAGAATAAAGCATCATCCTTAAAAGAAAAAATCATGCTAAGTCTATCTCTAGGGTATCAAAAGTCAAAGAAAAAGTCATCTTACCCCTAGCATCACAAGATATTTTACTTAAAGAAAAGGAAATCATTAAGTATAAAAGAAAATAAAAATAAACTCCCTTAAAGTGATATTGTTGGTCCCCCATCACCTTCATTTCATGATACTTCCACCATCTTACATGATCCAATCCTCTCGCTACAGATCGCCCACCATCACCATAAGTCTTCCATCACACATACACCTCACTTTAGTCCTAATCGATGATGCTACAATGGTTCCCATTTGTGTTGCCTAAACATAGGAGAGGCTAATCTTGCACTTAAGGAGGTGTGTGATGATATTTGCAGTGCCCCTACTAGTGGTATAATCCTTGGAACAAAGAATCTTCCATGTTTGGGTGTTGATCTACTCTACAATCCCACAAGTGGCCAGCTCTTGGGAAAAATTCATCTCTAACTCAGGTCACATTCAATCATTTCCACAGCAACATGGTAATTCTATTCAAATCTTTATATCTCAAAAGAAACTACTCAAAACAACACTATTTGCATTCATGGAAAAATTGCAGTACATAGCTCTGATTATTTCCAAAAACTAAAAGATTGATTTTCATCCATCCACAGTATATATATATATATATATATATATATATATATATATATATATATATATATATATATATATATATATATATATATATATATATATATCCATGTTTTGAGCAACCAACTAAAACTAAACTATATTTGAACTCCTAAATTTTAGATGGCGGTAAAATACCATTTGAAAAAGTCTTATAACAGAAAAACAAAATCTTTAACTATTGATGTCTTTTAAAACATATAAAAGGCTCTGAGTGGAGCCATAATATCTTGGATAACCAATAGGAATAACAGAGCTAAAAAGAGTCTTTAATCAATGCACGCCTAAAATTTCTAGCACCCTCAACTTCAGGCACACTTGACCTCAACTGCATGAAGTCCACTTCTCTTGTAGGCCATGCATTAACCCTGCACAATTACCTAACTCTACATGCCATTATATCAAGATTTAAAAGCTAATTTCAATCAATTCAGGAAATAAAGATTTGTACAACATTTTATTAAAATTAGATAAATATTTCTTATAAAAACAAACAAATTGGCAAGGCTAGGGGATTGGGCAATGCAAAAAGGGTTATTTGTTTCACAAAGAAATGAGGTTGTTTATACCTCATCGCATATCTTGATTTTGTTCTTAATCTCGCTATCAACCCTATCAATCAATCACCATCATAATCAATGGGATATATCATTCCCTTATCCTTGTGTTGTTCTTGGGATATATCGTTCCCATAACACTATCATTATCCAATCCATCAAATTAATCAATCATCAATTTTCAACTTGACAGGGGCAATAACCTTGTTTATTTTTGAATCATTTGTGCTTGTTTGCTTGCTTTCACATGTGTTATCATTTTACTTGCATTTGTATTGGTCCAAGTAGCCTACCTACCACAAATTGTATCATGGTCTTCCATATCATGGTGCTACATGGTATAGTGTTGCTCGTAACCTTTTTTGTGTGTTAGGGTTTGTCGTTATCCTTCAGGTCACATCCATTTTATCCTTCCATCATTCCATTCCATGAATTCAGATTTATCCCTAGTGCAATATAGTTGTATATCCTTTTGTTGCATCCATATCTTGTTTATGTCTCTATCATTTCAATCCTTGATCCAATATAGCTTTATAGCCTTCCCTTACATCCATATCTTGTTTCCATTCTTGTTATATACTGGGGGCAGTGGATTGTACTTTTCTTTGGACTTAGTTTCCTTGGTAAATACTCTTTATGCTGGGTACATTTCATTGTCGTTCTTCTTGTTGAGCTTCATACACTTGTGTGTTTCATTTCCTTACATGTATGATGATATCACATATCCTACCATTAAACATTTCCCACCTTTTCCCCAAACTTTACCCTCCATTTCCTTCATCCACCCAATCCCCTTCTGCCATCCCATAATAAACCTAAAAATCCAAAAAAATCAAAACATCTCAAAAATCTAAAAAAAATCAAAACATCTCAAAAAATCCAAAAAAAATCAAAACATACCAAAAAATTCAAAAAAATCAAAACATCCCAAAAATCCAAAAAAAAAAATCTCAAAAATCTAAAAAAAATCGCATCAAAAAATCCAAAGAAATAAATCTAAATGCAAGTCATCCTTAATCCATGCAAATCTCATTAGCAATCTAGAGAACTATCCAACAAGCATATCTTAATTTTGTTCTTAATCTCATTGTCAACCCTATCAATCAATCACCATCATAATCAATGGGATATATCATTCCCTTATCCTTGTGTTATTCTTGGGATATATCATTCCCACAACACTATCCTTATCCAATCCATCAAATGAATCAATCATCAATTTTCAACTTGACAGGGGCAATAACCTTGTTTATTTTTGAATCATTTGTGCTTGCTTTCTTGCTTTTGTGTGTTATCATTTTACTTGCATTTGTATCGATCCAAGTAGCCTACCTACCACAAATGGTATCATGGTGCTACATGGTATAGGGTTGCTCGTAACCTTTTTGGTGTCAGTCCTACGCATTGGATACATTGTCACCTTGGTATTATATACATTGGTGCATAACATCCATTTCTATATTAAAAAAAAAGATTGTTCAACTAAAGCCAACATAACTAATCATCATAATAAATCTGTCATTCTTGTTTCATCCATAATCATCTTTCTTGCATCCATATTTTTTATTTTCTCCTTTGTTTTCTCTATTTTTCTTCCATCATGTTTTTCCATCTTTCATCTAACTTTTTCTTCACATCTCTTCTTTCAAGAGCTCACCTGTGTTCTTTGAGCCCACCTAACCTCTCAAGGGAGCACCATTCATCCTAGTAATTAATCTACCATTAATTATTCTACTCGACTAGGCATCATTATCCCTAATCCAAGCATGTTCTTCCAACCATTTTTCCTCCAAATCAAAACCAAACACTATGTTTTAAACTTCTTTGAAATGTTATTACTTTGCAACAACATCTCAAAGAGGGGCAAAATGTAGACGCCTAAAACTAACTAATGCATTTTTCATATCATTACACTTCATCTACATCATTTTCCTAATCCATTAATTATTCTATTTCTTCGATCCATATTAATTAAATAATTTTTAATTATTTAATTAATTAAACTAACATTTCTTCCATGTAGTAATCAAATCAGTTTCTATTTTCTCATCACAAGTAAATAAAATTAATATTTTATTTATTTCCCACAGTATCCATTATCTTATGAATTAAATAAATCCATTTACTTAATTCCCCTAATTTCTCTCCCACAATTTCCTCCACTAATCACTCTTAATCAAAATTGTTTACCTATTCAATCAAAATCAATCATTTTAGTTAGCTATTCAATTGAAATCAATCAATTTAGTTAAATATTCAATCAAAATTAGCTAACTCATCAATCAATTTCGTTAACTCCCTCATCAAATCCTCTCAGTCAATTCTAACCATTGATCTTTCAAGCTATCCTCCACCTTTGATCATCATTTTTTGAAAATCTATAAATCTATCTTCATCCAAGCATATGGATATGTGATTTTACTATCCATGAATACACACTCATTGCAAACTTATGTTGTTAATTTGTTTTAGTAATAATCATTATCATACCAAGGTTATGCTGAATTGTTGAGAAATCCACATACAATCCACATTTGATAATGACTTCACAAGCAAATTTATCTTCATTTTTCCTTTACTAAAAGTGCATCAATTCTTTGAATAACAAGACATGAAAAAAGACATGTAATCCTTGAGATTTTCATTGTATATTAATATGGGCATGGTGAAAGAAGATGTTCAAATTATAAATATCTTCTAAGATTGCAACACATTTTGGTATCAGTCGATTTTCAAGAAAATATCATCATTTCACATACAAGACCCTATAAATGCTCTTACATAATTTAATAGTCTTTAATTTTCCTCAATTCAAGACTATCAAATTCTTATCCTGGCCCATTTTAATTATTTTCAAACAATATTTAAATTTATTGAAGATGAATTTAAAAGTAAGCCACTTAATGATGATATTTGGATGGCAATTTCTCAATTCCTTGACACAAGAGTAGTTATAAATTTAGCAGCAACAAACCACTTCTTCTATGACTTAATGATGGATAGAAACACTTTGAGATAAACCTGTCTTTGTGCTCTACATGTCCCTCCACCACTAGAACCTCTTCACTCTAGTTGGTTAAAATAGATTTTTCAACTTTGCTATGAGATTGAGATGAGTAGCGGATTAAAATGTTATTTTATGATTATAATTGGAGCGTAGAAAATGTATAGTTAGCTGATAGGCTTTTATGTGTGAGCATTATAGTGCTCAGAATTGTCTCACACTGTAAAAAAAATCGCACTAGAAAATTTTCTAAACTCGTTGGTTGTTCCTATCAATGCATTCCTTGAACCTCCAATGGGTGCAAGTGCTAGTATTATTTAGTCTATGTCTACAACACATAGACATTACTAGTGGTAAATCCTAGGAGCAATTTCACATTTTGTAATATATGTTGTACCTCACTATGTTCATTGGTCATTCCTCCAAATTTGCTATCTTTATATACATATCAAACTGGTATCTAATATGTCATGCATCCATCCTATCATTGATACATCTTCTCTCATTCTAATCAGAGCCTAAATTTGATGGTTGTATGGCCATATTTAGGTATTTTTGTTGTAAAATACAATCAAAATTTTAAAAATATTGTATCACGTGAAAGGAGAGATTTTAGACAGACTGCTAAAATTTATATAATATTATAATGACATATATTTGTTTTATATATAATTTTACTTATATTAAGGTATGCTAAAATATTTTAAAGACACTTTTGAATGGATAACCATCATAAACAATTTGCTTGATAGGTAGGGTTGACCATCAAATTTATGCGTTGATTCTAATCATTGTACAGGTTGACTTCCCCTAGGTGCGGGCCCTCCACTCAAATGTGCATGCCTTATTTCTAATATGTTGATTTTCTCATGGGTTAAGCCACTTCTTCCAAAATATCAAGCTCTTATTCAAATTGCCTCCCTTATTGATAAGACTACGAAGTGTTTCATTATTGGTACTAAATTTATAGATGAAAAATACTTAATGCAACGAGGATTGCATAGGTAGTCAATAAAACAACATGCCTAAATACCTTGGTATGTAGGATGCAAGGATTATTTATTTTCACAAAATAATTAGGTGGGACAAACTCTCTTACCAAGTTTTCATGTGGCATATGAATTTAATTCACAACATCATTATATTCCAATTTTATTATTATTTTTATAGTTATAGGTGTGAATCTTAGAATTTTTTAAATTCAAAAGAAAATTCTTAAATTTTCGTATTAACTTTTTTTTGTTCATCATTATTAATTGACCCAACACATGTTTATGTTGATTTATGTACTTATTTGTTGTATAAAAGTATTCATTAACTCCTTTTAAAATCATATAGGGACATGCTAAGGTTCATCAAAGGAATTGTGATATAGTCAAGGTTAGGGAGCCAAATTAATGGAAACCTATTAAAATTTTTATCTAAAGAAGGATGTGAGTATATTGGCAAGGATGAAATTGCTTCTAAACTCTCAATATTTTTTACCTTCTATCAAGCATGGGAGAGTTCTGAAATCAAGAAGAAATGATATGTGTGTATTTGTAGGAGTTCCATCAACTAGGAAAGGGTGGTTTTGATGCACCCTACATGCCTACTCCCTACATGCACTATCGACTTCCATACTTCATACATTACTAATTGGCTTCTCTATAACCCCACTTTCCCAATCTATAGAGAATATGTATTGTAGTATAAGATAGTCTAGGTAAAATATTTTCATTTATTATGAAATATGATAGGGTCTAAGGTGTGTGTGATAGGATATTTTTGTTATGTGGCAGCTCTAAAGCATTACTCAAGGTTAGAGAGTCACATATTTTATTTTCCTAAGTATTACGTAATATCATGTTTATATGTCAAGGTAGTCTTCAGAACCAAGTGCATTTATGAACAAGTTAAAGAATGCCTTGGAAAAAAGAGATGTTACCTCTCTTGACATAGTTAAATAAATTGCATTTGGCTATTTTATGATGAATTATTTAGGACATGTGTTGTATTCAATCTTATTTTATCATTGATTAGACTATCCTTTTGTTCATTTTTCAATTATCTATGTGTCATTTCTGAAGTGTAAATGATCTAATCATATACTCCATGCTCAATTGGGAACCTTGCAACTACTAAGAGCATTTTTACAAAGATTTAATATACTTGTATTAAATATCCTAAGAAAAAATAGTAATCATCATATCCAAATAAAATGATAATGAATCCTTGTTTTATCATTTATTTTGAAAGATAGATTGAAAATCAATTACATTAAAGCCCTAAAATAGTAGTCACAACACTTGGATATTGGAGAAAAAGACAAACTCATTATATACTTTATACCCACCAAATTTATCTTGCATTTTTTTAACCTTCATCCTCTAAATTTCTTGGGTATAAGAAACCTACTTATAATGGGTGGTTGTCACCTTAAAAAATTGTCTGGGGATCAAACCTAGAAAGGGTATCTCACTTGTTACTATGTTTAGTAGGATGATTACATAATCCTTGAATTAGAGGTTCATAACTACTTATGAAAATTTTAATATATTACTGATCTTATATTAAAAAAACTTCTATTCCTTAAAGAAGTCAACTAGGGCCTTCTTCATCATTGTTTTGGAATAGCTATATACCAAGATCATCACTCTTTTATGTGAACATAATTTACTTAATTTTTTATGACACATTTTAAGCCTATTGCTATACCTATTAAAGTTGGTATTAAATTAAACCCTAAAAACATCATGTGAAAATACCTATCTATTGTGATGCTCACAACATGCCCCATTTTACCCTTTAGCAAAATGAGGACCCTTGTTGTGGCTTTTTCTTTTGGCTTGTGTGATTTTGCTTGCTTGGTGGTATAGGTAAAATGTCTTGGATGCTTGAAATTTGAGTTACACAATGCTTGGGTATAAATGGTTATTGCTAGTAGAATCTACATGAAAAATAAGCTAGGGTTACCTTTTGAACCATTTGAAAATTCTACATATTGTGAGAGTTATGCTCATTCTTATAAAAGTCAATGCTAGACACATGGTCAACATGTATTTGATATACATGGTTGTTTGCAAGTATATGTTATGCTTTTGGTCAGTCGGGTCACTTTATTCATCAGGTTTTAAATCATTTGATGTATATGGTATACATAAAAAATATTCAAGTCTAGACCTGATAGTGTTTTTGTTGTAAAAGGTATAAACGTTGAAATCTGCAGTTGTATTTTGTATATTACAACTCTTGTATTAGAAATACAAATGTAAAAGATACATGGGCGGATGTCAAAATAAGTTCAAAATGATGCATAAGGACAAGGGTGTCTCATACATTATTTTTTGTATGCTTTTGATGCAAATACATATCTGGACTCGAAAGAAAAATTAAATTGAATGTTGAAAATAAAAGTGAATGCACACATTTGTATGTATTGTTGTATGTATAACTGCATGTATCTTATATACAAATACAAAGCCGAACGTGACTAGGAAAGTTAAACAAAATGAGCTATAAGTGAGGTTCACATTTGTATATTCAAATGCATGTATTAGAAATACAAAAGTGAAAATGCATTCACGGATATAAACCCAGGATTAAAAATGGAATAAAGTGCATTTATTCATAACAAAAGATAGATAATCAACATCGCGGGTAGTTGTATATCGTGTATGAATATGATATACATGAAGATATACAAAGGAATTATATACAAAACCCTCTGTAATTAGAGATTTGAACATTGTATACATCAGGTAGGGTCCACATCTGTATGTTTGGGATACATGAGCACGAAATACAAAAGGGCGATACAAAAGACTTAGATGCAAAGCCAGACTCGAAATTAATTTTAATCTGTTTTATAAACCTGTGGAGTCTAAGTTTGTATATGTCGATTATTGTATAGGATATACATAAGAATAGACAAAACTAAATATACAGAAAAGTAAGAGAGCGAAACTACTAAAGTGCATAAGGATTTAAAGTGCATGTATGTGAAATACAAAAAAAAAAGTGTATGTATATGATATACAAAATTCAAAAGTGCAGAGAACTAACATATACCAAATTCAAAATATGAATTGAACGGGAAAAGTAAAACACAAATTGAATTGTATGCCTTAACTACATCATTTAATGCACATCTACCACTAGAAAACCTAAATTCGAAGAAGTAAAAAGAAAATTCGATTATGTTAATCTTCACAATTGCATTCAGAGTTAAGTTGCAGAGTATCTTACAAAGCTAAGGTGAAGGGTGATTCAAAGGCGAATTGAAATTTGAGAATGGTTATATTGAGCTGGAAGGTAAATGGATTTTGTCAAGGGTATAAAGTCAACAGTTCCAGTTCAGGTATGTACCAAAAGACTCTTGCTTGTGATTTTATGAAATACAATTACGGTAATTTTATAGTAGTTACAGTAAGGTAACGGAACAGATTTCAATTAGTTAATTATTGTAATTCATTGTGATACAATCATAAATTTAAACACAGTAAGGTATAAATGCATAATTCAAAAGGGGAAAAGACAAGACAATAGGGTTAAATGTTAAAGGATAAATATATATGGTAAAAACCCTAGTAAATATATATAGACGTGGTTATAAAATGAAGGTATATCTTTTCAGGATGCCACCAAAAGGAAAGAAAATGGAGAAGACAACCAAAAAATCCAAAAAGAAGGGAACCAGAGTTAAAGAGGAATTTGTAGTCAGAGGTTATAATTCAAATATTTACTGTTCACACAGGGTAATGGATACTGAAATTGGAGATTTTGATTTTGAGGAAATATTGAAAAAGGTCCAAGAGCATGGCACATCCTTGGCCATGAAAAAAATTTGGGATGCAGGATTGTACAAGGCTACAATATTTCCATTAGCAATGGAGGCTAGGGACCTGGTTTTTGAGTGTATACAGAGATATGATTTTAATTACAGGTAGGTAAAACATAATGGAGTGGTATTTGCAGATTTGTCTATCAAAGGAATAGTAGAAACCTTTGGCTTGAAGACCACTAGAAAGATGAAGGAAGTAGATATAGAGAAATACTCCAATAATTTTAAGAAGAATGAGGTAGCTTATAAAAGTTCAATATTCTACAAGTGGTATTATTCAAATAAGAAGACGAAGGCAGCTAACAGGGTACCAAAGACTTTATACAGGTTAGATTTCAAGGAGGACGTATATATCATGATTACATTACTGAGTAGAGTAATGGGGTTAGAGGATGCTGCTACATTTGAGCCATGGATTTTTTTTATGATACAATTCATTAGAGAAGAAATAGGGGATGTTCATTGGGCTTTGGCCATTAGTAACACAATTTATGCACAAGCCTTGAGATTTAACAAACAAAAGAAGTTATTTATGTCATCCTATATTGTATATTCTTGTGTAGCTAAAATGCAATTGATTGAGATACTGAGGATTGGCACATTGGGAAATGGGTCAGGGCAGAGATATGTATATGATCATTACCCAGACCTACAAGCAAAATGTAGGGAAGAATTAGATAAGGGTGAATGATGTGTTTTCCATGTACCTAGTAAGGATATTGACATGAGAAAAAGATAAAAGGTTGTCTGAAGTAGAAAAGAATGCAATCACATTACATAGTGCTTGGTATATTCAGTTCTCTACTTTTGCATACATTAGAACTGAGGGGTTTAAAGGCAAACCTTTTAGATTACCAAGGTACCCATTAGACAGGGTAGTGTTGCTAGAGTTCACCAGATAGATATTAGATGTTTATGCAATGTATAAGGTTAATTTTAACAAGGGTAACATCAAATTCCCCTTTGTTATTGGAAAATACCAGTGTTTTAATCAGGATGTAGCTAAAACCTTAGAAGCAAAATTGTTATATTATGGCTTTTCAATTTTTGATCTAGCCTGACCTTTTGATCCATTCAAAAGGATTCATAACTTCATAGATAGGAAATTCAAGCACCAACCTCACATTGAGGATTTTTGTGCTGATTGTGATAGTGAAGCTAAAGTTAAGAGGAGATCTCATCAAAGATTAACCCTCGATCAGATGAGAACACTGGGACAAATTGAAGTGCCACAAGAGACCAGGGATGATGATGAGAATACCTTGCATACAGGTTATGATAGTACAAAAGAAATTCTGACTGAACTAGATTGGAATCAACCTAAGGAAATTTCATTAGATAATATTTCAAAGTTAGTATTTGCATATTCAGATATATGGGTAAAAGAAAGGATAGAAGAATTGAAAGTTGAAGGATTAACACTCACTTACCTGGGTAAGAAAGGTAAAAAGAGAAGTCAGGCAAGTGAGGTAGATTTTGATGATTTCTTAAAAAGAAAGAGGTAGGTGGTGGAAGCTAGAATAACTAAGGCCAACACAGGAGCCACAATAATGTACCCCTATGCGCTAGGGATAACAGTGGCAATACCTACAGGAACATTTGTATCTGCCAAGGAGGGGACATCTACATCCATTGCAGCTGTCACAATAGAGCAAGTTCTAGTTTAGGCAATGGTGTTATCTCAACAGACATCAAAACCTACAATACTTGTACAGACACCTCAACAACCACCTTTGTAAACCCCCACAGTTGCAGAACAAACCCAACAAGAGAAAATACAAGGGTTTATCATGGTCAAACAAGAGATGATCGAGGAGATGATAGCAAAGGCATCTACTGTTCAAGCACCCACAAAAGAAAGTGTAGAAGTAGTAGATGTGGATAAAATTGAGGATGTACAAGATGATGTACAAGATAATGAAGAGGAAGGTGAAGATGAAGGAAGTGATGATAGCCTTGAGATGAGCATTGAGGAAGAAGAAGACAGACAAGTACTAAAATCTCATCTCATGATTGGAGTGTTTGTCGGGGTATCATGACAGGTTGTTACCCCATCAATACAAAATATTAAAATAATTAATCCTTTTGAGAACTTGGTGCCAAAATATATCATGGAAGAGGTTAAGGAAGTGGCCAACGAAATAATGAGAAATCAAACAGAGGAAGAAGAGGGTACTAACATGAGAAAAATACAAGATGTTCAAGGAGAGGTCAATCAAGAAAATATGCCTACAGATAGGATGGAGGAACAAGGAGAAGATGAAGGACAAGATACACCACAAGAGGTTCCTAATCCTGAAGTACCCCATGGTGAGGAGTAGCAAAATGTAAGGAATGTCCAACAGGAAAAACAACTTCCTCATCAAGTTCCCCCACAGCAACAACATGATCATCAACAACAAGAGCAAGAACAAGAAGAAGTACTCATAGAAGGAGCTCAAGAAGAGGTGTTAAATGAGAAAGCAACAGATACAGATAAGGAGGTGCCATCATGGTTAGGATTTGAAGTAAGACAAGAAACAATAGTCTAGGTGGTGCCGATTGATATTAAGAGCTTGTTGACTGGTGAGGCTGTGAAGAGAGGCAAAAGAAAGGCTAGAACCATGTCAGCCATAAAGAGGGATCCATCTAGTGGTAGGACTATACAAATGGCAATTCCCCAATTTGATAAGGAGAAAAGAGAAATAAGTTTTGAGGAATACAAGTTTATCAATGTGGATATTGGTCATGCCAATAGAGAACAACACATTGAGGAATTGCGGGAAATGACTGAATTCACTGCAAATAGAATGAGAAAAGATAAGCAAAAAATAAAGCATTTGAAGGGGCAAATTGCCCAGTATGAACAATTTAGTCACGGGATATTTGATCCTACACAAAATGTACCAGAATTAGCTTCCGAGCTAACTATTCTTTCTAAAGAATAGGTAGGAGAGATAGAGAATAAAAATCATGAAGCTAGTATGCTAGAAGATTTTGTCAAGTCATTTATTCACAAAGGAGAAGAGGTAATAAAAATTTCCATTAGCAATTGGAGTATTACACTGACTAAGAGAAATAGTTGTGCTCACATTATACAAAGGTGCCAAGCAAGAATAAAGAAGAATAGAGATGAATTGAAGAAACTCAAAGATTTGGAAGGACATACACAGTCCTTGGTAAATGAGGGTGTTATAACCCCACAAGTTGTCTTTCAAGTCCCTAAAATGAAGATGGAGCTGAATTTTGAACAAGGGATACTAAGGCCTTGCTTGGCCAATGTACAGGAATTAGAAAAGAATGTTCAAGTTTTTTGAAAAAGCATGTGAAGATAGTTGAACATTTGGTTAAGCATCCATGCCCTTAGGTTCAAATATTTGATGCAGGCACAACTATAAAGGAATTCAAGAACAATTTCCAGTCATGCATTGAAGATCCTATAACCCAGTTAGATGAGGAAGAAATGGAAAATATGATGAAATTGAGTGCTAAGATTAGAAAATATCATAAGAGGAGAGAAGATAGAGAAAATAGAGCACATGCATTGAAGACAAGTATTGAAATGCAGTAGTACACCTGGGATGCTTCTCAGAGAACCAGTCATGCCTCCATATCCACCCTAACTGAAAGGTTCACACAATACATGAGCGATAAGAAAAGGGATATTCAGATAGAAGACACCAGTGATAGTGACTAGGCTGCTTGTTCATTATTTGTTTCATGTTGTACTTTGTTATGATTTTGTACTAGTAAATGGTCAAAGTAAAGTCAAAAGATTCTAAAATATATCTTTGCACCTAAGAGAATATTCTTTTAAGATATTTTGAAATGACATCTGGCACAAGAATTTGAATTTGAACCATTGATGGTTTTGTGACCGTAGTAAGGAATTTTGAGTCTATATAAGGAGATTTGATATGCATATTTCAACACACATGGCTGATATAGAAAAGCACTGGAAAATTTGCAATAGAAGTGATTTGTGGAAAATACTTTGAGCATAGGGAATCGAATTAGCATTTTGCTTGTGTCTGCAGTGGAGATAATGTGGAATGTCCTATTTTCTCTCTGTATCTGTGACATGTCTGTAAGTTTGATTTAGTTTGTTGATACTTTCAAAGACTTTGAAGTCAAAATGCATTGTAAATTTGAAATGGCTTTCATATGTTAATGAATACAAACATCTAATTGATGTGTCTATTCCAGAGTGTAATTATATTCAGGCGTTCTTTGATATATTTCCTTTCATGATTGCAATTCTAATGTTAATTTGTGATATTGCTCTGAAGAAACATATATGAATTTAACTCCTTTGAAGTGTTACAGCTAATCAAACTTGTGTGCATGAATAGCGAAGAAATAATTCCTACAGAATTAAGTTTTTCTAAACCCTTTCTTCTAACTTTTCTCCATTAAATCTTTAAATAATTAGCATGTGCGCAGTTATCTGAAGGAGATTGTCATTGATTCAAATAAAGACTTGTGAATTGCAAAAATCTTTAACAGTTTTCATATAAATCTGAAGTACAAAGTATGTTTCCATTGAAATTCATGCAAATCTTTGTAGTAAAATGGTAAATACATGCAAAGGATCACTAGTTATAGTGTAATTTGTAGTTATTTGCAAAGTATAAGTAAAAACAGCCAGTACACATCCCTTAAATCACGTAAGGCCCCTTGAAAAAACAACTTCACATTGAACCCTGAGTAAATCTAACACAACCATGACCTAGTTATCGTAAACTTGGAATTGAGAACTTTTTTTAATAATTCTCCATATTCTTCAAGATGAGACATGATTCTTTGTGAATTTTATCTATTGTTGTTTTTGAATAAAATCATCATCAACACTATCCTACTTGTAAGAAATTTTAAAATACTGAACTATATATAGACTAGATGTTACTATATTTTAGGTGTTACATCTCAATTTATGTGGAATACTATATGATCATTGGAAAATGAAAAATGTATATTAAATGTATAATTAATTATGGTCTTTATTATTCTTGCACCAAGAATCAGCTTTATTTGATTATTGTGTCACTGTCTATTCTAGTGATCCTATTAATAGGAAATCTACTTCAGGCAATGTCTTCAAAATATGGTGTAGGTGATATCCGATGGATGGAGTAGTAGTTAAATAAGATACCTTCTATGGCTCTTTAATCAAAAAGCTAAATACAAAAGTAGCTCCAAAAGAATGAATGTGTCTTAGAAGATTATTGGAAGGTTTCATCTGAGTACTAGCAAAAGTCCCACTTTATCATAACCAAAGCTATTTTATCTTACCAAAGACTCCTATTTCTAGAATAAAACAAGAAATAAAGAAAAGCACATTAAAGATCATGGCCATTTCACTCAAGGGAAATTTTTCCATCATAAAAGTTCTCTCCAATTCTTCTAGACTAATTATTAGATGGAAAATATACTATGATCAAGAAGAATTGGGCTAGGCTCATAGTAATCATAAAAGAAATCCTATATGCAATCTAGCTCATCAGACCTCTATGCAATATAAAATTATCCAAATTTAAATCAATGCTTGGCCTTAAGGAGTTTCCATTGAGGAGGACTATGAATGACAATGACACCTCTAGATGTAAGACCTAAAAGCCATAAATAAGACCTTTAGGCATTATATATGACACCTCTAGATGTAAGACCTAAAAGGAATAAATAAGACCTCTAGGAATTATATATAGCTATACTTTGGATGTAAGACATAAAAGGCATAAATAAGACCTCTAGGAATTATATGTACATCCTTCGGGCATATTGTAATTCTCTCTCTGTAATTATTCTACTTGTAAAAATATTGTATTATATAAGACCTATGGGCACTATGTAATGAACTTGGGAGATGCTAGTTTGAGGAGTCCCAAGCTCTAATAAAATCTTTATGACATCATTTTTAAAAACACTAGGATTATAAATTATGATGAGATGCATTTCATGTAGTCTGAAATGCATGATCTTCATTTCGGCATATATTTGTTTCCCTATTTATCACTATCAAAGAAGACATATGTTACTAGGGTACTTCATTTTTTATTTTATAGAAATTGATAGGTTAATCCCCCTATTAACATTAAGGGGGAGTGTTAGAACATAATGTTATTAGGGCTCATACCCTTATAACATTTATATATTGTTCTAATATAAGGTTATAAAACCTTATGATTATTATATGTTTTATAAAGTGTATACTATTTAATAATTAATAATCTAATAAACTATTAAATTCTTAACTATTTACAAATGGTTGTTTTGAATTTAAGTGTGACTAATACCCTTCAAGTATTTTGCCATCCCTTCTCCTATATTTAAGGAACTTCTCTCTTGTTAAGAAGGAAGACAATTTTAGAGATTTATAGTGAGTTCTATCACTATGCACTAGAGGTATTATTTGCCATGTGGAAGTGAGGAGAAGTGATATCCCTAGGTTCTATCTATAATTTTATAGATAATTTTGTAAGTGTTTTATAATAAAATGATGCTTTATGGGAGTTTTAACCTGGAAGGGTTTTCCCCATGTACATATTGTGTAATGTATTAAGTTTGTGCATCTTGTAATTCTCATTTCATTTATTCTATATTTTATTTGTAATGATTCATAACTTAATTTCATAATTTATGACAAAATTTTCTTCTAAATCAATTATCCAATATATCAATTCTTTAGGATTTAGACTACTAGAATAATTGGGAACGTCTGCTCTAGTTTTATTACCAATACTTGTTATAGCTTTCAACATTCTTTCTTCCTTTTCTTTCTCTTCACTTTCACTTTTCTTGATAGGGCTATCTTCTTGTTCTTCATCACTTTTATCATCTCTAGGGCTAGGGTTTCTTTTATGATATTCTTCAAAAGAATCCATCTGGATCTTCATAGCTTTCTCCTATATCAAGCATCTCTTCCATCCTTCTAATTACATTAACAATACCATGTCCTCTCTGTGGTGACATCTTGGATTGGTGTAAATTGCCTTATGTCAATGGTTTTTCCACAATCACCCCTAGAAACAACCTCATAATTGTTGCTATGTTTACAAGATTATTATGGACTACCTCAGTTTTGCACCCTATTTACAACTAGTAAGTTCATAAGGATCTTCTACCTAACACTTTGCTATTGGAAAATACCCTTATTTAATTCCTACAAATTATAAAAGAACACAAAACCTTTACTAGGATAAGAGCTACATTACAAGTTCTAAGTGCTCAGCTAATTCACATGGGATTCTACAATGTACTTCTTAATATGCCTTAATTTATACCTAACTCATATAATTACTCATGAATCCAACACTAGGTCAACTCTCCAACTACTAATCTTCTTCCTCTTTTATCAAATTCATTCAAAAAATTGCATCAATCAAACTTTGATACCATCTAATGTAGTCATGGCCAAAGGGTCCAATGAAGGATTATCCAACCATGTAGCCAAGTGAACAAGCTCATAATAAAACTCAACGGAATAGCATTTAACAAGTTCTCTATTTATTCATAATTGCAATGGAATTACAATTTACCGCAATGGGTTTCTAACATGCTAGGCCTCAACCATTTGATTAAAAATGGACAACACCATGCCATGTTGTCTTCTACTTTCTTCCCTAACTTCTAAAGATATTAAAGGATGTTTGTATATTATCTACTATCCTTAAGAGTGATGTCAATCAATTGCAAGGTGGCACAAGGCTCATTGCCAAATGAAATGTGTAGTTAACCAAATGTGTAAATGAATCTTTTGGAATAAATACATTGATGATAGATCAATGGATATTCATAACATAGGGTCTCTTGGGTCTAATATACCTTTATATTTGTTCCTTTATTGCCACAAACATTAGGAATTTTGGTGCAGTCATGGTAGGAGCGTTCACAAAATGAACTGTCCGGACCATGCAGCAAGAGTAAACACAATGGAAACAACTCAAAGAAATGAAGCAAATGCATATTCAGTCATTCAGTATATCAAAGAATTCAAATATAGTCTGGATGACAACATGCGGGCTTACAACTAGGGCTCAAAGGCCTGGTTACATACATGTGCAAGATAAAGCTTTGAAGCTCCTTCGCACAAACCTAACTATCAACTTATGCTAATGATCATCGATCAATAACTGCTTTCCTAAGGATCTGTTACATCATTATATATCATTTTCAGATCAGTAGATTCCTCCGCGTTAGCCAAGGAAGATCACAAACTCCAATGAAGAGTTGTAACATGTGTACACAGATAGGTTGGACCTAAATGCATAGAACACTTCCTCAAATGAATGGAATAATGTGCAGACCTCTGGGAAGGGTTGGCCATGAACCAAGGATCATTGAATGATGTGTCATTAGGATCCACAAGTCAAGGAATGCTCTACAAGTCTTCTCCTTTAGCTAATTGTCTGAGACTGTCAGGATGCTCTGCTCTGAGAAAACAGTTGATCTTCAGATAGCGATATCTTTCCGGTAACTGATCCAAATGCTCTGAATTCTGGATCTAATGTACATGATTGTGTGAGCAAAGAAAAATTAGCTATTATGCAGAAAACAAACTAACAGCTAACCCTAGCTCTCAATGGAGTGCATTCTAGCCTAGAAAACTAGTCAATCAAACACAAAAACAAGTAAGAATCTAAGATACGACATGTCTAATCTCCATTGTCCTCCTCGTCTTGCATTGTGTTCTCAGATTTGTAGATTTTGCACAATCAAGAGAAGCTCTTTGCGTATGATTAGCAAGATTTTGGAGATTGCAGGCTAAGAGAGGAAAAATGGAACTAAGAGCTGAAAAATGAGAACTAAGAGCCTCAAAATGAGCTAGAGAAAGTGGTTTTATAGAGGAGCCCACTTGAATGAAGGGCTAGGATTGCATGTTGACTTGGAGGCCAAATCAAGGGTGGAGGTTGATTAGAGTTTCTTTACCATAAGAGGACAAAATAGAATTTTAAATAAAGTTAAATGGTGAGGTGGGAAATGAGATTTGAATTAAATAAATTTGCCCAATTTATTTAATCATGTGAAAGGGGGTTTTTGATGGGATTAATTTATTTATTTGAATAAATCAAGTGAAGGGGACATTAGGATAGTGAATAATTAAATAATCAATTAGAATTAATTATTTAATTATAGATGAAATATGGACAATTGGCTAGATTGGATGAAATTGACTTAGTTGAATAATGGAATTTGAAAGGGAAATTTATCTTGTCACATTTGCGACATGAGGACATTTTTCAGTGTCTACATTTTTCCCCTCTTTGAGATGATGTTCGAGATGATGAGAATTATGTTGAGCAACATCATTTCAAAGATGCTAAGGAAATGGATAGAGGAAAGAGATGATGAAAGAAAGATAGGGTGATGATTCCCCCTTGAGAGGATAGATGGGTTGGACAAACACGGGTAGGCTCTCGAAATGAAAGGGATTGGTGAAGGAAGAAAGATAGAGGAATGGATAGAAGAAATGAATGGTATGTTAAGCTATGAGAAAGGTGTAGGAATGAAGATGCAAGATAGAGATGGTGGAAGAATGAAAGATTGGCTAGAAGTATGGAAATGATATCTTACTTTGATAGATTTTTGAGCTTCTCACTTGCAATTTTTCTGCTTATCATCATAGAACTTATTATGTTAAAGGACAAAAATCACCGTGGCATGTCAAAGGCCAAAGTGGAAAGTGTAGTCCCTCATGAAACAAACACATGATAGACAAGGAATGCCCTGACTCAGACTAGTAACTGTGATACCTTGTCAGAACATGCAATGAGATAGCTGTGAGGTGTGTAAGTCCTAATGCAAGGAAGCAATTATTATTTCCAATGCATAGGATGTCTTTGAGTCACACCCAATGGAATTTGAATCACATGCAAGGAACCAAGTTGCCCTAGTCATTTTTCCAAGACAAACCGTAAGTAGCAATCAAAGAAAAAGATCTCGCCCTATCCTTGCTTCTCTTCATCACTTAGGGACTGCCTTGAGAAGCATAAGAACGAGACTGCAACAATCCAGTAAAATAAGACAAACTAGACCAACAACCATTTGGACCATTTGCCAAGTGATATGCGTTTGATTGATTGTGATACGTTGAATGATGGAGAAGGAGCCTGGTTTCAAGAAATGAAACATGTTGTATAAGATGCTTGGTCTAGTTTCGACAATGCAACATCCTATATAAGGCAAGTGATTGATTGATTGACACTAGTGTTGTTGGTCATATGAGCAACACCAGGGTTTGATTGATGATGGATGAATGAAGAGGGCCTGGTTTCAGGAAAGAAGCATGTCATATAAGACACCTGGTCTAGTTTCGACAGTGCCCCTACATGTTTAAGGCAAGTGAAATGATTGATTGACACTAGTGTTGTTGGTCATACAAGCAACACCAGGGTTTGATTAATGATTGATTGATAAATGATGCATGTTGTATAAGGAACAGAAACCTAGTTTTGATGATGCCCCATTCCATGTAATATATGTGATGGTTGATATTGATAGTGACATATGATTATCACAAGGTGATTGCTTGATTTGACTGATTAGATAGCTTATCTTGTTAATTTTGAGATTGGTTTTGAAGTGCGTGTTGTTGTGAAAGATTGACTGTCTAATCAAAGTGTCCACTTCACCAAGGGACGACTTATTATGATGGTTAATAGGACGGGCCCTAAGGGATTGACCTAATCCCTCAAGGGCACATCAGAGATGGCCTTGCCTATGTGATAGCTCAGAGGCAGCGTAGTTTGACCATGCAGACTATGGATGGTTGGAAGAATTGATATGATGATGTGATTGATTTGATGTTTGAATTCATTGATCGAGAGATTTGAGTAAGTGATTTGGTTGAGGAATTGAATGATTGGAAGAATTGATTTGGTTGGAATGATGTGATGAATTGAAATGGATTGAATGAATGGGTTGAATGATGAGGTGGATTGATATGATGAGTTGACTGATTTTATTGCTTGGATTTTTGTAGGATATTTGATTTTTTTTTATTTTTGACGATATTCGATGTTTTTGGATTTTGAAGATATTTAGATGTTTTTGGATTTTTGACATATAATTTTTTTTTTGGGGTTTTTGAGATGTTTTAATTTTTTGGGGGGATTTTGAAAATATTTCAATTTTTTGTGTTTTTGATATGTTTTGTTGATTTTTTTGGATTTTTTAATGTTGTGATTTTTTTGGAGTTTTGGGAATATTTGATTTTTTTGGATTTTGAAAATATTTGATTTTTTTGTATTTTTGGACTATTTTGGGGGATGGCATTGGATCACAATTTTTGTAGCCTTTATGCTAGATACCAATGACAAAGGAAAACCAAGTCTAGGTGGAAGAATGGAGGTAGGATGGATATATAAACAGATAGGCGAAGTGGAATGAATGGATGTATGTGTAAGAGAACAAGGATGTGATCTCCAAAGGCTATGTCACATAGGAATAACATGCCCCATTCTAGGTGCAAGACTTATGATTTTTCATGACAATGCTTATGACAAAGGATGGTGAGATGGATTGATTTGAAAGGGATGAGGTGTGTCAAGAGACATCCAAAATATTTTTTGACATTTTGCCCCCAATCTTCATCAAGATCAAAAGGAAGAAGGGTGTATGAAAGGATGCAATATGACAAGTATAGGTAGATGGGTTCAATGACTAAGTATGATAAGATAGGATATGGCAACGGTATGATAGGATGGAAAATGAGAGAAGGATGAGACAATGTACCCCCAAGTGTAAATGACATAGAAGATCAACCTACACATGACACCTATTTGCGAGGTTTTCATCATGGTACTTATCCAAGGCGCCTGTTTGCCAAGTTTTCACCATTGGATGAAGGGATTTATCTTTTTTTTTTTTAACTTTTTTTTTTGACTTTTTGATTTTTTTGCTTTTTTTGAATAGGATAGGTGGATGTGGATGAGAAGGACTCAGGTGTCTATTGCCATGAAGGTGATAGTCCCAAAGGTATGTCACATTGACCATGTCAAATGTTGTTATGCTCATCGATGTTGGTAAGTGATGACACGAAAGTGAGATGAATAAGGTAGATAGTGAGTTATGGAGGGAACGATAGCGGATTATAATGTGGATTATGTGGGAACAAAAGTGGATTATGATGTGGATTATGTAGGGATTTATGTAAGGATCGATGAAATGTTATGCCAAAGCATGGACCATAGGGAGGTGATAAGGCCGATATGTAGGGTAATGGTTGAATGATGGGGTGATGGAGGTATGTGGAAAGGAATCATGACCAGTGGTTGCACATACCGTGTCAAACATGGAATCTTGTGATTGGATGGAGGTGTAGGAAGCAATGGTGATGTTTGTTTAGGAGATGGGTGATGTAGGACTTTAGGTACCCACATGGACTTAGTCTTTTTATGATTTTTGTTTGACTTGTGGGTTGGAAGGATTTGGGATTTTGGAATGGAATGGATGGAAGAGGATGGTTGGGATTTTTGAGAGGTGGATGCCACAATTTGACTTGTTTACTTTTTCTTTAGGTACCCATATCATTTTAGTTTTGGACTTTGCTTTTGGAGGTATGGGCTTTTTGGATTGATTTTTTAATGCATTTGACTTTGATTCTCTCTATTTGTGTCCAAATGTATTAGGACCCTTAGGATTTTTCACTTTATGAAAGGAGGCATCCGAATGTTTATTTTTGAATCCCATGTGGCGGGTGGAATGAGTGGAAGCTTTATGTTTACATGATGTGTGCATTTGTTGGTCATGACTAGGAATGTAAGGGTACTTTATGAATGATTGAGATATCAGGTGTTGGAAGCAATGATGGTAAAGTGGATGGAGGAATATGAGGAATTTGAAGTAGCGGAGGCAAAGTGGATGGTGGAAGGTCTATGGTCACATGCTTTTGACATTTATAGGATGATGGAGTATGTTTTGGGAACATGGTGGGATGTATGATGGAGAGTGGTGGACTTAGAAGGAGTGGATGAAGTACCAACATCGTTAGATTTTTGACATTGAGGTGTGTATCCAAGGCCATATGAGCATGAAGGGATATTGACATGGATGGGCTCCAAAATTCCTTGTTCATGAAGGCCTAAGTCTTTACCTTGATAATTCATGTTTTGGAGCATGCGATGGACAATGGGACTTGGTGTAGTTTGGACACTAGACTTGAGTTCTTTATTTGATGAAGAAGGCGAAGTGATAGATAAAGGCTATTGTGTTCCTAAGGAGGAGCATTCATGAATAAAGGCTATTGTGTTTCGAAGTGGATAAGCCAAAGGGGATATGATGGTGGATTTGAAATGGGATCAGTGGTGGATGAAGAGGGATCACTAGGATATTTATTATGCTCATGTAGATCCAAGTTATTTGTTTGATCTTTTATGCTTGCTTGGGAGGCAAGTGTCTCATCATGACAAGTGGAAGTGGTTAGATCATAGATGGGTGAAGTGGCAATCTCTTGACCATGGAGTGCGTAAAGTTGGCTAAGTGGATCATCGTGGTCTTCTTGATCATAGAGGGGATCCTAATCATAAATGGGAGCTTGATCATTGGAAGGATTAAGTGTGTTACGAATGGGTGGAATGGAAGGGGTTTGATCTTGATGTGGATGAAGGGGTAATGTTTCCATGTGCATAGGAGTATACCCTTGACATACCTCTTGACTTTGGGTGGATGTGGATGTGGATGACTCTTGAATAGGTTTGATGGTTGTGGATGATATGGTTGGTTTGAAGGACTTGGCATGATGTTTGGGGACTCTTTTATATGTTCAAGCATATGTGTTGGATGACATGGAAATGTTTGATTCCTTTCTTGTAGTCCTTGGGTCACATCCTTTATAGGTGGAGGGGTGGAAGGAAAATATAGTGGATGGACAATGAGGGTAGATGATGTGGACTTGTGATTAGCATTAGGTGGAGAGATGATAGAATGTACTTATAAGACGGATGAGGTAGACTTATGTTCCCCTTGTCAAAGGTAGCATTGGAATTTGAAGGCCTCTTTGTCTTGCTGCCAAGGTGGACTTGGATAGGCTTGTGAATAGGATTGGGGTGCTAGAACCTTTGTTCATTAGGATTGTCATGGAATGACTCATGTCTTCATATCGTTGTATGTCTTCTTGTGGGATTAGGACCATGTTGACCTTGACTAGGATGAATGATGAGATGGAATGACTAAGAATGGGAGAGAGTGTGGGATCGATTGAATGACTAGATGGGTGATTAGGGATGATTAGGTTATGGTCAAGGTTGTGATTAGGATGACTTAGAAGTGATCAGGATATGATTAGGGGTGAAGCGATTAGGATGAATTTAATTGAACGATGTGATTAGAAAGGGTGATTAGGATGTGAAGTTTGAATGATGAATAAATGAATACAATGTGATTATGATAAGGTGAAATGATTAGACAATGTGTTGGAAAGAATGTTTGGAATGTTTGGAATGATGTGTTATGAGGGATGAGTAGGAGAATCTACTCCCTTGTTTCTTTGTTTTGCAACCATGTCAACCAAATGGGACTTGTGAATTGTGGGAATTGTGGGATGCTACAAGATGTTGATAGAAGGTGATGAGGCCTGGACTATGATAGGGGTTAATGATTTAGTCTTCAAAAAGTCTAGCTCCAAGGGGGTACTCTCGTCTACTAATGACCTTTCAAAGCAAAAAGTGAATTTATTGAGACCTTGAGGTGTGGAAGAGATGATTGATTAGAGTGAACCCATGAGTTTCAAAATTCACTTGTAAGGATGGACTTAAACTAACCATGGAGTATTAAGCCCAAGTTTTGATTGATGTGAAAAGATGTCAAGGTCTCTTGGTCCATAGATTTGTACTTGCAATACAATCAAGCTTCGACAATTTCTCCCTATGTTTCAACCTTGGGAAGACTAATGTTTAGGGTCCTCTATAGATGTCAAGGGCTGAATGGTAATGAAATGTTGCAATGAAATGTGATCATAAATTGATGGAATTGGATATGTAATGGGATGAATGAAATTGAATGTCCAGGTCTATAAGGTTTTGACATGGTTACAATTAGATTCAATAGCGAGCATAGATGCTTAAAGGTTTCCCTATGATTATGGTGTATCATGATTGGGAATGATGAAAGATGAAATGGCTTGGATAATGAATTAATGGTTATGATACGATTAGGATGTGATCGATCAGATTGAAATGAATGGTTAGGATGTGATTCAGTTGTGATTGGGATGACTCGGATATGATTAGGAGAATGATGATGATGACTAGGATATGTTTAGGATATGTGATAGTGATATGATGTGGAATGATTTGGATATGATGAATGGGATAAGGTTAAGATGAAGTGTAATGATGAGGGTATGATGACTAGAATGGATTAGGGAATTTTTAGGATGGAGATGGTGTTGTGCAATGATGCGATTAGATGATGATGTGTAATGATTAGGGATGATGACTTGGATGGATTAGGATGAAGTTCAACTAGGATGATTAAGATGTGGATGGTTATACATGATGAATTGGATATGATTATGATGCTTAGGACATAATTGGGATGAGGTGGAATGATTTGGGATGATGAATAGAACATGGTTAGGATATGATGTAATGATTAGGTATGATGAATAGGATGTGATTGGGATAATATGGAATGATTAGGAAGGATAAAGAGGATATGATTACGGAGAGGTGGAATGATGATTGGGATACCGTTATGATGATTTGGATTGATTAGTAAGGATGATTAGGATGATGATTAAGATGTGGATGATTGGATGGTGTAATAAGGAGTGACCAGGGTTTGATAGGATATGATTGATTGGATGAGGATGACGTGTAATGAATAGGAATGATGACTAGGATGATTGGGATATGACGAGGTGTGATGATGGGGATATGATAAGAATGTGATTAGGATATGATTAGGGATGACTTGGGTATGATGTGGCTAAGATGAGTGAATAGGATGTGAAGGTTGGTTGATGAAGATATGAATGGGATGTGATTAGGGTGGGATGAGTTGGAATGATGAATAGGATACGACGTGGAATGGATGTAATGATTAGGGTATAATTATGATGAGGTAGGGTGAAGAAGATATGACATGAATGTGATTAGGAATGATTAGGTTCATGATTATTTAGATATGATAGGATGATGTGTAAGGATAATGGGATTAGTGATGTGGTCGAATGATGAGGAATGTGATGGAAATGGATTAGGACATGACAAGTAGGATATGATGACTTTGATTATGGTAATGTGGAATGATTTGGAATGAGTGATTGGATGATTAGGTAGGTGATAGGTATGATGTGATTAGGATGTGGTCAAATGATGAATGGGATATGACTTGGATGCGATGGAATGATTAGGGTTTGATGTTGTTTGGATAGGTGCTAAGGATAATGATGAGGAATGATTAGGATGAAATGGGCTGGCTTAGGAGGGTAATTAGGAATGATGAATAGGATGTGGTTATGATGATGTTGGATGATTGAGCATGATGAATAGGTATGATTAGGATGGGATGAATGATGAATAGGAAATGTGAAATGATGATTAGGATATGGTGATTTGGATGGATTAGGATAGTGTGACTAGGATATGATGTGGAATGTTTAGGATTAAATTGATTGTCTTAGGGGAGTGATTAGGATATGATGACTTGGAATGTATGGGTTGGAATAAATGTCGAGGGTGATGATTAGGAAAGTACACACATCAATCATAAAAGACACTTGGCAATCAGATTGGCTATTTTTTTTATGACTCATGATGTTTTGCAAACACTTGTAGACATGCACAATCCTAGGCTAGGCAAGGACTATATTTGTTGAATCCCCTAGCTGCGCTTATTCAAAGAGGATAGCTCCAGTATCTTGGTAGCACTAGTTCCCCCTTATAGTGCACTCTTCTCACGTATACCAAGATTTAGGTTTCCCAAGGCTCGTCCCCCCACCAAACCTTAGGATTGTCTCTGCTACCTCAGGTAAGAACCGTATGAATTAGGGCAGCTTCAAAGGTTACCTCTCTGCAACAACAAATAGAGGGTTTTTGGCCACTATACAAAAGGGTTCTAGTGAATATCTGAGGGACCGGCACCCCACGAGCATCCAACAAGTCACTTAAGGCTCTAACTAACCCTACTAGGAGTTTAATATACACAAAGGTACTCCTTTTGAGCTAGCACTGTATGGTGAGCACTCATACCAGTTAGACTTGGCTTTTGCCTTATCCTCAATTTATGTAGTGGGCCAAACAAAAGTCCCGCTTGGGGTCATAAATGAGTTCTCCTTTTAGATGTGTCTCAAGAGTAGGCCCACTCTAAGGCTCAAACAAAAGCAAGACAAGCTAACATGTTTTTGATCACCATGCTCGCACTAAGTCGCAAGGGGAGAGCATACACATGTGAACTTGCTCACACTCGCATGGGGGTTCATTGACCTTAGAAAATAGATGTGTGGTGTGACAAATGCAGGTGTTCAAGAAGTGTTTTTGATTCCCAAGATCACTTAGAGTGTGAGGGAAGAGCCTACACACTTCAAGAACACAAACATAGTCACCAAACAATGCAGACGGTGATTTATTTTAAACCCCAAATCAAGTGTGAAAACGACAAGATTAAGTTCATTTTAGTGCACCAAAACCAAATGTGCCTATGATAACCAACACACATGCACATGAAAGAAATTAAATCCCTGCATCAACTGTGTTAGTAGTTTCAGTTTGAATATCTTTGACCAGCAAATGCCACATGCTGCAAATCAGATGTCAGTAACATAAAATCCCCATGACATTGCAAAAAACATGAAATTACAAGTGAATGCATCATTTTGTGAACCACAAGTCAAAATGGTCAAAATAGAAAATCTGCAAAATATATCATAAAAATGATTAGTTACAACAAAATAAACTGTAGATTCAGAAAATTCAAGAAATTTTGAGCATTTTGAAAAAAAAAATTCATCAAAAACGAAGCAAAATTGTATAAGTTATGAGCAGTCAAAGTTTGAAATGAAGGTTGATTTTTACCAAAAAATTGACTGATAAAATGTCATCATTACCTAAAATTGATCTTACCATTGCAAAATTGGTTGAGTCCGCTCTGCAATGCAACTTGTTTCTCAAAAATCTAACCTGTTTGCAAAAGTTGTGAAAATTAAAAAAAATAGCCTGTTTGGGCATTTGAAGGCAAATGGCTCAGGTCTGGCAGTTAACATTAAATGCTAGAAGTCTACTCCATTTTAGTCACATGAGTGGTTAGGCTCCTAACAGTCAGATAGGTAGTTAAATTGGTGGTTTATGGCCAGAGGAGCCGTTGGTCACCAATATGACCAAGGGCGACCAAAAAGCAAAAAAGGAAATAATATATGAAATGGACTGCACTGTCACTACGTATAAATTGAAAGTCTTATTAAAAACCAACTATTAAACTAACCTAAAGCGCTGAAGATTCAAAATCCTTAAACTATTGAAAATTCATATTTTAAAAAAAAAACTATTGAAACCGTCTTATGTTAAACCCTAAAGTGACCACATAGGACTTTTGGGGGCTTGCAGAGGAGGCAACAGACTTGATCGCCACCCACGGTGGTGGAAAAAACTAATGCTAAGGGTAGAGTGTTAATAGAGGCGGCGAGGGCTGGAGATAGGCAAAGAGGATGCAACTAGCACGAATGGTAGGAGAATAGTCTTCGACAGGCGAGGCAGGGAAGCGGGTCGCCACCAGTGGTGGCGGCAAGAAGGTTTGAGCGGAGATTTTAGTGCAGCTACCTCTAAAATGGGAGGAGACAGTGTTTTTAGGCACGGTGGTGAAAAAATGGCACCTAAGCCACTCACAAGGGGTGACCAAAGTCTAAACAGTGGCGACAGGACTATACAAAAGGGGTGGTGGTGACTGCAAGATGGGGTGGAGGTGTTTACAAAGCGGCAACAACTGGTGTTAAGAGTATGGTCGATAGTATTTAGCAATAGTCAGAGGAAGAATCAGAAGGGTGGCGATGTGGTGGTAGTTTCATTAGCAGGCGGTGGGATGGTGGTTTTCAAAGTGGCGGGCACATGTGAAGCAACAGGAAGGTTCGCATATATTTTAGGTTTTTGAGACCATCAGCGAATGGGTGGCGATTTCAACAGAGATGGTGGTGACAATGTTTTTAACTAGTATGCAGCTGAAGATCCCAGTCGTTAGGACTTCTAAAATGGGTGTTCGTGGAGGTTTAGAGCTGGTGGCGGGTATATACAATGGCAGTGTTAGGGTTTTAGACTGAGACAAGCCAATGACGGGTGGTCACAGTTAGTGAAGACTAAACAATGGCTGAAGCGGAGGTGGCAACTAGGTTTTGAGCAGAGTAGAGCTCTAGCGGGATCTAGGGTTTTCAAGAGAGCTGCAGAGTAGGTAGAGAGGAGGCTATGACCACATGTGGTTTAGGATCAACAATGACTGTGTGTGGTGATGATAATGGTGACCACGGTGCTTTAAGGTCGATAGAGATGGGTTTGAAATTGATCGAATAAAGGAAGCGACATGGTGCCAAAAAGGGGTGGAGAAGGCAGCGGCGGGAAACTTGAGCAGAGGTTGATAGTTTACAAAGGCTGAGTGGGGGGATTTCACACAGTCAGCAGGAGACATAAGGATTTAAACCATTAATGTTAAAATGTACAACATAAAACATGTCATTATCCTTGCATACAACCTATAATAAAATGAATGTCACAATCTAAAACCTACATTTCAAAACTGGAACCTGCAACAACAAGACCACAGAAGACTGTGCAGAATGGTATGGTATGTCTGTACTGTATGGATCTATATAGTATGGATTGCCGTACTAAAAAAAGTTTCCAAAAAAAAATTACAGAGACCAAACCCTATCAAATTTTATGTTATTTTTTGCGGAAACAACCTCCCGAACTCAATGGTGAGGTCCATTTGAGCTCCAGAGACCACTTATGAATTTTTTCTATCAAAGGTTGCCAAAAACTAATTTTTTTCACATTGGCTTCACCAATGTGAGCAAGGAAAAATTAGCTATTATGCAGAAAACAAAATAACAACTAACCCTAGCTCCCAATGGAGTGCATTCTAGCCTAGATAACCAGTCAATCAAACACAAAAACAAGTAAGAATCTAAGCTACGACATGTATAATCTCCATTGTCCTCCTCATCTTCCATTGTGTTCTCAGATTTACAGATTTTGCACAATCAAGAGAAGCTCTTTGTGTATGATTAGTAAGATTTTGGAGATTGCAGACTAAGAGAGGAAAAATGGAACTAAGAGCTAAAAAATGAGAACTAAGAGCCTCAAAATGAGCTAGAGAAAGTGGTTTTATAGAGGAGCCCACTTGAATGAAGGGCTAGGATTGCATGTTGACTTGGAGGCCAAATCAAGGGTGGAGGTTGATTAGGGTTTCCTCACCACAAGAGGACAAAATAGAATTTTAAATTAAGGTAAATGGTGAGGTGAGAAATGGGATTTGAATTAAATAAATTTGCCCAAACTATTTAATCATGTGAAAGGGGGTTTTTGATGGGATTGATTTATTTATTTGAATAAATCAATTGAAGGGGACATCAGGATAGTGAATAATTAAATAATCAATTAGAATTAATTATTTAATTACAGATGAAATATGGACAAGTGGCTAGAATGGATGAAATTGACTCAGTTGAATAATGGAATTTGAAGGGGAAATTTGTCCTGTCACATTTGCATCATGAGGACATTTTTTAGTGTCTACAGAATGGATGTAGATGCTAAATCCAGATCCGCAAGATGTGAAATGCCAATACCAGACTAAAAGCTGAAACTGCTTCTGACTAAACTGCCTAAACTGAACTAGAAAATGAAAAGAAACTAACTACAAACAAACTAAAATGCAAATGTTTTTGGTTGATGCAAGATTGCTTTTGAACCAAGGATGCTCTTGCAGCAGACATATGAGGTTATTGAAAAAATGAGTTCCTCACTTTGATGGGGCTAAGGGAGAACCAAGACGGTCCACCTCAGCCTGAGAAATACATGATGAATCTTCTTCTGGTCTACCTTTCCACTTCACAAGATATTATTTGTATTGTCTTCCTCTAGTGCTACGTCCAACTCTACTATCCAAGATGTCTTCTATCTGCTCCATTGTTTGTTGTGGTAACTGCTTCTTCAAGTCTTCTTCCATACTGTCACTAAACTTTGCTTCATGATACTGATATAGGTCTACAATGTTGAAAATAGGTTATATACCCAAAGTCTCTGATAGCTCCACTTCATATGCATTTCCTGAATCAAATTTCTTGAGTATCTTACAAGGTCCAAACTTCTTCATCTTCAACTTGTTATATGTCCCAACTGGAAATATTTTTTTTCTCAAGTACACCATCACTTCATCTCCAACTTGAAATTCCTTATATCTTCTCTTCTCATCTGCCTTCTCTATGTACTTACTATTCATATCCTCCAAATGCTTCTTCACCTGATTATGTACTGTCTTCGTATGATCTGCAAGGTCTTTTGCTTCTACACTTCTCTTTTCCTTTGTATTGATATCTCTCAATTTTGCAACTCCTCTAGGATTTACCCAAGTAACAATCTCAAAAGATGTTCTTCTGGTACTCTTGTTTACTGAATTATTGTATGCAAACTCTACATGTGAAAGGATCAAATCCCAACTTCCAATTTTCTCTCCAACCAAACATCTCAACAAGTTTCCCAAACTCCTATTCACTACCTTTGTCTGTCCATCTGTCTGTGGATGAAAGTTGAACTAAACTTCAAATCTATCTTCATCTTCTTCCAAAGTGTCCTTCAAAATATCCAACAAACTTTTTGTCTCTGTCTGAAACTATACTCTTAGGTAATCCATGCAATCTCATAATCTCCTTGAAAAATAGGTCAGCTACATGCACTGCACCAGTTGTCTTCTTACAAGGTATGAAATGAGCCATCTTTGAAAATTTGTCCACCACTACAAATATTGAATCATGTCCTCTCTATGTCTTAGGTAATCCCATTACAAAATCCATGCTTATATCTTCCCAAGGTCTCTCTGGTATTGTCAAAGGTTTATACAATCCAGTGTTCTAACTACTCCCTTTTGCAACTTGACAAACTCTACAATTCTGCACAAATTTCCTAACATCCTTATGTATCTTAGGCCAAAAGTAGTTTTCACTCACCAAAGCTACTATCTTATCAATGCCAAAATGTCCTGCCAATCCACCACTATGTTTCTCCTTGATCAAATTATCTCTCATTGAAATTCTAGGTATGCACAACTAACTTCCTTTGAACAACATATCTTCTTAAATGAAATAGTCCAACCACTTACTCCTATCTATCACAACAGGGTCCTTACATGCTTCCCAAGGTTCTACAAAATCAGTGTCTCCCTCATACATGTTCTTCAATTCATCAAAACCCAACACTTCAACTCTCATCTCTATCAACAAGTTTCTACTCCTACTCAATGCATCAACAACTTTGTTTGATTTTCCACTCCTTTTCTTCAACACAAAAGTATAACTCTACATGAACTCTACCCATCTCATTTGTCTCTGATTCAACTTACCTTGACTATTCAAATACTGCAAAGCTTGATGATCTGTATATAACACAAACTCCTTAGGCAACAAATAATGTCTCCACTTCTTCAAGGATTGAATTATGGCATAGAACTCCTGATCATAAACTAAATATCTTCTCCTTGCATCATTCAACTTCTCACTTAAATATGCTATAGGTCTACCCTCTTGACTTAATACTGCTCCAATTGCATTTCCACTTGCAACACAATCAACTTGAAATACTTTATTGAAATCTGGCAATGCGAAAATAGGTTGCTCTGTCACTTTATGTTTCAACAACTCAAAACTTTTATCTGCTCCTGATGTCCACTTAAAATCTTTTCTGTCATGTCCACTTAAAATCTTTTCTATCACCTCTCATTGTCTATGTCACAGGGTTACAAACTAAACTAAAATTTCTGATGAACTTCTAGTAGAAACTATCCAATCCATGAAATGATCTAACCTCTCCAATGCTCTCCGATGTAGGCCATTCAACAATTACTTTCACTTTCTTAGGGTCCATCTTCAATCCTTCTACAAAAATCACAAATCCCTAATATACCAACTCTTCCTTCATGAAACTACACTTCTTGATGTTTATCAGCAATTTCTCTTCTCTCAAACTCTGTAAAACTTGCCTAATATGCCACAAATGTTCCTCTTTTGTCTTACTGAAAATTAGAATGTCATCCAAGTATACAATCACAAACTTACCCAAGAATTTCTTCAGAACTTCATTCATCAATCTCATGAAAGTACTCGGTGCATTTGTTAATCTAAAAGGCATCACTAACCACTCATACAATCCTTCATTTGTCTTAAAAGCAGTCTTCCATTCATCTCCTTCTCTGATTTTGATCTGATGGTTTCTACTCTTCAAATCTATCTTTGTGAAATATCTTACTCCACTCAAACAATCCATGATATCACCCATCCTAGGTAAAGGAAATCTATACTTAACTGTGATCTTGTTTATTGCTCTAGAATCAGTACATATTCTCCATTCTCCATCCTTCTTCAATGCCAAAACTACAGGTACTGCACAAGGAATCAAACTTTCTTTGATCAAACCTTTCCCCAACAATTCTTGTATCTGTCTATTCAATTCTTCATTCTCTGCCAGTGTTATTCTATGTGCTGCTTTGTTAGGCACACTTGCTCCTGGTATAAGATCCATGTGATGACTGATACTCCTTATAGGTGACAATCCTTCAAGTACATTATCTGATATGATGTCTTCATACTCTGTCAACAACTCTCTTATCTCCTCTGGTTGTGATTCTTCAGTCTCCTTCTTGAATGTTTTTAGGCTTCTTGGGAATCAAGGCATAACACATATTCTCATGTCTGAAACCATCCAGAAATTTTCTTCCATCTACCAAATGGATTCTAGCATTCCCACATACTTCACTCTTAGCATCATCCTCTAAAGGAATCAAAGTAATTCTCTTTCCATTTGCTATTATGGTATATGTATTCTTTCTTCCATCATGAATAGCTTTTCTATCATACTACCAAGGTCTACCCAACAAGATATGACATACATCCATAGGCATAATATCACACAAGACTTCATCATGATAAGATCCAATATGAAATTTCACCAAACATTGTTCACTCACCATTACCTTATGATCATCTTCAATCCATGCTATCTGATAAGGCTTAGGGTGTTTCAATCTTTCCAACTTCATCTTTGTCACCGTCTCCTTTGAAACTAGGTTATCTAAACTACCACTATCAATCACAACTTTACAACACTTACCTCCTGATTTGCTTCTAGTTCTAAACAAACTCTTCCTCTACGGTGGTTCCTCATTTGTCTCTACTTGAAATAGTGCTCTCCTCATCACAAGTGATTCTACTTTCTCAGGTTTACCAACTGAACTAGGTGATCCAATAGGTTCTTCTTCCACATAGGCTGCTCTTCCACTGTTCTCTGTCCTCTTACTTGTACTATCCTAATTACATTCAAATGCTCTATGTCCTTCACCTCCACACTTGAAACAAGTGCCTCTGAATGCTCTCTTATCAAATCCTCTTCCTTCTCTCCTATATCCTTCATTCTGGTATGCACTAGGGTTTCCTCTCTAGTAAAAAATTATGTCATCTCTCTGGTAAGCATTATTATCTCTATCCTCCTTCAACAGGCTGTCAAACTTGTTCTACTCTGAAAAATGTCCTACCTCTCTGAAATTTACCTCCTCTGCCTCTCTACCTCTGATCATGTCTCTTATTCAGCTTCTCTTATGTATCTAGCCACTTTCTCTTTGCTTGCTTCACTATGCCCTGTCCTTATGACCATCTTATGAAACTCTTCAGTATACTCCTTCACAGATTTCTCCTTTTGTCTTAGGTTCTATAATCTCTTCAACAGTTCCAACTCATAGTCAATAGGTATAAAGTGATTCTTCAATTTTGTCACCATCCAATCCCACTTTGTAATCTTTTCTTTTCCTCTTCTATTTCTTTGCAACTAAATTCTTTCCACCATATACTTTGTCTTTGCAAATTTCACCTTCTCTGGATCTTCAATTTCCTCATATTCAAAGTATTCTTCCATGTCATTTATCTAGTCAATCAATTCTTCAGGGTTCAAATTACCAATATAGTTTGGCACATCAACTATAGGTCTCTTTCCAATCTTTGAAATAGCTTGCAACATCTTTACTTGATCTAATTCTTCTTCTTCATCAACTCCTAGGGTTTCACCAATTTGTTCAGCAAATTGAAATTCTTCTTCTTCATCGCTTTCCACATTAGGTCTCGGTGTCAATCCTCTTCACCTATCTTCTTCAGTAGCATCCAAATGAATTTACAATGTTTTCATCATCTCCATCATCTCATCCATTCTACCATTCATTGTTCCAATGGCAACAACTCTCCTCGGTGGCATTCTTCCTCGGATCAAGTGCAAACTATCTCAGGTCAATGATCGCGCTACAAGGTGACAACTGCCTCACAATTGGTGATCAGTTGCGACATGAGTAACTTGCCTCAATTCAGTGATCTGTCTATAGCAAGATCTTATGGAATTCCTTTGCCAACATCACTCAATTCGCTCCCAAAGATTCAAACTTTCACTCTGATACCACTTGGTGCAGTCACGGTAGGAGGGTTCACAGAATAAACTGTCAGGACCATGCAACAAGAGTAAACACAACATAAACAACTCAAAGAAATGAAGCAAATGTAGATTCAGTCATTCAATATATCAAATAATTCAAATACAGTCTAGCTGGAAACATGTAGGCTTACAACTAGGGCTCAAAAGCATCGTTACATACATGCACAAGATAAAGCTTTGAAGCTCCTTCACACAAACCTAACAATCAACTTATGCTAATGATCATCGATTGTTAACTACTTTCCTAAGGATCTATTATATCATTATATATCATTTCTAGATTAGTAGATTCCTCCACGTCAACCAAGGAAGATCACAAACTCCAATGAAGAGCTGTAACGTGTGTACACAGATAGGTCAGACCTAAATACATAGAACACTTCCTCAAATGAATGGAATAATGTGCCGACCTTTAGGAAGGATTAGCCATGAACCGAGGATCATTGACTCATGTGTCATTTGGATCCACAAGTCAAGGAATGTTCCACAAGTCTTCTCCTTTAGCTGATTGTCTGAGACTCTCAGGATGCTCTTCTCTAAGAAAATAGTTGATCTTCTAATAGTGATATCTTTCTAGTATCTGATCCAAAAGCTTTGAATTCTAGATCTGATGTAGATGAATGGATGTAGATGCTCAATCTAGATCCGTAAGATGTGAAATGCCAATACTGGACCAAAAGCTGAAACTACTTCTAACTAACCTGCCTGAACTGAACTGGAAAATGAAAAGAAACAAACTACAAATAAACTAAAATGCAAATGTTTTTGGTTGATGCAAGATTACTCTTGAACCAGGGATGCTCTTGCATCAAATTTGCCACAAGATACGAACAATAAACTATCTACTTTTTTGTTATGCCAATTATGGATTAGAAATTGGTATATATCTAAAAATTGTATGAAACATTATATGATCAATGAGTAAATATTCTTCCAACCATGAAGTGAGATATGCCAATGTGGTGAAATGTGGTAGGATTTGCAGTGACTGATTGAAGATTGAAATACAAATGACAACTTACAAAAAAAAAAAAACAAGTGAAGAAAGTATTTTGGGTGATGAAAGATTTATCATACACCCTGGGATGCTCCTACATCATAGGTCCTTAAATTCTCAAGTCCCAATCATCTCAGCTCTCTAATACTAGATTGAATTCTAGTTTCTAGTTTCTATCTCTTTTTCACAATGTGACAATGTAGTCAAAGTTCATATTACACTATTTTATTTTGAGAAACCAAGTAAAAATCACAATGAGAACATTAACCATAGTGATCAAACTTGATTAAGGATATATTGATAAACCATAAAATAAAATAACAAGATCAACAATAAAATATGCAAGCCACGAGAACATTGATATCCATGGTGAAAACCTTTTTGGGTAAAAAAAACCCACCACCAAAGAGAAAACAAGTCTATATTAATCTCAAGTAATAGAGTACATCAACACAAAAGGTTACTTCTAACCTTCTGTATCTAGACCCACTTACATCAAGGTTAGAGTACAATAATAAAGTAAGGTTATAAGTAGCAACATTCTCTATGTAGACCCTCCTATCCTTAACCATCTCATGAATAAAGTGGTATTGAACATCAATATGCTTACCATGAGAATGGTGAATCATATTATTCATCAAACAAATATCACTTTGACTATTACAAATGATCCTCACTTTCCTACACTCAAAGCTGGTACTTGAACATAATATTTGTAACCGTGCATTGCCTCCTTATAATCATGTGTAGTATCCATGTGCTCTTCTTATATAGTGGAAAGAGCAACCCTAGGCTGCCTCTTACTCATCCAACTAATTGCACCTCAAAATAAAGTAAACACATTACCACTCATTGACCTCTTTCTATACAAATCACCTACTTAATTCACATCAACAAAGCCCTATATATCCAAAAAAATTCCCACAACATCAATCCTAAGATAAAAACATAATAATCAAAGTTTCATGCAAATATCAAACACACTCTTCATAGAGTTCTAATGTTCCCTATGTTAGGGTTAGCTAACAGAAGATATCAATTAAATGCAAATAAAGATTAAACAGAGGAATGAAAATACACAGAAATAATAACAGTGAGAGACAAGTCTTTAACGTGGTTCACCCAAAATCAGGCTACATCCACCAAACAGAGAGTCCAATATTATGATCCAGTAAATCAAACTTATTACAACCAGCAATCCCTGCAACTCAATACCATTGCAAAATGTTACAATACATTATCAACGGAAACCCTAACCCTTAGCCATTTTTATCACGACTTTTGTCGGTTACAAAATAGGGTTTTTTTATATGTCGGCCAATGAAAAATAACTCCTGAGGCCTTAATAAAATAATAAAAAATTGTGTGAGGTTTTCTCCTTAAAAGAGAAGAAACCCTAAACCTAATTCACAAGTGAATTCTAGGGCACGTCTGGCCAATCAAATATCGGGTATGTCTACAATAGGAAAGAAACCCTAAACCCCGCTGCCCCTTGACCCCATCTTTATCTTGCCTGCTTCCTTCACCACTTTCTTCAAGCTCACAGATTCAAACCCCTTAACATTGAGCTCAGGAAATTTATTGGGCCCATCATCCACTTCAACCTCCACATTATCATTTTTGGTCTCCTTGTTGATATAAAATTCCCCACCCATCTGTTTAGTCTCAAGTACAATAGTGTCCACTTTGTTGTTTTTGTCATCAGAAATACCATCACCCTCTAGGTCCACAGTATCCACCTCCATCTTAGTGACCACCTTCTTTTGGGGAACAGGACTAGGCTTAGCAGCAAGCCTCGTCAACCTCCTAGTCGATGGCACTTGGGGTTTACTTTCAGTCATCGTAAAATCCTTGTCAGCAGTGTTGTCACTACCACCGGTACTTTCCTTAGAGCTAACCTCCTCCACCAAGGATACATTTTTGGCCTTATTCCTGCTGGCCATACCACTTCTTTCCTCTAAACTTCCCCTTTTCTTCTTCTAAGGGGTCACCTAGGCAAAATCAATGGGTAAAATCTTTCTTTTAATAGAAGTCTTTGTAGAGGTCATGGGAGTCTGGGCACTGGCCTTAGGCTCCAAGCTTTTACCAACAGTAGTTTTTTTCTTTCCAGACTTGAGGGATTTGGCATACTTCTCCGGAGTGACTTTCATAATTATCACCGGGCTAGTCAACTCAAGATTGGAGTAGGGCAGCAGGGGAGGGTCAACCCTAGTAGCCATGAGGGCTTTAGGGGGCAAAGGGCTAAATGGAATTTATATAGTTTGAGGATAAGCCCCTAATGGAGTAGGATGAGGGGCTTGTTGGGGTCTATAGCATGCTGTATTGGAAAGAGACATTGCTACACATGACAGGTGTTGTCATTGATGCCAACTAAGATTATTCCACCCATCCGCATAACACAATTTGTTCATACTGGAAGTCAAAATCACAATTTATCTAATTTCAGGAAGTTAGAAATAAAGTAGGTGACAAGGTCCGATATCTTGGTCCGGATCTCTCTAGTGGTAAATTAGATTTTGCTGCGGATCTAAGGGAGTCATAAGCATTGTCAGGATAATCTAAATCCAAAGTTTTGGCCTCCAGTGATGAAGGATTCCAAAGTTATTAGCATCTGAGTATCAAATTAACAATTTGACAAAGCATACATAAGAAGAACAGGCTGACCTTGTAATTGATCTTGGTTCTGGATGTATGGAAGTTGTTGGTTGGACAAGTTGTGATGATCAGTGATAGTAGCCGACCTGATTGATGATTTGTGAGTGCAAGTTTTGGTTCACGTTACAAATTGCACATAGATTTAGCTGACATAGAAAAATCTTCAATAAAGTTCTAAGTGTTCTTGAATCTAACTGAAAAGTGGTTGAAGATCAGGATGCAGATATATATAGTTGATGGATTTGAATGAATTCGAGGTGTGTGTGATGCGACTATGGAATAAGTGCAAAAAGGGCAAAGATCTAAGGTTTGGATGTTAGCAGAACAGTAAACAAGGAAGAGTAAGGATGAAGTGTATCAAGTCAGTATTCTATGCTTAACTGGAACTGAACCCTTGCATTTGTAGATGCTAATTATCAGTTCAAATTCATTGTAATCTTCCTTCTATAGGTAGTGAGCCTTCTTTTGAGTAGTGAGCTCTGGGCAATAAGCCCGAATGCATGTGCATTCCCCTTTTGTAATAATTTTAACAGAGTATAATCTTTGTGGGTTAACCCCCACCATGGTTTTTCCCTTAACCAGGTTTCCACATTAAAAATTCTTGGTGTCAATTGTGTAATTTGTATTTCTGCTCACATGTTATTGATTCATGCTTTCATGGCTATTATAATGATCTGCTAAAAGGTAGTAGAAAAGAATTAAGTGCAGTAAGTGTAAAAGTTTTGTTACAACTGATTCATCCCCCCTCTCAATTGTCTGCCCTAATTCCAACATGTTGTTCAATGACAAACACAATCAAGGCTTCCAAAGATGACAACAAATAAAAAGGAAAACTTATCACCTTGCTACGATGAAAATGATTGAGCAGAGAAAAATGATAGTGGAAAAAGTGTCTAAATCTACCTTCAAGAGTGAAGTGCTTTATGATCATGTAACACAACTCGTCCTAAGGTTTTGGCAGCATTTCACGATCAAACCCCGTATAAACTATGTAAGACTTTCCCTTTCTTTAGAAAACACCCCATTCCCTTAGGGTAATAAACTTTTATCTTTTTAGATTGTTTGATGTCATCAATAGGCATCCCCATTGCCATCCCTATCACTTCCTCCGAGATTTCAAACCCCACACTGCCCACCTTGACTTGTCTGCCCTCCTAAGAACGCAAGAACTACATTGAGAGGCTTTCATTGTGACCTTGCAAGCATTCAAGATAGGAAGCCACCCCACCCTCCTAACAGATGTGCCATAAGGTCTTGTTGCATTTAATCTCTTCATAGGATTCAGGCTCAGTGTGAGACCTTTCACACTACAAAAATTATCTGAAACACCAATATTCACACTCAAGGTAATGAGTATAGTGTCTTTTCAGCCGCTGGGGGTGGCGTACTTTCTTAAATTTGCAATATGTGAACTATCACTCCCTTTCCTTCCATGATTACAATTCATTAGCCACCCCACCCTCCTTTTGCATGTGCACCAACAATTTGGTTGATAGAATGTCAATTCTACAATTCTGGATCAGCACTGCACCTCTTGTGTGTTCACCTTCCAAGATGGCTCCAATTAGCTCTTTTGTCCTCTTAGACCTACAAACAATGAGGTAAAGCATCAATTTCATCTTAACAAGTTATTTTCCATAATTTTGAATCAAAATATGCCCATTTGCAGTCATGGATTAGTCAAAAACAGCTCATTGTCAATGTCATCTTCTTACAAACAACCTCATAAATCCAGTGATTTTTACATGGTTTTGGGGTCTACCAACTAAAAGTCAGTGCAATACAATTCTAGCGCAGGTCAGAGAGGTTCATTTTTAGTGTAAAATACTTTTGCGCTACTTTTGGGTGCCACCGACTTGCGTGAGTTTGGGCTCAGACCGACTAATAGCATCTCATAAGGTCTGTCGGGGTGGATTGTAGCGCAAGTCAGTAAGGTCAATTTTTAGCTCAAAACATAAAAGGCTCAGTCGGCGGGAATTTTCAATGCAACCGACTAGCGTAGGTTTCTCTATATACTGACCAAGTGTAGTGAAGGCAAATATTAGCATAAGTTGGTTGAAGCCCAATTTCGCGTTTTTCTTCGAAATTGTCTCAGCGGGGATTTTTGGTCCAACTGACTTAGCGGAGGTCGATTGGAGGCATATTTAGCGCTAAGGTCGATAGAAGTTGTTTTTAGCGTAAAAGTTGATAGGAGGCAATTTTAGCATTTTTTGCTATTGGGGTCATTTTTAGCGCTAGACTTTGAATTGGCCAGGGTGAAAGTATATTCAAAATTATATTTGAGTATAAGAATGAATTTCTTATACTTTAAATATTTTTAAATATACTTTTAGGATGTTTGAGATGGGTTCCAGATCCATAGGATTTCATATGCAAATTCTAGAATTTTGAGGTTCCATCAGATTTCAGACTTAGCCATTTTTTAGGATTTTCAAGGTTTCAGACTTAACCAAATCAGGGTGTCAGGACCATGCAACAGGATGAAAGTATATGGACCCCTTAGTGAAATCTAGTGGAATTTGACATGATTTAGCAACTCTAAGACCTGGAAACTATGAATTTTAACATGAAATATCCTGTAGAAGCAATTTCAAGGGCAACATCCCGTGACATAGGATTTTAGAGCAAAGTACAGTAACACCCAATTTTAGCGCAAAAGGCAACAAATGACTATCTTTTAAGCACAAGACCACCCAAGACACCTCCAAATCAACCATGAAAGACATCAAATGACTCCAAACATGCAAAATACTCAAATTTGGAACAAATCATGCACTCTAAGCACAAACTCACTTTCTCATCATCATAATAACAAAGGTCGAGACTCCAAGCCAAACCAAAAGAGGGGGGTCTCCATTTGGCAAAATGGGGCATGTGTGCAAGGCACAACAGGTTGATATTCTAGAGAATGTTGTAGATGCTTTAACAAAGCCAATCAGCATAGGGAAGTTCAAATGGTGTAGTAAGTCTATGGGCCTCATGGCCCGTAGTATATAGTTGATAGTGTTGGTATTCCATTTTCTCTTGCAAGGTATTTGACAAGTGGGAAAATGTAAGTAAAGGTGTCTCAACCTTGCATCCTAATGTTAATAACACAAAAATGTAATATGGGGGGTTTTGGCCTCAAAATGTGTCAAAATTAGCCTTGGGATCTTTTATTGTTGAAGTTTACTTTGATATCTATAATTAAAAAAAGGGGGGCTCAATAAGTATTTTATATCAAAAGTTATGGCCTCGAAAATTTAGACATCCCACATTAGATATATGAGGGAATATACGATACATAAGAGAGTTGTAAGAAGGAATTACACTTGATGACCAACTTATGATGCATGTTATGACACATCATAAGGCATCTTTGAATGAACATAATAGAGCCAAAATGGATCGCTTGAGTTGGTGAGTGAATAATGATGATGTTATGATAGCTTATGACAGGCATAAGGAATATGCTATTTTTAGGCCTTGGACTCATCTTGGGATGTGGGTGTTGGATTTTGACTAGGGATTTAGGCACCACATTTTGGGTAGTTTTAGCTCATGTTTTCTTAATTACTATTTGATGGTTTCATGTATTTCTTCTCCTATTAATTGAGTGCTTGAGATGGAATTTTAATAGTTCATTTTTGCAAGTATTGTTATGTTGCCAGAATATCTTTGGATATATGTTGGTATGATCTCCTTTTGAGGATTAATCTTGGATTTGTATTGTAATCCTCTTTGTGTTGTTGATGATACAATTGGTTCAAAACTTGGAGGCTAACTTTTTTCCTTGAAAGGGTTTTCCCAAGGTATATGCTTTGCTACGGTTGTGTGTTCACTCTTTTTTGTTTAAAACTATATATCTTTTATATTTACACATCTCTCCTCTTAGATTAATTATAAAAAAATTATATGGCTTCCTTTTAGCACTTGTTATGTTGTTTTCACATGAACATATCTCTAAATGACACATTATATGAATATTTCATGATGATATCTCAACATATTTGTTATGATGTTAGTTAATGAATATACCATGCAAATTATAATGCATCACATTGCTCTTGCATGATGAGAATTGACACGTGGTTATTTTACACTTCCATTGTGACTTTTACTCTCAATTGGGGGTAAAAATGGGTGCAATCTTTAATCCTCCATCACATGGGATTTCATGCTTATATAATTTGATTTACATAGTACACTTTCTTAGCTTCACATGATTTCATGAATGCATAGATTGTGGGGTCATACTAGTTCCAACTCCGTGATAATGCTATCTCATTCCTAGATTTTACACAGTCTCATGTTTGTGTATTTTATGGGTGTCACACTAGTTCCAACTCCATGAAAATCCTACACATCATGTTTTCATTTTTTGTCCATGCTTGTATAGATTGTTAGGGCCACATCGATTCCAACTCCATGACAAACCTATACTCCATGATGCCTTTTCATAGTTTACATGGTTTCATGGGGGCCAACTTGGTAACATCCCCATGTCTCCATATCAAACTAAGATTAATTACCAAACTCAAGACTTATCATGTTATTTCTTTACTTGATGAATTTCATGCCCATTAGAATGTAAACATCGATGATTACACTTTTATGCTACCAATGCACTTTTGTAGGTTCTAGTAATGATTGATGTGTGTAGGTTTGGAGATGTTACTCTAAAAAAATACAAATAAATTGAGAGACATCATCCTACCATGTATATGTGCATCTATTTGTTTATTTCATTTGTTTCTTTTGTTAATTTAACATGCATGATTCATGTAGCTCTCATGCACACCAAAATGGAGGAAAAATCTAGAGGATAAAAGTGCATATCTTTCTTGCTTACTCTCTTATTTTATACTTTCTTTTAGTTCTATCATAAATGTAATGTTCTAATTCTCAATTTATCCTAGTTTTTTTATAAGCTAACCCAAAACTTGAAACCTATCAACTTATCAACCTTTCCCAATCCTAAATGGTCCTAATCGACTCCCTATGTAGCTATTCTTGTACCCTAGACTCAACAATGAGTGTGGATCTATCTTTTTGATAGGATTCCCCTCACAACTTTGTCTTCCTAACTCAAACATCTTTTCTTAGCTTCCCAAGATGACCCTTTTAGATAATTTGACTAGTACTTGTTGTCTTATGCAGCAAGTACTTTGAACTAAGTACTAAGGAGCTTGTCTTTAAAGATAGGCCTTAGGTTATTAGTTCATCATCAAGGAGACATCAAATATAATTAGAAATTAGATATCATTCACATCAAATAGAGATTCACACTTTGCATCAACACTTACATCACAAATACTACATCTCAATTTACCATCTAGACATCTTGCATCTTTTCTTGGTGCATCTTCCCATCTTTTTTATCGATAATTGGGATTAACTACTATCAAGGAAGTCAAGAGGCTTTCCTTATGTCTATAGCAAGTTCTTAAACTTGCTTCTCAATACCATTGAGTTTCAAACACAGGTGAAAGTGCAAACACACATCTATCGAAGAGCAAAAGGGTAGAGGATGGATCCATTCTAACTATGAAGCTATGAGAAAGTATCTTTTGAGATAGATCCACAAGCGTAACTGTGCCCCAAAGCATAGTAGAGTCCCTAACTAAGTCTATGACAATTAAGATATTGGTGATCTAATAGTAGATCTCAAATTCTCCTTGTACATTCACTTTGACAAAATATCAATTATCGACTATATCTAATTAACAAAATAAAGACAATCCATTCTAACCCTCTCAATTTCACTTACATTTAAGTAATTATCTCTTTACTTAAATCTAATTCTATTTAGTAATTTACACAATTTATTAATCTATCTAATTCTATGTAGTAATTTACACAATTTATTAAGCCTAGATTAATGAGAATTACTTTATTTCCCTAGAAGTATGTTCTTTAATCATGAGTGGACACCTTTGAAATGAAATAAAACAAGATTAGACAATAAAGGTAGGGAAACGAGGGTACATGTCGGAGCAAAGTAAACAATTGTCTCTCAAATCCATATCATGGAAGACAGTGCTATTAATAAAGTATTAGGACCCACACCTTATGGAATAGTAGATAAAGTTCTTTCCCTACTATACCAAAAAAAAAAAGTCAAAGAATTTTTTTTTTTTTTAAATTATTGATATGATTTTATATTCTCATGAAATAACTATAATTTAAGCATGTGAAGGACTTGTGAGAGGCTATCTAATTTCGAAAAGTTAAGAGAGGGCCACTATGGAATGGATAGCACCATTAAAAGTAGGGGGAATTATTAATCTAAAAAAGTGGGAGGGGAATTATGTGGGCAATATTCCTCGAATCAATTCAAGCATTCAAAGTTGAGATAATTTTGCATGCCTTTATGGAATATTGAGATCTATCTTTTTCTTTTTCATGCCTTTTTGAAATATTAAGCTTAAATATTTGAATTATCTATTAGTGTGAGAAGTTAAAACAATGGAGAGTACGATAATAGTGAAGGAGTCATTATAGGTTGGGAGTCATTTTTCAAGGTCAGAACTTTCTTGATGGCTGGGGTAAGTCTAGTGATCATGATCCACCTCCACCACCTATTAGATTTGTAGTTCTTACTGCTTAGTGATTTAACCACTTAATTATATTGATCTTGTTTTGATGCTTTCATTTAAAACTTTACGTTATCTAGACTTTAAGATGTGATGTCATTCCATTAATCTTTTTTGTATTAATAACGTAAAAGTACTTCTTTATACAATATATGACACTTTTTCATAATACAAATAATATATCGTACTTATTCATTTAAAAATAGTAAAGAAGAAATTTTAATTAATAGAATAATGAAATGGATATTTGGATTAATAATTATTTAGTATGTTCTATTAGATGATGAAATAAATGAATTTTAATATTTATTAAATTAATGTAAAATTTAACAGTGTATAAATAATGTAATTTTGTAGTTATTTTTATATTATTTAAATTTTTTAATTAAGCTCCTTTCAATACAAGGATTTAGAAAAAAATATCACTATAAATTAAAATAATTAAATATAAATTTAAAATGAGACAAATTTAAGAGGATTTATTTAACCCTTTATTGTAATTAAGAATAAATTTTGAATGAATTTTAGGGCATCATTTAAGTTCCAAGGTATGTGGTTTAGAGATAAAAAAATTTACCCCTACTCGAATCTTGGTGGAAGAATGCTCCTTTTGTAAAAGGCTCACGTATGTTTTGGGTTAATGAAAGGTTGAAATATATGAAAAAAAAAATTTTGGAATGGAATAAAACTTCATTTGGTAACATTTTTTCACAAAAAGCAACACTACAATCTCAATTAGACCAGTTAAATGAAGCCATTATTAGTAAGGGCATGGATAATGCTTCTTTTGAATATGTTAAAACTCTTCAATCTAAATTAGAGGAAATTTTAGCTCGGGAAGAAATTTTTTGGAGACAGAAATCAAGGGAAGTATGGTTAAAGGAAGGAGATCGAAATACAAAGTTTTTTCATGTTTCGACCATGTTAAGAAGACATAAAAACTCTATTTTCTCAATAAAAGATTCTATGGGAAATATCTTACAAGAGGATTCTCTCATTCAAAAAGAAGGAATTAATTTTTTTTAGAAACTTCTCTCTAGAGAAACAAATCAGATCCCCAATTCGACTGTAGCAGAAGCTATAAATCATATTCCTAATCTGATTTCTCAAGAAGATAACCTGGAATTGATGAAATATTTTACTTTAGAAGAAATCAAGGCAGTAGTCTTCTCTTTAGATCCAGACAAATCTCCTGGCCCAGATGGTTTTACTCCTCTTTTCTTTCAAAAATGTTGGGATTTTATGGGAAAGGATATTTGGCTGGCTGTAGAAGAAGCTCAAAGAAATAGAACTGCTTTGAGAGAAATTAATTCTACATTTATTGCTTTAATTCCAAAAGTTGCTACTCCTTCCTCCTATGCGGATTTCAGACCCATCTCACTTTGTAATACTTTTTATAAAATCATTTCTAAAGTAATTACCTTAAGACTTGCTACCCTTATCCCAAGAATTGTTTCTGATGAACAAGGAGGTTTTGTCCCAGGCAAGGAAACTTCAGAAGGTGCTTTGGTTTCTCATGAGGTACTACATTCAATTCATCAACATAAACTCCCTGCTATGCTGGTTAAGCTGGACATGTTAAAAGCTTATGATAGAGTGTCTTGGGATTTTTTGTTTTAAGTCCTCCTTAAGTTTGGTTTCTCTCCAAAATGGTGCAAATGGATTTCTTCTTGTATCTCTGGTGCAAGTTTTTCAGTATTGATTAATGGCTCTCAATCTGATTTCTTTAAGTCCTCCCAAGGAATAAGGCAGGGAGATCCTCTTTCCCCTTTCCTTTTTATTTTAATGGCTGAAGGATTGAGTAGATTAATTATGAGACAAAACTCACTGGGTTTCTGGAAAGGGATAAATATTTCTAGAATCCCTTTTTCTATTACGCATGCTTTGTTTGCAGATGATACTTTGTTGTTTGGGCAGCCTGTGATGAAGGAAGCCAAAGTTTTGAAGGATGTCATTACCAGGTATTGTTTAGTATCGGGTTAGAAAGTGAACCATAGTAAGTCTAAAATTTTCTTTTTCTTTTCATCTTCTTTGGTGCAAAGAAGGATAGCTAAGTTTCTTAGTTTTCAAGTTGATACTCTACCCTCAAGGTATTTGGGAATTCCCCTTTTTTCAGGTTCAATTAAAAACATGTTTTGGGATAAGCTTATTACAAGCATTAAAGCTAAAATATCTACTTGGAAAGGCAAATGGCTTACTTTGGCAGGGAAAATTTTGATGATCAAAATAGTCTTATCAGCGGTTCTGGTTTATTTGCTTTCAGTTCTGAAGGTCCCAAAAACCATTCTTTCTTATATTGTGAATATTTTAAGAAAATTTTTGTGGAATGGATCCAATTTAAACGGGCGAAAGATCCCCCTAATTTCATGGGATAAAATTTGTATTCCTAAACAGCTAGGAGGATCTGGGATTCATGATATTACAGCACAAAATAAAGCTCTTGGAGCTAAACTGATCTGGAATTTATATGAAAAATTAGATTCTAAGTGGGGAAAAATAATGTATGCAAAATATCTAGATTCTTTTTCACCTGAAAGAATATTTACTATTCTTAACCCAAAGGAGGGCTCTCACATGTGGAATTTTTTGATAAATTGTCGAGAAGTTATTTCCCCTTTTTTATCTTGGGTTATCCATGATGGAAACTCTGCCCTTTTCTGGGATGACTCTTGGAATAATCATCCTCCTTTAGCTAAAACAGAAGGTCTTCAAGAGATCAAATCTTTTTTGTGTCAGGTTTGGGGAACAAAAGTTAAAGATTATTTTGAAATTGATCATAATTCAGAAATTAATAAAGTCAAATGGAAAAATTTTGATGATTTCTTGGTCCCTCAAGAGCAGAAGATTTTGCTCAAAAATATTTTGAAAGATAGAAGACTTTTTATCTCAGGTGAAAAGGATAAACTAGTCTGGGCTCCTTCAAAATCAGGTCATTACATGGTTAAACAAGGTTACCTAAGTATCACTAGTAAGGATTCTAATCCAAATTTTATTTGGCCCTATAAGCTCTGTTGGAGTGAGCCTTGCCTACCTAAAGCAGGATCTTTTACCTGGTTAGCACTGAACTACCGAATCCTTACTAGTGATAGGTTAGCTAAACTTGGGATTACAAATTCTTTCTTATGCCCCTTCTATCATGGGGTGGAGGAATCAGTGGATCATCTTTTGCTGAATTGTAATTCCTCCTCACAAGTTTGGTATTGGCTTCTTTCAAAATTGAGTTGGTCGGGCCCTCTTCCTTTTTCTTTACTTCAAGTCTTCCAAAGTTGGCCTATGTTATTTTCAAAATCTACTTTTTCTTCATTATGGCTTGTTTCGCCAAGTATTGTCATCTGGTCATTATGGCTAGAAAGAAATAATAGAATATTTTAAAAAATAAATAATCCTCTCCATATAGTTATGGGTAAAGTTGAAAAAACTATTTCAGAAGTGGTTTTAGCCTCACTTCTATCAAAAAAGGAGGGTTCTTTAATTTTCATAAACTAGGATGATATGATATTAAAGAATTGGAAGCAGTTAAGGCTGCCTAACTCTAACTGCTTTATGTCTGAAGCTAAGATTGATTGATCCTCTATCAAATGGATCCCTCTGCCTGAATCTTTTGTAAAACTCAACTTTGATGGTGCGAGCAGAGGCAACCCAGGAAATTCAAGTGCTGGTTGTGTTATTAGAAATCATCATGGAGTAGTTCTTAGAGCTTTGTCAATTAAGCTGGGTATAATAACAAATAATGAGGCTGAGGCTTTGGCTTTAATAGCTGGTTTGAATTTAGCATTAAAATGTGGTTTTAGAAGCCTTATCATGGAAGGTGATTCAATGAATATTGTTAGAGCTTTTTCCAATAACTCCTCTCCAAGTTGGAAAATTGATTACATTTTAAAGTTTGGAAGGGATATACTGAAGCATTTCCATTCTTTTCAAATAATTCATACTTACCGTGAAGGTAATCTATTAGCAGACTTTTTAGCCAATTTTGCATTTAGTTCTAAAGATGTTGTTATTGAATGGGATTCTGAATCCTTTCTTTTGATCCCCGGAGTTAGTTATATATTGGAGAAGGACAAAAAGGTTTAATTTGGATAATTTTGGTAGACTTCATTAGACTATCTTTATTTATTTCAAAGCATTTAAACGATGTCATCTTATTAGCATGGATGGCCGATAGAGTAGGGATTGAATGTGTTGTACTTCGATGTATTTCTCAAGTGTAGGATGGCAGATTTCACACAAGGGAACTGGCAATCCTTTATATCTTATAATTGATGTGCTCTGTGTGTTATTTATTCATTTAACTTGGTAGTATGCTTTGTTTATGTTCCAATACCTGCTTTTATTTTTTGCATATGATAACCTCCAAGTTTTTGCAGTTCACCATGGGCTCTGTTCATCGGAACACCAGAATTTCTTGGCCTATTCGGAACTAGGAACGACCCCTTCTTGGTTTTTTTAATCCAAATTCAATGTAGGAAGTATTTAAGATTTATGAGGACTCTGTTGGAAGAGTGATCACTCAAGTTTGTGACTTACAAGTTTTACACTCTCCAGTTTCTATTTATCCATCTCAAGCTGCTTCACATTTTCTCTCTAATGCGATGGACCTTTTGCAAAGTGGAGATAGGGTAAGGGATTTGGGTATAATGTTTGTTCAGAATGTTCATTTCTCTGTTGATACGTTTAATGTTGCTTTAGAAGACTATGATTTGCATGAAGGTTTTGCTCTTGTGGGAGGTTATTTGATTGCAGGTTACTATTTCGCACCCCTGAACTTCACTGCCTCTTCAATGCATTTATGCATGGCTTCCGAAATAATTGTGTGACATCCTTTCAGAACTCTATCCACTATCACAGGCGTGAATTGGGGAATCATTTGGCAGTTAAGGCTTCAGAAATTTTTAATGCACTACACTTTTTATTGAATTATGTTCCTCCTCCACCGCCTCCTCCTCCTCCTCAGCTCGCAGAAGATGAGGATCAAGAAGAGGATCGTGCCTTGCAAATTATAGAAATTGCAGACGAATTGGGAGTTCCCTCATGTTTTGGTTTTTAGCACTAAGTTTTTTGTTCTGATCAGTGGTCGACTCCGCCAGCTGCCATGTAAATATTTATTGTTATTAGTATGTACTCTGCTAAGAATTGAGTCACAGAATGTTACTACTGGATCGACTCTTTTTTCTGAGTTGATTTTTGTTTTATTTTGTCATAAATAGGCTATAACTGGAGGTTTTCTTTGCCGATTCTTTCCTACCAGTATGCCTCCCTAAATCTGGCATTTTGTATTTTTCCTTTAATTAATATATTTCAGTGGTGTATACCACTTTTTATTTTTATTTTTTTAAAAACTAGTGTTAAATATAAAAATTATAAAGAAGATGGAAAGAAATAAGAAGTATTTTTCATTTTATTAAGTGGTTTGTTGGAAGAATGTTGAAGGCAATTGTATTGTTGATCTGAAATCAAGATTCTATGTGTTGTTATAGTATTGTCAAGGATTGAACTATGTGGACTTATGTCTATTTCTGTGTGTTGGTATCCCATATTAGTGTGACCACATTCTCCATACTTGTTGATGGAAATACCTATGCATGTTAGTGTCCCAACTCCTATTAAAGTACCTATCTATGTCAAAAACTGGAAAAAATAGTGCCTATGGTACATTTAAGAACACACCTCAATCAAATCCTAAGGTTTGATCAAGAAAAAGTATTATGAATAAGTTGTGAGAGTGTGTGGCCTTAGGTGCAAGTGTAGGTGACTATGGCTATTGAAGGTATGTGGTGTGTGTAGTAATGAAGGAAGACCTAGGTGGCTAAAAATGGTAAGTGTGTGCTATAGGTGTTAGGTGAAGTGAGATGGGTGCTATAAAACTTCCATTTTAGACCAAGACCACTTAAATAAGCATTCTTGATCCAATTTGTTTGTTGGAGTGAGATTAGGACTTAGGGTTCATGAAAAGGAAATTGTTTGGATGGGAAAAGGAAAGTTTGAATTCATGAGATAAAGTGTGTGTGGCCTTATTTAGAGGATAAGAGCATGATATGCTAGCATCTTGGGTGATAGAAAGGTAGAGAACAAGGGTGAAACAAGAATTTTGTTGTGCAAGGGATCATGCCCATGTGGGATAAGGGTGTTTTTAGGATAATATGTGCTCCAAGAAGGTCAAAGTGGTTCAAATTGTACTTATTAGTTAGGTGCTAAAATAGGCACAAAACTAAAAGGGAAAGTGCTAAGTATGCACTTTTTATCCTTATATTTTGCCCTCACTTTAAAGTACATGTGAGATACACCAAATCAAGTATGATAAAGTAAATTAAATTATTTATATAATACTTGACAAAGAGGATACAAAGAAAAGATATTGAAGAACTTTGCTTGGCATCGTTTGTCTATCTTTTATTCAAGCATCATCTTCAAACTTGCAACACACACAAGAGGAGAAATCAACATTACCCATGAAAATATCCAAATGAGTAAATTTTGGACATCCTAAATACTATTTTCATTTTAAGTTTATTGAATTTGGTAGGTGAGGTCTATCATGGAGTTTGAATTGGTATGACATCCATGATATTGAGTGAAGAGTGATTAAGAGAGGTGTAAGGGGATCATGTTGTATGCCATAGCTATAAGTTGTATGGATTTATTATTGAGTTTTCCTCCATGAAGGATACAATCCATGATTGGTGGGCAATGAAGGATCCATGGTGAATCATTTTGACCAGGAGTGGTGTAGACATGTGATTGAATCACTGTAACCGTATTCATGGTGTAGGATCCATGAAGGTGTCACTTTAACCATTATGTTGTGTTGGATTCAACTCACAAAGTATCTTTAATCAAGGTGTATGGTGTAAGATCCATAAAGGATTTGCTTTAACTTATACGTGTATTTTTGTTTGTAATGTGAAGGGGGGTTAATGCCAACTTAAATTGATTGGATGTGATAAGATGAAATTAATTGAAGTATCTAAAGAAAATAGAGAAAGTGTATAAGATGTTTGCTTTTAGAAATAACACAATTGTGTTATAGGGTTATTATATGAAAACAACAATTCTCTAGTTTTACTTTTAGAAAAGGGAAAAAAGAAAGAATTTATGTGTGCAAAGGTCACAATATGGATAAATCAAAAGGTAACTATGAAAAAAGATTTTTTTAATAAATTAAAGTTTTTAGAATAGTCCCTTTATACAATAAAGTTACTTGTCTTTCATAAAAATTATTTGTTGATCAATCTACAAAATATATTCTCTAATATCAAATTAAAATATGTTTAAAATTTATTTTAAAAAACAAATATTAACTTATATTATTTTAAAAATATAATTGTCCTAATCATATAAAATATATAATATCAATTTTATATGATATCAATTTTATTTTATTTTTGGGTAATTTTATATGATATCAATTTTATTTGGAAATTTGTGTAGTTTTGGAAAAAAAATGTCCTTTATGTTTAGATATTATTTTGATTTTTAAAAATAAATTGTTGATTCTTGCTAATTTAGTTGATGGATTTTTTGAATTTTGTATTTATAAAAATTATAAAAAATTGGTATCCAATCACAATCATTTAAGTAAAAAATTAGAGGCATTTACGGTCCCGCACAGTTGGCGTGTTGGCTCCAACTTGAAGTTCGCTCCCTCGAGTCCCGGGTTCGATTCCCGCTAGACTCACCCGATGAGTGTGGCTTGTGGGTGATTGCACTCATCCCCAAAGGACTAGTCTCGCCTCTGCTCGCCCCCTCCCGAACCCCAACTTGGCAATCTGTAAGCCCAAGGTAAGGTGAGGGGGGTCGTTGGGCAAGGTCATGGGGACACCTCTGAGTTACAAAAAAAATTAGAGGAATTTACAATGTTATGGATTTTGGTAGGTAAAAATAAGTTTTCAAATTATTTTATATTGGCAACTAAACTGCTACTTTAACACATAATAGATAGGTGTAGGATATTAGTTATAAACATGAAGCCACCTATTCTATTGCATGCAGATTATTTGCATGGCTCCCTTCCTTGTGAAAGGTGTGAGGTCTTAGATTTCTAATTCCAATTGTTGATACTAGCCTAGATATGAAATCATCTTCAATGAACTACTTGCTATATAATGTACGACTTGAAAAAACTTATGATATTCTAATTTTTACATATTATTGTGAATTTTCTTTTTTCAAATAATCATTGTTTCTCATTTTTTTTTGGTTGCCTAGAAGTTTGTTGGTTGATTTTATGAATTTATATTTGTATTATTAGAGGGTAAAAATTACTCCAATCAGAAACCACACTTAGTGAAAATTGAGATTGTTTTCTGATGTTTTTGTTATTTATTGTGATAAGATCCACACATGTAATAATGGAAATAATATAATAGAGAAGATATATCTCACACCACACAAAAATTTTTGTGGGCCAAGATGCCCTAATATCCAATATATGCATAAATAGAATAAACCCTTAAGGTAGGGTAACACCGTACAATACTCCTTATGCAAGAAGCCACTCCACGCTATATCTCCAAGAGTTCCCTAATACAATATCATACTCAGCACACATCCTTACAATGATAAATACCTCTTTATATATACCTCCTAATAACATAATGGAGGGTTAATCCTAATGAAGACCTACACAACACCTGATATAATTAATTATACAAGTTGCCCACATGACCCAATATAACTAACTTAAGGGATGTGTGCCACATGTCAACATATCTATCCACCTAAATACATTATAATATCATATCCCTAGGTACATAACATGCCATCCCTCATTGACATGTTCATCCCCAAAACATGAGAAGAAGTCAAATAGTAAGATTGTCGCAAGTTGTTACAAATGCGCCACCATGACCAATCATCCAACCATCCATAGTTGATCTTCGCAATGGTTTTAGCTTGACAGTACCTTAATCCCATCTCGATCCATATTTTGTTGCACCCATTTGATTCTATTCCTTATCAAAGTAATTCCTCCTTTGCTGCCATGAATAACCCTTCTATGATACCATGGATTATTGTATTTGTTCCTTTGATTTCATGTAGGTCCATAGTGATTGAATTGTTGTTTCTACATGTAGTATCATTCCATGATGGTTTCCTCCATGATTCATGTCTCTCACAATGATGTAGATGCCTATATATTGCACCCTTTACTATCATTGTAACCTTCTTTGGCTCTTCATCATTTTTGCCACTTGTTTTGTTGGCTCATTAAGAGAATCGATTGTCTCTTCTTTTTTGTCTACTTATTTCTCCTCTTGTATTCCCTCTAATTTAGTGGAGCAGTCTTTAGTAGAATATTGAACTTGTTCTTCCTTGACTTTCCTTTAGACTTCATTATGTATAATCTCCTATAATGTAACTATTTTCCTCCTATACCAAAGCTTCATGGACTTATTTTTCACATTAATGTTTAAATTGTTCCCAAAGATTCTAACTAAGGATAACCAAGAACAATATCCAACCCATCCATATCCAAAGCATGAAAGTTTGAATGTAAAACATATTTATCCATAGAGAGCTTCAAATCTTCAAAATTTGAATATCCTTACCCAATATTTGATTGTTCTTGATGTTCTTTGCTTGCACCTATATCTTCTTTTTTATTTCCATTTTGATGAAATTATATTTGTTGCTAGGGCTTATAGAAACAATAACCTTTTTCTTTTGAATGCATCCATGAAACTGAAAGATTGAATCTTCCTTCCTTAGAGCTAAAGTGCATGTACTTGTATCCTTCATGATCTCTTCAACATCCTCTACTTCATCTTGTTCTTCATCTTCATCTTCTTGTTCTTGTTCTTGTTCTTCTTGAGCCCATCTATCTAAGAAAGCTTGCTCTAGTTCATCCAAAGACGAAATATCCATATATAATGATATAAACCATTGTTTAGCTTCACATTTTAAGGATAAAGATAAATGTATTTTCCATCCAAATCCTTCACCATAAGCTCTTTTATATGTTTTCCACCATTCTAATGATTCTCCACTTCCATCAAAATTAAGAAACCCCATTGAAACTAGGGTTTATAAATTTTTACAACATACTCGACTTTAATTGAATTATTTTGTAATGTTTTCAGTCTCAAAAATAAAAATAAAAATAAAAATAGACCCCTAATAAAATTTGGAAAGCTTTCCAAAAATATAAAAATCTCATAAAATTATATGATTTGCAGCCTATAAAGCAAAATTATGAAAAAACATAAAATTACAATAACTCACTCAATATTGACGATAGAAACATGATTTTTAGTGTTAGGATTAAGGTGCCATCAACCTTGTAAATCCTATGTAATTAATTATTCCTAATACTGTTTGTAAATCACCCATAAGAGATGAAAAGTTTCACCAGTAGCGGTCTTGTTTTAGCTACACTTTTATATCCGGTCCTCGACGCTCATTTGTCCGTGACGAGGGGTCGTAGGGGGTTTCCCCCCTATGAGGGGTCCGAGGGGATCATCCCCCCAGCGGGGGGTGTAATCTCCATTGATTCTACATTGTTTAGAGGATAATAAGGTTTGAATCAGATTTTCCTTGTGTGGTTTGCACCTTCATTTCTAACATTTAGACTATAGCATCCTTAGATGATCCTCTATCTTCAGTTAAAAAAAAATGTAGAAAATTTAAATTTATTTGAAAGATATAGGTGAATCTTCAAAAAATAGGGTTTTGTCCACATTTACCCAAATCATAGCTCTGATACCACTTGATAAGATCCACACGTATAATAATGAAAATAATAAAATATAGAGGATATATCTCAAACCACACAAGAGGTGTTTGTGGGCCAAGATGCTCTAATATCCAATATATTCATAAATAGAATAAACCCTTAAGGTAGGGTAACATCGTACAATACTCCTTATGGAAGAAGCAACTCCATGCTATATCTCCAAGAGATCCCAAATACAATATCATATTCAACACACATCCTTACAATGATAATCACCTTCTTTATATATACCTCCTAATAACATAATGGAGGGGTAATCCTAATGAAGGCCTACTCAACACCTAATATAATTAATTATACAAGTTGTCCACATGACCCAATATAACTAACTTAAGGGATGTATGCCACATGTCGACATCTCCATCCACCTAAAGACATTATAATAGCATATCCCTAGGAACATAACATATTGAAATTGTGTGCCTTTTAATCTATAATTATGTTTTTTCTTGACCATTCCGATTAGTAAAATAAAGAAAAAAAGTTTCTCCAATTACAAATCATGCAATAGCTAAAAAATTAAATCCATTGTAATGTTTTATAGGATAGATAATTCTATTTTTTAAATTCCTTTTCATTGCTAGCTAAAATGCCACCTAGCATGTAGCAGACAAGTGTAAGGTGTTAGAGATAGATATGAAGCCACCTATTGAATTGCATGTGGGTTTTTTGCACAGTTCTCTTCCCTAGATATAAGGTGTAAGGTTTTAGATCTCTAGTTGCAATTGTTGCTGCTAGCTTAAATGTTCCTTGAATTTAGATTCAAGGCCTTTAAAAAATAGAATTTCCAAATTTTATATCTTTGGTGTTGGCTTATTTGCTCTTACTCATTTACATCAACATGGCTACACCACCCATTGTTAAAAAAAAAAAAGTCATTTTCAGCTCTATTGTCCATCTTACCTAGTAGTTAAAGAGTAATGTTTATACATATATGATCTTCCTATGAACTTGGTTGTGATCAAGTATAGGCTCTATACCTTGAATTTCTTAGGAATTTAAGTTGTACCTACCCATTGGAGCAAGAAGGGAGTGAATTCAATTTAATATCTAGATACTCTTTGTGATCCATTTTAGTGAACTTATGTTTTAAATATTATGTTGATATCAAGTTACACTATGTGACAAGTATCTTCCACAAATATGGTAGTTTACAAGAACCAATCTCTAGTAAGTTTAAATGGTCTATTATAAAGTTACTTATAATTATCCTTGGTTAAATTTATGCCCCATTTGCAAATATGCCTAATTGTGGGATAACTACATGATAGACCATTTAAGCTCACTAAGAGATGGGTTCTTGTGAGCTCCTACTCATAAAAATGGGTTATACAGAGTGACTCGATATAAAATGTTAACACCATGATTCATGAGGAAAACATCAAATCCATAAAATCAATTAAAGAAGCCAATTATTATGATCCAATCACAAATCATGTTATAGTCAAAACATAAACCCATTTGTAATGTTATGTAGGCAGATAATTCTAGTTTTTAAATTTCTTTGCAATGGTAGCTAAAATACCAAGTAGATACTTAATATTGAAATTTCCATGTAGAACTTCAAAAGATACAACCTTAAGACATGTTTTATCCAAATCTATTTTTTAGAATTTAGGAAAAGAAGATGTTGCATGTAAAATAAATTATAGTTTTTAAGTTTAGTTAGCCTAGACTCTAGTGGACCCAAGAAATCTATTTGGGTTAGTGGAGGAAAATTCACACCAATTTATTGCTAACAATATAAACAAATTACAATGTAACATTGTGAGGCCCACCCTTGTGTGACAAGGTAAGTTGCACCATTAGACCAAATTGTATTACTTCACCCTGGCTAAGGGTTCAATATATGGAACTATGACCTTATCTAGAGAGAATATGATGTTGTTGTGGATCCATTTATAAGGTGGTTGTGTTAGTTTGTGTATGCATAGGATATGTGCACCATAGCTTGGATTAATTGGGTTATCACCCGATTGTGCTTGAACCAAATCCTTAGTGAATTTGTACGAGGCCGCATTTGTTGCACCTCCTGATTCAACTATGGGACTTGTTTCCTTGGATTATATTTGACCTTTGGACATGTTGGGGATGGTCGATCCCTTATAGTTAGACATTCAACAATTGTATATTGTGCTTGATTAGATAGATGAAACATTATGATGATGTTATATCTTTACATGCTAGATTATATTGTGCTTCTATGATGTTGAATGTGTTATGATATTTGATGCAATTGAAATGGTTTATTGAGATAATTGAGTTGATGAAATACTGTGTGATTTATGATTTCAAGATCCTGATTGTGTTATTGAAAATATAATTGATGAGAGAATCAAGTGAATTTTATCATGTGATATATTTGAGAATGTATGAATATGTGCAATCGTGTGTGTGTGTGTGTAATTAAATTGCTTCGGCTATGATATACCTTGGGCTATTGATGTGTTTGTGTAGTGTGTAGGTGTTTTCCATGGCTAATGGAAATTGGAGGTCATACAAATAACCCTGAGTAAATATCCATGTAAAACTAACCTAGTCCCTAAGGTGAACTAAGGTTAATTGTGTTTGAGCATGAATGTAATGTGTGAAGTCAGGTAAAAACACTCAGAAAACCCTGCAAACAATATTTTCTAACCCTAACACCCAATGGAGCCCTAATAACCTAGAATCACGCAAGCAAAGCAATGAAACATGAAACCCTAGGCTAATACTACAAATCCTCTATTGTTCCTATGAAGCTATGGCTAACTAATGCACTCAGAATTGTAGGTCTACAAATACTATGGAGAGTTCAAGAGTTGACAATGGCAAAGACAATTTTTGCAAGTGATCAGATGAGAAAATGAGAGGGAGAGGGTGGTTTTATAGAAGAGGGAATTTGAATGGATAGTTGTGATGAAGAGTTGACTTGGAGTCAAGATCAAGGGCTGAGAATGATTAGGGTTTCCAGCCACTAAAAGACAAAAGACATTTTTTTATTAGAAGAAATGGTGAGGTGGGAAATGATTTTTAAATTAAATAAATGGTATGCATTTATTTAATTTTTTAGAGGAAAGGGTAATGTAATGTGATATTAATTAAATAAGTGTGGACTTATTTAATCAAGGTAAGGTTCATAATTTAAATAAATAGGTATTTATTTAAATTAAAGAGGGAATGTGGATGTTAGACTAATGAATAATTAAATAATAATTAAATTATTTAATTATAGAGGAAATTAGAAGGGAATTGCTTAAATAATTAAATAAATAAAATTTATTTAATTACAAGCATAAGAGGGGTAATGAATTAATTAAATAATTAAAATTATTTAATTAATAGTAGAATACGAAATTGAGATGAAGTATGTGTAAAAAAATGATGTTCACAAGCTCAGGACATTTTTAATTGTCTACATTTTGCCCCTCTTTGATACAATGTCGATTCTGACATTGTATCAAAGAAAATTTGAGTAATGTTTTCTAAACATGCCCCGGTGTATTCCAGGTAAAGCATGATGGCCTTATGCCCCCTCAGGAAATATTTGAAATTGTCTAAAAAAATTTCAATTTTTTTTGAAAAGTTGTGCAGGGTGCCCCAAAGTGGTCTAGGAGTGAGAAAACGGCCATAAAAGGTGCTCTATGTGTGAAGAGAAGTCGTCAGTTGGTCAATTTTGTGAAAAGGAGGCCCACCTAGGTTAAAAGGTCCTATAAATAGCCTTTGGGGGAAAAAATCCCCATTTGTGGACTTTGAGCTTAGAATTTTCAAAGAGAGTAGAGCAGTGATTTGTAGATTTCTTACAGAGCTCCTGTCAAAATGTCACCTATACCTCTTCATCAGCACCATGGGTCAAGGGTTTGGACATATGGTTTTTTGTTTGGGATAGGCGTGTCGGTATATATCTATCCCTGACTTGACAATTTTTCCATTTTTGGGTAGATTCTAGGGCCCAAAAATAAGGCACACATGCGGTGCACTTTTGTGCACTGCCTGCACTATCATGTGTGACGCGCACACTTAGCAGTGTAATGCATGTGAGCTGGTGTGATGCATGCAGTTTTTGGAACCACATGCATTCACCAATGCGCCATCTGCACTTAGGCCAAACACATCCTCTAGGTCTGCCACTTGGGCTAATCAGGGTGATGCATGCATCAAATTGTGACGCATTGGCAAAATGGTATGACGCATGCGCACAAATGTGATGCCTACGCCAAGCAAAGTGACACATGCACTTAGCTATGACACATGGGGCTAACAGTGTAATGCATGCACCTGTTTAACAATTTTGAGATGCATTTTGACCCATTTGTGTTGCGATCTTGTCATGAATGTTATGTTTAGAGTTTTTAGATTGACGTGGTTTGCTAGTTGTGTGAATATAGTTGAGGTTACCACCAATTTATACGTGGGAGAGCTATCCTACCGAGTACCAGCTGCGAGACTCTTTGTCGATGGTAGAGAGAGATACGCTCGATGCTCTAGGGTTATACAGTGTTGCATTTATGGCCATGATTCAGGCTAATCGGGCCCTGTTGACTGTAGTGGCTGAGAGGTGGCATTCAGAGATGAGTTCATTTCATTTTCCTATAGGGGAGGTCACTATGACTTTGCTCAATGTCTGGCAGATTCTTTGATTACCTATTCATGGAGATTGAGTTGTGTATAGTCTCGAGAGAGGATTACCTGCACTCTGTTGGTTATTTGAGACAGATGATGATGTAGCCTTGGGAGTTGAGGAGCATGAGATTCCCTGGACACTTTGACAGATCGGTATGATCAGTTGATTGTGGTCTTATGCACCTATAACAGCAGCCTCGTATGTCCAGATCAGTGTGGCCATGGATTTCCCATTGGCTGGGGGAAGATGTTAGAGGGCATGATGGTAGATGCCACAGTTTATGCACAGGGACCCTACCTCCTAATGCATTTGTATCACCAGTTGCCCGACGTTGTTTATCATGGTGAGCAGTCGATCAGCTGTGGTGTTACCTTACTAATGATATGGGCTTGGGAGCACATTCTCGTATGTAGGCCGCCAGTAGAGCATGAGGTGTTGGATGAGCATGAGGTGAATTAGGTTTAGGGTTTCATCTCTTTTAATTAGGTAAGGAATGTGCTGCCCCTTGACCCTGTCTTGGGGGCACTGCCCCTTGACCCTGTAAGAATTTGGGGGGAAACTGCACCGATAAAAGTGGGGTAAATTTAACCTCCAAGTCTGATTAGGCTCCATATAACAACAATCTCCCACTTAGAGACTAATTAGACTCTACACCATATCATCTCCCACTTGGAGACTAATCATAACACCGCTGACCCTATAGCTCCCACTAGAAATAAGCACCCTAGACTCTGTTCTATTTTTATTGTTTTCAGTCTTGAAGACCAACCAAAGCTGAAGAGGAGCTTAGCTTCTCCCTTGTCACTGCCTTTGTAAACATTTTCGCTTGATTTTCATCTGTATGTATCTTTTCCAGCCTTAACTGTCCATCATCCAACACTGATCGAATGAAGTGATACCTCAACTGTATGTGTTTAGTCTTTGAATGCAAGGCAAAATTCTTTGCAAGATGTATGACACTCTAGCTGTCCATAAACAAATAACTGTTAACCTATTGTTTGCCCAATTCTTTCATGAAAGATTGTAGCCATATCATCTCCTTACTTGCCTTTGTTGCAGCTACATATTCTGCCTTTATGGTGGATAAAGCAACCACCTTTTACAACCTGGAAATCCAACTCACCATTGTCCCACCTACAGTAAAGACATAACCTGTAGTACTCCACTTGGTATCAATAACCCCTACCAAATCTAAGTCTACATAACCTGCTAAATCAGTATTAGAGCCCCCAAAACATAAGTGTTTATTGGATGTAACTCTCAAATATCTAAGAATTCATTTTACCGGATTCTAATGCTCCAATCTGAGATGACTCATATGCCTGCTGATAACTCCTATAGCATGTGCAATATCCGGTCTTGTGCATACCATGGCATAAATTAAACTTCCTACAGCTGAAGCATATGGTATCTTGGACATTTTTTCTTCCTCCTCTGGTGTCTTAGGAGACATCTCCTTAGTCAATTTCAAATGACTAAGCAAAGTTGTGCTAACAGCTTTTGCATTCTCCATATGGAATCTCTGCAACACCTTTTCAACATAATCAACCTAAGATAGAGTCAATTTTATGTTCTTCCTATCTCTGCAAATTTTCATACCAAGGATTTGTTTTGCTGCCCCCAAATCCTTCATAGCAAATGACTATGCTAATTGTTGTTTTAACTCTCTTATGTGATCCATGTTCAGCTACAAGCATGTCATCAACATATAAACATAAAATAATGTAGCTGTAATTATTCAACTTCTTAAAATAAACACAATGGTCAAAATTACACTGGCTGTAGCCTTGCTCAGCCATAAAACTATCAAATTTTAGATACCATTGTCGAGGTGCTTGTTTCAGGCCATACAAACTCTTTTTCAATCTGCACACCAGTTTCTCCTTACCTTTGACCTCAAATCCTTGGGGTTGTTCCATATATATCTCCTCCTCCAAATCACCATGGAGAAAGGCAATTTTCACATCTAGCTATTCCAAATATAAATCTTCAGTAGCCACAATACTGAAAACAATACGAATAGAAGTCATCTTGACAATCAAAGAAAATATCTCATCAAAATCAATGCCCTTTTTCTGTGCAAATCCTTTTACAACTAACCTGGATTTAAATCTTTTCTTACCTCCATCTTCCTCTTTCAGCCGATAAACCCATTTTTTTGGTAGTCTTTTTACTTGCAAGTAACTTACATAATTCCCAAGTCTAATTTTTCAGCAAGGAGTCCATTTCTTCTTTCATTGCATGCTCCCACTGAACCTATGTATCCACCTACATAGCTTCATCAATACCCTTCTAGTTCACCAGCATCTATTAACAAAATAGAATACAAAGAGGGAGAAAACCTTTCAGGAGGTCTACTTAGCCTTTTTGACCATCTAACATTCACTGGAGTTTGTGGTATTTCTGGTTTCTATTGTAGAGCATGATGAACCACTGGAACATCACTATTTGGAGTATCATCCAGCACCACATAATCATTTTTTTTCTTCTCATGTTGCTGCAACTAATCTTTGTACAACAACTTCTCATTGAATATAACATCCATGCTTCTCACAATTTTCTAATTTTCAAAATCCCAAAGCCTATAACCAAATTCATCAATGCCATATCCAACAAAGGTACACTTTTTTGATTTTGTATCTAGCTTGGTTCTATTTTCAGAATCTATATGTGCAAATGCTTCACATCTAAAGGTTTTGAGAAAAGAATAACTCAACTTGTTACCTGTCCATGCTTCCTTTGGAATACCACAACCCAAAGGAACTGAAGGACATCTGTTAATTAAATATACAATAGTGTTGACAACCTCTGCCCACATGTTTAAAGGCAGCCCAACATGCAATCTCATGGTCCTTGCATGCTCCATTATTGTCCTATTCATGCGTTCAGCCACTCCATTCTCCTATGGACTCCCTGGAACTATTTTCTGCCTATAGATTCCATTAAAGAAACAATAATCCTCAAATTCTTTGCTGCAATACTCACCACCATTATCAGATCTAAGATATTTTAATCTTTTACCCATCTCATTCTCAACCAAGCTTTTCTATTTCTTAAATATTTCAAATACATCAGATTTATGCCTGAGGAAATAAATCCAAACCTTCCTAGTTGCATCATCTATGAATGTAACATAATACCGAGAGCCACCAAGAGAAGAAACCTGAGCTAGTCCCCATCCATCTGTATGGACAAGCTCCAACTTTTCATTTTTCTTTTGCTTCCATCCTTGAGAAAACTGACTCTCTTTTGTTTGTAATACACACAACTTTCACAAAAATCCATTTTAATATATTTCAAACCTGGTAAAACTTTCTTAGAATGAAGTACCTTCATACCTTTTTCACTCATATGCCCAAGTCTGTTATGCCATAGTGTTGTCTCAGAACTTGTAACAATTGTTTCAGTCTCTTCTCACGAACCTGCAGCAACTGTCCCTAAACCTACTTATTTTTTCTCTACAACAGCTAAAGTAGAAGGAACAGTATAACTTGTACAAAGATATAAGGTACCTACTTTCCCACCTTTTGCTACAATTAAGGCACCTTTTGAAACCTTCCAATTTTTATCAGTAAATGTAACAATGCAACCTTCTTCAACTAGCTGCCCTGCTGAAATTAAATTCCTACTGAGCCTTGGAACAAGCCTTACCTCTTGTAGTAGCCAATGATTCCCATTCTGCAACTTAATCTTAATTCTTCCCTTTCCAACAATCTAACAGGGTTCATTATCTCCCAAATAAACCAGCCCAAAATCCCCTTGGACATAATCAAGAGAATAACTTTTATGGGGCATAGCATGAAATGAGGCCCCTGAATCTAAAATCCATAAATCATTAGCATTATCTAGGGAAAGAATGAAAGCATCATCTTCAAATTTATTACTTACCACATTTTCCTCCTTATTGCCTTCCTATTTGTCTCCTTCTTTATTCTTCTGAGACCAGCAATATTTCTTCAGATGACCTAGTTTCCCATAGTACCAGCAATCCTTCTGTCCTCTGGATTGGGATCTCTTGTCCTCTAATTTTCCTTGTGACTTCCCATGACCTCCAGAACCTTTTCTTCTCTCCTTTAATCTTCCCTTTCTTTTTGCATTCAAAACATTACCTGATGTGGACCCTCCTGAGCTTTTCCGTCGCATTTTCTTGCTAAAGATAACACCAACAACATCATCAAATTTTAAAGTGTTTGAACTAGAGACAGAGTTACTTACAACCATTACCAAGCTATTCTAGCTTTCGGGCAAAGAACATAAAACCAAGAGAGCCCTCACCTCTTCATCAAATTTCACTTTTACAGAAGTTAACTGACTGACAATCGTATTAAACTCATTTAAATGATCTGTCACAAATCCACCTTCAATCATTTTTAGATTAAACAAATGCTTCATGAGAAATACCTTATTTGAGGCTGAGGGTTTTTCATACAATTTAGCCAAAGCTTGCATAAGTTCACTTGTTGTCTTCTCTTCTGTTATATTGAATGCCACAAATGGTGCCAGGCACAACTGAATGGTTCCCAGTGTCTTTCTGTCTAGAAGTTCCCAATCCTCATCTGTTATTCCTGCCAGTTGCTTGGATACTCCTTCCAATAGCCTCCATAAATCCTTTTGATAGAGGTAATCCTCCATCTGCATCTTCTATAACTGATAGTTCTGCCCATTAAATTTATTGACCTTCAATTTTCCCTCGTCTGCCATTGCTCCCACTCAACCGTGAGACCTTACTACAGATGATAATCGAACACAACCTGCTTTGATACCACTTGTTAGGGTTAGCTAGTAGAAAATATCAATTAAATGCAAATAAAGATTAAACAAAGGAATGAAAATACACAGAAATAATAATAGCGAGAGACAAGTCTTTAACGTGGTTCACCCAAACTTGGGCTACATCCACCAAATAGAGAGTCCAATATTATTATCCAGTAAATCAAACCAATTACAACTAGCAATCCCTGCAACTCAATACCGTTGTAAAATGCTACAATACAATATCAATGGAAACCCTAATCCTTAGCCATTTTTATCATGACTTTTGTCAGTTACAAAATAGGGTTTTTTTATGTCAGCCAATGAAAAATAACTCCCGCCACCTTAATAAAATAATAAATAAGCATCTTGACCCTGTCTTGGGGGCGCTGCCCCCAAACCCTCACAAGGGGCACTGCCCCTTGACCCTGTAAGAATTTGGGGGGAAACCGCACCGATAAAAGTGGGGTAAATTTAACCTCTGAGTCTAAATAGGCTCCATATATAACAACACCCTACCGAGGTTAGACATAAACATTTTTAAGAACTCCCATTACTTGGGAAATATATAGTCTAGTACAAACCATATCATACATTAAGCTTCCTACAACACTAGCATAAGGAACATTATACATATCTTCAAAATCATAATTACATTTAGGACATTGTTTCAAACAAATCTTAGTGCCAATGAGTAAAGGAATACTCACTAGCTTATAGTCTGGCATACCAAATATCTACAAAATAGTGTCAATATACTTACTTTGATTAATCCAAAGCTTTCTATTAACACAATACCTATTAATTTTCATACCCAAAATTTTGTTTGTGTTAGGCCTAATAAAATTAGCCTCAATTATCCCCTCTAATATCCTATCATTTGAACTTGCACTAAGAATTTTACTTTTCAAAATCCCCCATTTACATGTCCCATAGATACCAGTAATTCTCAATTTACCACAAAATTTCAACCCCATTAATAATGTATAGCCATTATTCCACTTAGGTTACCCATTTTCAATAAAGTTCATTATCTAAAAACCCCATTTTTTCACCTCCCGCAATCACCATCTTAATAATTTTACATTTATCCTTAAGCCCATATGACACACATCGAAGGGACAATGCCATATAGAAGAAAGTTATATTATGCTCCCTTCAACTAATAGATGAAACAAATCAAAATGAATATTATTAAAGGGACCTCTTTTAATATCCCTTATAGCCCAAAAAAGCCATGTCGAAGACACTAGCAATTATCAGCAGGACATATTACATATTCCCTTTGATAAGCTAAAAAGATGGATATATAAAGTTATCATGTTAAAATATGATTAATACTTTATTGAGCAGACAAATGGAAATTGGGAGATTGTATGAAATACTTAACTTCAAAGAGACTTTACCATGTCAGAATGACCAGTTGAGGGGTCTCTTTGACGGACTGATATACACAAACATGTGATACACTTAACATCATCAAAGGGAGAATATCATAACAATAGGAGATTACAGAAGTCTCTCCAATATGCCAATAAGGTGGGTCACGAAGATTTTTCCAAATCTACACGCCAAGGTCAAAAGATATAAGGCTTACAAAATGGACATCAAAGAGACTATACATTATTGAGATGAGTGATTCATGGGTCCCTTCAATGCCATGCAAGAAGTAAAGTTTATCGAAGGGAAAACTATACATCGGCAAGACAAGGACTTTTGTCCCTTCGATAAAGTGATGGCATTCCTAAAAGGTAACAAAGGAACATCAAGAGGTTTTGAGAGGACATGGTGATATTGGTATGAAGTCATATGGGCTCCCTTTGAAATCTTGAATGAAATACCAGGATATTGGGGAAAAGAGGAAATATTGGTGAGATCCTAAATTCGTCATCCTAATGAAGTGAAAATATTGACAAGATTTTGGCATGATGAAGAGACAATTTGGCAACGATGATGAAAGATCGAATGACCTACATTTAAAACAATTAATTATCCTCCTGATGACATGAAATTTTCCATCAAATGGCATTAATGAACCAGAGCTTAATGCATTAAGAATCAAATTCTGAAAATATTGAGATATCATTAAGCAACTAGAGAAAAGGGAAGTGGGGCATAGCAGTAGACGGCGACACCAGGATCAGGAAAAGCATCACCCAAGTAAGTACCCAAAGCCTAAGCTAAAGATTGTAGTATTTACAAACTGGTTCAAATTGTCAAAACACAGAACTAGGATTCCTTTTTGCAAAACTTAAATCATGAAAAGTACGATTGAAAACCCTAAGAACAAAAGACAAAAACTGGAAGAAAGGCATCTAAATCAGGACTTGATAGATTAGTGTCCTGGCTCTGGACAAAGGTCTAGGGGGAACGTACAATTGAAACCTCGAGCTGAAAAATTGGAGGATATAAACAAGCAGGTGGGTGATACATGGACTCCAACAAGAGGATACAATTTCTTTTTATACCATTACAAAAAGATGCACAAGCACAAACCAATATCCAACCCATGGAGACTAAACATGGGTAAATTGGTGGTACCTAATGTATTCATTAATGTGGAATTGGTTAAAACAATGGCTGATAGATATAATCCCCAGACTCACATGATTGAATTAAAAAATGGATCCTCCTTCATTCCTGTTACTAAGAACTACATGTATATGGTATTCCAATTAGACACCAGTTTCAAAATGAAATTCAGGATTAGGGATCTCCTAAATGAGTACCACAACCTAAGCACTAGTTATAAAAGATGGAGATTGCCATTACACAGGCCCTAGAATGAGGGAAATTGGCTCAAAGTGTTTTCAAGGAAGAAAACCCTCCATATTCTGTGAACTTATTTGAGGAATACTACAAGTATACCTACTACTATGTTTGCCAAGTACTTGGCTTGGACACCCCCATATTTACGGAGATAGAACAAATGGTCCTAACGACTGATGTGTAGATGTACGATGCCCGACCCTTTGATTATGCTGAGTATCTAGCCAATGAGATTCACAATAAGCTTATTGCTATAAAAAATGGAGGTCTAAGTGTCAAATTTATGCATTATTCCTTATTTATGCATCTCATTTTATATGAAGGACAAAGCATGGGGATGTGGGATGAATGTTTAAGAATAAAAGACTTGGATGGTGATGGAAATATTAGGCAATGCATATGTGGATAGCTATTTGGGACAGTAGATGTGAAAGATTACATTATATGTATTTTGAGGAGTATTTTGTAAAACCCTTATACAATCAACTAGGTCACACATGTGATTATAATCTATCACCAAAAGTACAAAGATTCCTAAGACCCAAGGATAAGGATGAGAGAGGGAAGGTCAATCACAATTGGGTGACTGGTGTTGGTAATCATTTATGTTTGGGGTTTTAAGCCAGGCCCCTTCCTAAAAATCCAAAAAATTCTATGTCTTTCAACCTCTGCAGTTGTAAAAAATGCAAAAAATTAGTCAAGGTGCAAGTGTCTTTGTATATACAAAGGTGTTTGTATATACATACAGGTCAAAATGTACATTGGCGGGTCAGAAAACTCTATCACCCTTTGAAAAATTGAGTTTAGATGCATTCCTGCTTTGTATATCGGGCCCTAAAAGGTGCATATACAAAGGGGGAATCTTTCGCAGATTCCCAAGAATATTCCCGCTTTGTATATCGGGTCATATACAAAGCAAGATATACAAGGAAGTGAAAAATACATTTGCTACAGTGGCGAGGCAGAGATGCATATTTTAGGCCCGTGGATATACAAGGTGGAATGTATATGCAATATACATTCGAGCACACATACAATGGTTAGATACATTGCAGGAATATTCTGGTGAAGATTCTTTGTTTGTATGTGCATGGGAATGTACATTGAAAATTATACAAAGGCTTGCAACATGCAAAGTGAACAATGCAAAGGCAAGAGAAAATGGTCGGGCCCACCAGTTGTATGCAAGGGCAGTTGTATGTATGTCGATGTACATTCAAAGCATACAAGTGAAATATGCATTCTGCAATAGAAGGAGAAGTCAGATGCGGCAGATAAAAGTTTGAAATCCGTCTTGTATGTATGAGGCGATGGATGCAAGCAAGGGGACATACAACCCAGACGTGATGGAGGAATAAAATGCAGTGAATAAATATTTTAGGTCCGTGGGTTTTATAAAGCGCTTGTATATGCCGATATACAAGCTGATGTGCAATAAAAGAGATACAAGCCAGACTTCAAAAGGGGATACGTTCTAATGCATAGTGATTTGAAGTCCACGGCCTATATGTATGTATGTGTTGTATATCATGGATATACAAAGGATGGAGATGCAAGCCGGACCCGATTTGAACTTCAATTTGCTCTATAATGGTTTGGGGTCTGCCTTGTATAACGAACAGTTGTATATGCATTTGCTCTTGCATATACAAGGGTTTTTGACAGGGTGAATAGTGGCAATTGTATATGCATCCGTTCTTGCATATACAAGGGCGAAATGGCAAAATAGTGAATGGAAAAGTTAGCGATAGAGGAAAAAGCTGCCTACATGGCACGATATCATTGGCTCTTGGCTTTTCAACATTTTTGGGTGACGTTGATCCTGGCGATGGGAGGTGATCGACGGCCATGTTTTGAACCTGCAGTGAAGGGTTTTTCTTGTGCATGTGCGGCTATTTTTGGGTGGGAAACTTCAGAGGTTCGCCATTGCTGCATTCCAAATGCTGCAGGTAGTTGAGGCTTTAATGGCAGATTGTGCAAGGAAGTATGGGTCGTGTTGACAGGTCAAACACCCGAATTGATGAAGAAAATCTTGGAGCGGTGGCTCAAATCCTGAACATACCTGCTCCTTCCTCTTTGTCCCTCTACCGCTTTCAATTTTGAGCATCATTTATCATGCATTATATCTGGTAGATTTTTGATGTGCCATGTAATTAATGCGAAGTACACATTCTTGCTATATTAAGCAGACTGTGTTACTCAGTCTGTTGTTGTTGAAGACTTGGGCAATTTTTTTGTGTGAATAATGAAATACAGAACATTTCCTGTCTGTTGTATCTCTATAGAGTTTATGTGTTGCATTTGAGTTGTATCTTGCACACATGTTCAGTTTCAATGTTAATGTTATATGAAAAATGCTTCTTGCATGTGTTTTGTTGTCTGTCTCCACTTGTATGCATTTTCTTCTTCTAAATCTGGTTGCTAAGGGTTTCTCAGATTCTAGGGTATAGTTTTGTTGTACCACATGTTTAATCTGTAACTTCCATTCAAGGAGTGGATTAAATTGTTTTAGGTTAAAGTGTGGAGAAGATTGTATGTCAACTGGGATATCCATAAGCAGAGACAGTTAAATACCCATTCTTGGGAGATGTTTGTAAGGCAAACACCAGTCCTAACCCCTTGAAACTCAAATGCCAGTTGAAAGCCATTCTTATGTATACGTCTAGTTGACTCCTTGCCCTGGGATAGGCACCGGTCTGTTCTTGTGAAGTAGTTATGACCCAAAACCCTTGTCTTGCATCCAAACCATCAAATTCAGACCATTCCATTATTCCAACCTGTTAGTTGTAGGAGTAGGATTAGGAACCCCCTGCATACTCTCATCCTTAACCAGACAAATATGTCCAAGAATGTTGCTAACCTTGTGATTTGTCATACGAATCTTGGTCCACACATGAGAGTATTCTGCCTGTTCTGAAAAGCTAAATCTTTCTGTCATTGGGTGAGTCAAAGTGTCAAATCTTTAGCTAATAGGGATACCCCCCTTGGTGCAGCAGAACCAGAAGTGAAGGGGAGGCAGTTCACACAACCTCCCATGTTTGTTGGCCGAATCTGCCCGTGCATTGGAACTAGCAAACCCTCTGTCAATTCAGAAAAAATTACCAACAGAATTGGCGACTCCGCTAGGGAGAGAGAGAGTCAAGCGATTTGAAGGCTGGAAAATCTAGTTTCTAGTGAAGTTGTTGCAGCAAGATCTAAAAATGACCATGTGGTGCTCTATTGGTGTGGTGAATCCAGAAAACATAAGTGCCTTGTTGATATTCTGTCCTCTCTGCAAGAGGTGGCGACTCTGTTGATTGAACCTATCAAAGCTGCAACATATTTCTAGGTATTCTATCTTTTCAAAAATGATGACTTTAGAACAGAAATCCTGGTTGTGTCCTAAAAGAAGACCATTTTTTATTGAGAGATATAAATCCCTAGATTTCATAGGAATATGTGGTTACCCAAATGCTATTCCAAATAAAATTAGAAAATGTTTGCCAAAATATAGTGGATCAGATTCTGAATTGGCAAACAAACATCTGCAAAGATTTTGTAATTTAATAGAAGATTATGAGGTAAAGGATGAAGATGTAGTAATGAGACTCTTTGTTCAGTCATTGGATGATGATGCTAGGATATGGTTTTCAGACCTGCCTGTTTGTTCAGTTTCTTCATGGATAGATTTAGAAGTTGCATTCCTAGAACAAGTTGGTGAAAGGTTTGATGTGGCCTCATTGATCATACATTTTATGAATATCTAAAAGGAAGATGAGGAACTGGTTCCAGCCTTTAATCTTAGGTTTATTAAGTTGCTCAAGCAAATCTCTGAGTATATGAGACCCAATAATACATTGTTCTTAGCAATTTATTTGGCTGCATTTGATGAAGAAATGAGTTATTTATTAAGAGATAAAGAACTAGTCACACTTCACCAGGCTTACCAATTTGCTATGGATATTGAAAACAATGAGAAATATGGAATACCATTAGGTTTCATGACTGCAAGTTGTAAAAATAGTTATCAAAGTGAATGTATTTCTGTTGTTCCAGTGTGTTTATTGAATGATGATTGTGTAGAGGGAAATATATTTCAGAATAATGTGTGTAGCCATGATGTGTTGCATGAAGAAAATGTTATAGAAGATATAGGCACATCCTATGATGATGAAAACAAAGACTGTTATCAGCCTCTAGAAAAGATGCCTGCAGACACGAAATGCTTTTCAAGTGATAAAATGAAAGACATACATGAGGTTGTGTTCTATAGAAGTATGCATATCCCAGTTATGCCTAATTATTTGTGTGAAATGGATATGCAGAGATTCACTCTGAATGAAGAGGATGTTGTTTCAAGGGAGAACAGTGAATGTATTAGTAATTGTCAGCATTCAGATGCATATGCAAGCCTTTTAGATGATGAAATATATATGGATGCTGAATATGAGTGTTTCCTTAAAGATTTTGACCACCTTCACAGTGCAAAGGTTGAAAATTTTGTTTTTGATTATCAAGGCATTGGTGAAGAGGAAAAACAGGGTCACTATTCAGAGGTGAATGGACAGGTTGCAGATGTGTGTGCTCATACAGTTGGGGATAGTGCTGGTTGCAGGGATGCCTATGAATCTTTCAGTGTAGGGCTGCATTCTGAGTTATTTTTGCCTTCTTTTGAGACATTCCAGGTGGACATAAATGATAAAATTGTTGAATACAATGATGATAAATATCTGTATACTTATACAGATAAATTTGATTATGAGATGTTGCTTGTGCCTGAATATTACATGTTTGATACAGAGGAGCTTTTATTTTTTGAAGAAAGGCAAAGTTCTGATGTGGATTCATTTGTTTCATGTGAGTCTATCATTCTTCCAAGCAACATCAGTGACTCATATGATGATGACATTCTATAGCTAATAATAATGTATGATCAAAAGTATTGTTACAGATTTGTAAGAGAAAGAAAAAAGAGCAGCAGCACAAACAATTACAATGCTGGGTGCTGCAAGTGGTTAAATGCTTCAGGCTTCATTCGAAGAAATAAAAAGAAAATCAAGTGTTTAACAGAGGAAAATTCTGGTTTTTCCTTTTTGGTGGCCCTGCACCACTAAGTAAATTTTAATGAATGTGTTTGGTGATGCAGGTTGGTGCAATGTTCGACTCTGTTGACCAATGGATAGGGACTGGTCTGCATCCGAGAGATCTAAAGTTCTCGCCATGCTTGCAAGAGGCATGCGTCCCCAATCGGAGCCTGTTGGTAATCATTTGTGTTTGGGGTTTTAAGCCAGGCCCCTTCCCAAAAATCCAAAAAAATTTGTGTCTTTCGGCCTCTGCAGTTGTAAAAAATGCAAAAAATTAGTCAAGGTGCAAGTGTCTTTGTATATACAAAGGTGTTTGTATATACAAAGGTGTTTGTATATACATACAGGTCAAAATATGCATTGGCAGGTTGGAAAACTCTATTGCCCTTTGAAAAATTGAGTTTAGATGCATTCCCGCTTTGTATATCGGGCCCTAAAAGATGCATATACAAAGGGGGAATCTTTCATAGATTCCCAGGAATATTCCCACTTTGTATATCGGGTCATATACAAAGCAAGATATACAAGGAAGTGAAATATACATTTGCTATAGTGGCGAGGCAGAGATGCATATTTCAGGCCCGTGGATATACAAGGTGGAATGTATATGCAATATACATTTGGGCAAACATACAATGGTTAGATACATTGTAGGAATATTCTGGTGAAGATTCTTTGTTTGTATGTGCATGGGAATGTACATTGAAAATTATACAAAGGCTCGCGACATGCAAAGTGAACAGTGCAAAGGAGAGAGAAAATGGTCGGGCCCACCAGTTGTATACAAGGGCAGTTGTATGTATGCCGATGTACATTCAAAGCATACAAGTGAAATATGCATTCTGGAACAGAAGGAGAAGTCAGATGCGGTGGATAAAAGTTTGGAATCTGCCTTGTATGTATGAGGCGATGGATGCAAGCAAGGGGACATACAACCCTGACGCGATGGAGGAATAAAATGCAGTGAATAAATATTTCAGGTCCGTGGGTTGTATAAAGCACTTGTATATGTCGATATACAAGCTAATGTGCAATAAAAGAGATACAAGCCAGACTTCAAAAGGGGATATGTTCTGATGCATAGTGATTTGAAGTCCACGGCCTGTATGTATGTATGTGTTGTATATCGCAGATATACAAAGGATGGAGATGCAAGCCAGACCCAATTTGAACTTCAGTTTGCTCTATAATGGTTTGGGGTCTGCCTTGTATAACGAACAATTATATATGCATTTGCTCTTGCATATACAAGGGTTTTTGACAGGGTGAACAGTGGTGATTGTATATGCATCCATTCTTGCATATACAAGGGTGAAATGGCAAAATAGTGAATGGAAAAGTCAGCGATAGAGGAAAAAGCTGCCTACGTGGCGCGATATCATTGGCTCTTGGCTTTTCAATGTTTTTGGGTGCCGTTGATCTTGGCGACGGGAGGTGATGGACGGCCATGTTTTGAACCTACAGCGAAGAGTTTTTCCTGTGCATGTGTGGTTGTTTTTGGGCGGGAAACTTTAGAGGCACGCCATTGCTGCATTCCAGAGGCTGCGAGTAGTTGAGGCTTTAATGGCAGATTGTGCAAGGACGTATGGGTCATGTTGACAGGTCAAACACCCGAATTGATGAAGAAAATTTGGAGCGGTGGCTCAAATCCTGAACATACATGCTCCTTCCTCTTTGTCCCTCTACCGCTTTCAATTTTGAGTGCCATTTCTCATGCATTATATCTGGCAGATTTTTGATGTGCCATGTAATTAATGCGGAGTACACTTTCTTGTTGTATTAAGCAGACTGTGTTACTCAGTCTATTGTTGTTGAAGACTTGGGCAATTTTTTTGTGTGAATAACAAAATACAGAGCATTTCCTGTCTGTTGTATCTCTATGGAGTTTATGTGTTGCATCTGAGTTGTATCTTGCACACATGTTCAATTTCAATGTTAATGTTATATGAAAAATGCTTCTTGCATGTGTTTTGTTGTCTATCTCCACTTGTTGTATGCATTTTCTTCTTCTAAATCTGGTTGCTAAGGGTTTCTCAAATTCTAGGTTATAATTTTTTTGTACCACATGCTTAATCTGTAACTTCCATTCAAGGAGTGGATTAAATTGTTTTAGGTTAAAGTATGGAGAAGATTGTATGTCAGCTGGGATATCCATAAGCAGAGACAGTTAAACACCCATTCTTGGGAGATGTTTGTAAGGCAAACACCAGTCCTAGCCCCTTAAAACTCGAATGCCAGTTGCAAGCCATTCTTATGTATATGTCTAGTTGACTCCTTGCCCTAGGATAGGCACCGGTCTGTTCTTGTGAAGTAGTTATGACCCAAAACCCCTGTCTTGCATCCAAACCATCAAATTTAGACCATTCCATTATTCCAACCTGTTAGTTGTAGGAGTAGGATTAGGAACCCCCTGCATACTCTCATCCTTAACCAGACAAATATGTCCAAGAATGTTGCTAACCTTGTGATTTGTCATACGAATCTTGGTCCACACATGAGAGTATTTTGCCTGTTCTGAAAAGCTAAATCTTTCTGTCAATGGGTGAGTCAAAGTGTCAAATCTTTAGTAATAGTGATACCTCCCTTGGTGTGGCAGAACCAGAAGTGTAGGGGAGGCAGCTCACGTAACCTCCCATGTCTGTTGGCCAAATCTACTCGTGCATTGGAACTGGCAAACCCTCTGCCGATTCGGAAAAAATTACCAACAACTAGTATGAATATAGTGACTGTACAAAAATTAGAGTATATGGATATGAAGGAGCACCATGTCTATTGCCAAAAACTTGTCCAAATAGGATTGCTTACTTGGAGATTGTGAGGCAATTAGCCTACGTAGATTTAATGCACCTTAAAAGCCATAATAAGCAAGCATTGATGCATGGGACATTATGCTTTGGAGACTTTACTGTGGTTTCTAAAAAGGGTTATGAATTAATTGATAAAAAGCTAGAGCATTACAAAATGCCTAAAGGAAATGCAAGGGAGAATTTTGACCCTGAACATTTCATAAATGATGTTAAGACAAGTAAAAAATTGAAAGGGTATCATCACACGCTTTTTTTGGAAGATGATTTGATAAGAAATATTGATGAAAATTGTGTCACTAAAAGGAGAAATCTATATCATAGATTGATGTTAGCATAAGCTTGGAAAATATCCAATAATCCCTTGTATCAAGGAGCCTTTCTTGAAATTGAGGATCCAATAAAGAGTCTAGATATATTAATTTCACATGAAGCAGAGTTAACCAGGGATGTGTCTTCTTGGGTGTTTACAAAGAGAAATGAGGACATCAGGGAAATGCAAGATGAATATGAAACTCCACTTTGCCAACTCTCTCCTCAGCCTATACCAGATATCAGTTTCTCTGTAGGAACATCTATTGCAGAACAAGAAGTGGGGAGTGGAGATGAAAGCATGCAGGTGTTCAAACTTGTGATTAGAGATTATGAACCCCCAATGGAAAGAGATATTGTCGAGATGGAATCCCCAAATGAGATTTCAGATGAAGTAAGACATAGTGCCAACATAAAATTTGTTTCTGATGATGATTTTGTCAAAACCCCTAAATTTAAGGCCTTTGTGTATGAGTATAAAGGCAAACAAATTAGAGAAAGGATTAAGGATGTCACACCTAAATTAGAAGTTGAAGCTCTGAAAGAGCTACAGGTCAAGATTGATAAAGAAATAGAAGCTATGGCCCTAGAGAAAGGAAGAACATTGTTAGAAGAGGCAGGAGTTATGTTGCTATCTGGATGGGATATGAGCCCAGCTATTGTATTTGACAGCTTCCTGAGAAACCAGAATAAAAAAATTGTAGTTGAGCATTGAAGGGGTAGATAAAATATACATTGGATCAGGTTATGATCTAGATAATGCAACCTTGTTGATATAGGCCTTGTACCCACCAAACAAAAAACCCTTAGTTATTGATGATCCTAATAAGGCATTTGGCCATCTCTTGATACAACAGGTTGAAGATACTGATCCCCTGGAAACTACAGATTTGAATGTTAATGTTGCAAAATTCATTAAGGTCCAAATTGAAAGGTTGGTGAAAACTAATAAGATATATATGACAGAAAATGAGAAACTGAGACAGGAGATTACTAGCTACAAAGATAAATTACCATCATCTTCAAGTACTTACTCCCCATGGTTGGAAGCTGACAAAAGGGTAATAGAGGCCATGGCTGAAACTACCTATTGGAGGCTCAAAGCTGAGAAATCTCATAAAAATGATAATAAATTAGAAGTGGAAATAAAACAGTCAAATACAAAATGGTCTCAGAGTTGATAAAGAAAAGATTTGAAAAGATGCTTGGGAATGCTAACAAGATATGGGTAATCCACAGTAAAACACATGCTGCTTACCAAGAGCACAAAAGGATGCATCTTAGAATGCTGGAAAAGATGGAAGAATTAATAGCCAAAGGAGATGTTGACAAACAAGTGTTCAAAATTTATGATGAATTAATTGACATGCATGATAAGTTTCATACTATGTTGAAACAAGAATTTGGTGATTTTGACTAGCCACTGGATATGGCTTTTCCCAATTTCTTTAATGATAAAGGAAAGATAAAGGAACAGAGCATTTGGGAGAACAAATTGGCTTAGCTATTACCAATGGTGCTTTATAAAGTTAATGATGAATTAGTGGTGCTAGAAAATACACATGTACGATTAGAGAAAATTCTTACTTTAGAGTTTGTTATGAAAGATATAATCACTACTATAGATACTTGTGCTAGCCAAGAATATATTGATCACCTTTCTAGGATCAATATGTTCATTTCTCGAGCATCATTGGGGCCAGAAGCTTTATCAAAGTCTTTTAGCATCGGATACACCATTATGGAGAAAGGACCTTGAATAGATCTTTAGTGGTCATGGGTACCCTACAGAGACTAACAAATCGAGGTGTCAGGATTGATGTAGACTTCATTGTTATCTTTATTAATTTTAGTTGTTAATGTTTTAGTTATGTTCATGAAAAGTCACCACTTTTGATGTAACAGCTTGAATCTTGTTGCTTCCCATATAAAAGGGGAAACCGAGGCCAAGTTTTGGATATCATCAGAAATATTACAATCATTACAATCATTAGCATATACTTATAATGCAGACTAAACTTTTATATGAATTTTAAAGCAATCTAATGGAGAAGAAAGTTTGAATTAGTGGTCCAATTTCTAGTGTTCATCTGTTCTGTTGATATTCATTCATATATGTTATCTTGTTGTCTCCAGTGTGGTCTTTGTCTATTATTAAAGTTAAGTGTATCAAGTATATATTTAATTTGTCAAGACACATTTGCTGCCTTTGTGTGATTCATGTTGATTGGTTTCTGCAAGAAGTAAATTAAATTCCTTTTAAGAGATTCCTTTTAATTGGTTTCTACCCAGAATTAAAATCCTTTCAAATAGTCACAGTAACCTGGGAAGATATCACTGGGATTTGTTAGAAGAACATGATAACTAACAACCTTGCATGTTTATACAAAGTATAAACAATTTAAAAGTGCCAAACAGTTAGAGTTAAGCTAAGAAAGAGGATCCACATATCATACACATCTTGACTCCATTTACCCAATAGGAATAGGCACTGATCTCAATCATTTCAAAATAATACTTTATTCACACACTCAAATTTCAAACATTCGTAGTAGAATTAGCTATTTATCTATTTCACACTCATATGCCATTAGGAAATAAATTGCTATAAACACATATAGTCTTAAAATTTGCTTCATTATCAAGGTGCAGCCGCCTAGGTCTAGCAGAATCTGAAGTGCAGGGAGTAGTAAACCACATTGGTTAACTCCATACTATTGGCCAAAACCTTGTTAGTCTTATCATAGGATCCGGTATACCCTTAGGATTAGTAAGTTGCAATTTTGGGAACCAATAGATTTGGAGACTCTACTGGGGACATCTAAGAAAACTTGGTTGAAGACAATCATAATAGAGTCAAGAAAATTAAGAATCATAGCTCTACTAGTGGAGAAAAACCTAGAAGAACAAATCATTATTCTCTAAGAGAGGTGGCGACTAAACAAAAAATCCCAGACACATTATGTATATATGATAAATTGAACATCAGATTAGAAAGATTAGTTTTTAAAGCACTAAAAATACCAGTCTCTTATAACATGGACGGTAGAAGGTCTAATACAGATGGTAAGCAGTTGAACGATAAGAAATCTTCCCCACCTTCAAAGACCACTACTAAGAAGAATGGAGGAACATCAAATCAACCAGAGGGCACATAAAACAATAACCATAGTGTTTAATAAAATACATCAGAAAAACATTTCACAACACACAACAATTTTGATTCTTTACATAAATAAGAATTTCTTGAAGGATGTCCATCAAGGGGTCATCCCACCTAGACAAAACTGTTGTGATGTTCACAACACGCCCCATTTTACTCCTTAGCAAAATGAAGACCCATGTTGTGGCCATTGCTTTTGCTTTTGTGTGTGTTGTTTTGCTTGGTGGTAAAGGGAAAAAGAGGGGTTAAAATTGCAAACTTTGTTAAAAATAGAAAAAAAGCATTTTTAGTACCAGGGCATGATATGGTTGGATTCCTTGTGAAAAATAAGCTAGGGTTGATTTTTGAACCATCTTAAAATTCGCCATATTTTGCAAGTTATGATCATTTTGGTAAAATGTACAAGAGAGGGGTTTGTTGTTTGTATATACAAGCCTGTTTGTATATCGGGTTGCATATACAAGGTCCTTTGTATGCAAGTTCGCTTGTATGCTACAGCCTTTGTATATCGTTGTTCATACACAAGTTCATTTGTATATACAAAGAGGTCATTTTTTATACTTAGTCGCATATACATCGGGTTGCATATACATTATTTGTTTGCATGTTGAGTCGTTATATATGTTACATACATTGCCATTTGTATATCGCTTTCATATACAAGGCCGATCTTAAACTTGGGATTAAGCGAATCTTAACCAATTCCTTCATATCTTTCAAGTCAGTTTTGGTTCAATTTATGTGAATTTTAACTAATTGTTATGATTGCATCAAAACAATCATCAACAGTTTTCTGGCGCTAGAAGGAGGGCCCAACTTGAGTTAGGGTTTGTTTCAAGTAGAGCTGGCTCATAACAGCGATAGAGTGACCAGATCTAAATCCAGTTTAGGGGATATATTTATGCAATTACCAGATATAAGGCGAAGTAAGAGCCCTTTGATTTGGAATCCTAAAATATTGCAAGCAAGAGGCTCATTTGGAACACCTCCTGGCTCACCTTTTAGCATTCATAACTTTGTGAGTCCTGACAGATCTTTATTTAGATCTTTGAATCTTGGTTCAGGTACTCCTAGAGGTCCTAGTCCTACTAGAGATCCTAATCCCCCTGGAAATCCAGGTATTCCCATAGGTCCAGGTCAAGCGCAAATACCTGCAATGGCTTATTTCAATGTCCATTCTCCCATAGTGTTCCTTGATTATAATGAGATGCCCAAAAATTTGGAAAAAATATGTTCCAAATACCAGTTGCACCAAGATCCAAAAGACCATATTAGAATATTCAAGGAGGCATGCTTTAGGGCCAGATTAGAACACGAGGACGTGGTGTGTAGATTGTTTCCCTACACTTTTAACGAGCAAGCCTCTAACTGGTATGTAAACTTACCCAATGGCTACATTTCTTCTTGGTCACTTATGGAAGAAGCATTTCTGTCTAGATTTAGAGGACCCATTGATCCTTGTATCTTGTATCATAAATTGGCTACTATAAAAAGAGGAGAGGGAGAGTTGATTGATAATTTCAATGACAAATTTCAAAAGGCCTACTTTAGGCTGGTAGCCCCTTACACCATGGATGATGATACCTTGTTAGCTATGTACTATGCTGCCTTGGATCCTTTAACTGCCATGTTTGTCAAAAGAAAACCCGACATAGACTCAATATCCAAAGCCTATAAAGAGGCGGCCTCAGTAAATCAAGAGATGAGGCATACAACTTATAGTCTGTTTGTTAATGGAGGAAATTTTGGAGTGCAAAATCAGGCACAGCCATGGAATGGAGTCCCTATGCATCACACTCCATTATTAAATCCGGTTCCTACATACACACTTGTGTATAGTCCTACCCCAATTTAAGCCATAGCCCCTTACATAGGTAACACTACTAACAACAGTCAAAATAATGGTCATCCTTTCTTCCAACCTCCTAGAGATACAACTGTAGCAAAAGCACAAGAGGAAAAGGAAGAAATCAAAGAGATCACTGGACATTTGAAAAGGTTAACCACCGAAGTGACACAACTAAGAAATGAGAATCTTTATGGAAGAGGCAACCAAGGATACAATCAAAATCAGAACTATAATTCAAATCAAAATCAGCACTACAATCAAAACTACAATCAGAGCCATACCCAAAATAACAGCCAAGGCCAAAGTTCAAATCAGAATCAAAACTATAATCAGCATCAAGATCATAACCAAGGGCAATCAATACAAAATAGAGGACCAGTGGTAGATAATAGGGCCTGGGGTAACAATAACAGAAATCAGAATCAGCCTAGGCCACCCAAGACATGGAACACTGGACCAAACAATGGTACTCTAGCTTCTCCTTTTGAGAATATAGATAATCATGATGCAAAACAAACGGCTGGCATCCAAATGGCCAATACATCACTGAAAAATTGGTGCAGATTTCACAATACCAATGCCCATGCTGAGCTTGACTGTCCACAGTTTCATTTAGCAGCCAGCATATTTAATATAGAGGTGCAGCCTCCTACTTCTGAATTTCTCATTCCCAAAGGTAATGAGGTAGTACCCTTAGGGTATGATACAGCTTTAGTTTTAGAAACCTTTACCTTTGCAACTACAGAGGAGAAAGAGGATGAATTGTTAGAAGATGAACCATACTTTTGCGAGAATCTTTATCCTGAATAAGCCTTCGTGTTAAATTCTTTTCAGTTTCCTTTCGAAATTGAAAATGAAGTATTGACTGAAACAGAAGAGGTGCAGGCTTTTAAATAGACAAATAAAAACCACACCTACAATTTGAGGAACAACACTAGGCCGGGAGGACCTTTCACCACTTCTATTCCTCCTAACAACTTCAATACACCCCCAGATCAGAATGCTAGCAACAATCCTGCCATACTTAAAGCTAATCATCATACAAACAGTGGAACAGCAGTACAAAAGGCCCAAACAAGTAACGTTGAAACTATAGAGACAACAAGATTAATGAATTACTTGTCAGAAGAAATAAAGAAAATAAAGGTCAGTATACCTTTGAATGAATTATTGAAAACTCTAGGGATCATAAATGTTTTTATAAAATCTTTAGATACATCCATGACAAATGAGGGTGTTGCTGACATAGCTGTTCCTAATAGAGATTCGCCGCCTAAAGAGAAAAGTAAGAAAGTTGAGCTGCCTTCCAATACAAATGTAGTAATGTATGCTGATAAGAAGGATGCTCCTCCTTTCTTGTTAACTGTTAGATTGTGTGGGAAGAACATACACAATTGCATGGTGGACTCTGGTGCATCAGCCAATGTAATGCCCTTAGGGATATGTAAAACTCTCGGGCTGACTCCCACCAAATCTGCCAAGGTTGTCACACAGTTAGATAAAATTGAGGTTAGTATGATAGGAGAATTGATGAACATTCAGATGTAATTAGCTTCAAACCCTAGGGTAAGCCAATTCATTGACATTCAAATAGTGAATATACCCGTGAATTATGGGATGTTGCTAAGTAGAGATTGGTCCAAGACATTAAACGGATATATGGCCACTAATTTTTCACATATGTGGCTACCGTGGAGAGGTGTCCCAAACAGATTAGAATAGAGGCAGAACCCAGGATGAAACATATGATAACAGAGTATAATCGAACGAATGAAATATTATATGCTGCTATTGAACCTGGTGTTTATAGGATTACTAACAATGGGGTACAAATTGAAGAGATTATGATGTTAAACATTAGAGAAAAAAGTGCCAGCAAGGAGACAACATTATTCATTGAGTCTGATGGAAATTCTTCAGATGAAGAAAATAGTGCAATAGACAAATTTGGTCATGCCATTAGGCAAGAGGTGGAAGAATGCATTAAACAAAATCTACCAGTCCAATGTAAATTGTATAAAAACAGATGTAGAGTTCACGATAGGCCACATTTTGAGGAGAGTTGTGGAATGTGCAAAGACATCATCAAATATGAATACAAAAAATGCATGATGAAGGTAGGGTTACAAGAGGAAAATGTGAATCCTGATCAATCATAGAGATACGTTTAGAGTGATGTAGATGCTCTAATTTCAAATTTAGAAGAGAGAATAAAGGACAAGGGTAGTTGTCTTTCTAATCTACAAGTTGAAAATACACATTTGCAAGTTGACCAAACAGAAATACCCATGAATAAACAGACCAGCACCTCACAAGTAATAGAAGGGACAAAGCGTGCTAAAATAAAAGGTCCGAAAGGTAAAGATGGCATATGGACACTAAAATGTGATGGGTCCAAATCAAAGCAGGGTGCGGGTGCAGGTATTGAACTCATAAATCCTCAGGGTAGGTCATACCTAGAAGCATATAGACTGCAGTTTTCCTATACTAACAATACTATTGAATATGAAGCCTTAATTTTGGGACTAGTCATGGCCGTTAAGAAAAGGGTGAAGATGATTAAGGTATTTTAAGACTCTGAACTAGTAGTTAGACAAGTAAGGAAACTATATGCTTGCAATTACAAGAAAATGATTTGTTACAGACATAGAGTATGGGGTTTAATAGATTCATTTGATGCTTTTAACATAGAGCATAGCCCTAGAGAGTTGAACCACGGGCCAGATGCACTAGCAGTTGTTGTTAGCACATTAGAACCCTTGACACTGTCAGGATTGAGATAATTTGCTATTGAGTTAGTTAATGTTCCTAGTATCCCAGACAATGTTACACACTTTCAAGTATTTGGAGGGGATCAGCAAATTATTGACTTTCTGACCTGCAATGAGGTATTCGAAGCTCAAATCATTGATGAACAAGAAAGACTTGAGATAACATGGGACGAATAGGATATAATCAACTTGAAGAGCAACTTCTTACCCAAAGGGGTAATTGAATTAGAACATATTTTTGACTTCGATGGAGTAATAAGATAGAAGGACTTACCCAAAATAGAAGGGGGTAAGTGTGATTTACACAACTTAGGGACAGGACAAAATCCACAAAATGTGCCAATCAGGAGCGCTTGCTCTAAGAAAATAAGAAAAGAAATTATTGATGCCCTGAAATATTATAAACACATAATAGCATGGACATATGAAGACTTGAAAACATATGATACGTCCATCATAACTCACGTAATACCTTTGAGACCGGAGGTTAAGCCATTCAGGTAGAAACAAAGGCCTGTGAATGCTATTTTGGAGCCTTTAATCTTCGAGGAAGTTAAAAAATTAATGTCTGCTGGAATAATTTTCCCAGTCAGACATTCAGTCTAGGTAGCTAACCTAGTACCAGTAAGGAAGAAAAATGGAGACATTAGATTATGCGTAGATTTTAGAAATTTGAACAAAGCATCTGAGAAGGATAATTATCCTCTACCTCCAATAGACGAAGTGCTGCAAGCAGTAAATGGGGTAAAGATGATGTCTTTCTTAGATGGTTTCTTGGGCTATAACCAAGTTTTAATTAATAAAGATGATAGATTAAAAACCACCTTCACTTGTAAGTGAGGAAATTATGCATATAAGCGAATGTCTTTTGGTCTGATCAATGCAGGTGCCACTTTTCAAAGAGCCATGGACATTGCGTTCCGTGGGTTATTAGGTAAGTGCATTGTCGTGTATATGGATGATCTGATTGTGTATTCTAAGGATGCATCCACTCATGCCGAAGATCTCAGGAAAATACTTAAGCGATGTGAGAGGTACAGAATTTCCCTTAATCCTTAAAAATGTACATTTGGGGTAACTGAAGGTAAATTACTAGGGCATGTCATTTCTGAAGATGGAATATCGATTGACCCTGATAGAATAGAATCAATAAAAAATTTGCAAATACCAAAGAGTAGGAAAGAGTTAAAATCATTTTTTGGTAAGATTAACTTTGTTCAGAAGTTTATCACAAGTTTTGCAGAAATCATGCAGCCGTAAAATACCATGTTAAAGAAGGATGCACAGATGGAGTGGACACCTGTGGCTAGGGCTACATTCGAAGATATCAAGCGAGCCATTTTTGATGCCCCTGTACTGGTAAGCCCAGACTACACAAGGCCATTCTATATCTACTCCTTTGCATCCTCCCATTCAGTCACGGCTGCCCTAACACAGAAGGGTGAAGACAATGAGGAAAGGCCCATTGCATTTATGAGTGCACCTCTGAAAGACGCAAAACTGAGGTATCTGGATACCGAAAGACAAACATTTGCGTTAATGAGGGCTGTGAAGAAATTCAGACATTATATTTTGCGCAGCTAGATCAAAGCCATAGTGCCAGACGCAGCAGTAAAGATGCTGCTGATGTAGAACGAACCTGGAGAAAAGAGAGCCAAATGGATCACCACGCTGCAAGAGTTCGACATGGATATCATTCCCATGAAGCTGGTTAGAGGGCAAGCGTTAGTGCAAACAATAGTGAACACCGACCCAAATTTGATAAAACAGCAGTATGTGCTGAATTCCCATGACACATCAAACTGGTATAGTGATTTAAACACTTTTCTAATATCTGGAAGGTACCCAAATAGGATGAAAGCTTCTCAGAGGAGAGCTTTGAAGATTAAAGCACAAAAATATATGGTGCAAGGAGGTCTTCTGTTCAGGAAGAACCATGAGGGAATTTATTTAAGATGTCTAAATAGAATTGAAGTGGATAAGGTGTTAACAGAACTGCATGACAAGTACGGAACTGGTCATGGTTCCCATCTAGCTATAACACACAAAATATTGAGAGCAGGCTATTACTAGCCCATGATATTCAAAGATACAGAGAATCATGTTAAGAGTTGCCACACCTATCAGACTACAGCAGATAAGGGAAGAAATCAGGCCAACCCATTACAACCTGTGATTGAATCAAGACCATTTGCACAGTGGGGCCTAGATTTTATTGGAGTCATCAATCCTCCATCTTCTGTAGGACACAAGTTCATACTAACGGTGACGGACTACTGTACAAGGTGGACTGAGGCCACATGATGCAAATTCTCCACAACTGAGGTAGTTATCAAATTTCTTGAAGAGAATATCATCACCAGGTTTGGAACTCCCTATTCATTGGTATGTGACAACGACCCTTCTTTCTCTTCTTTAAAGTTTTCTAAATGGGCATTTGAATACAAGATTGTTTTAAAGTTTTCTTTGAATTATTACCCTCAAGGTAATGGATTAGCTAAGTCTACGAACAAAATTTTATTAGACATAATCAAAAAGCTAATTGCAAAAAGTCCTAGAGAGTGGAATACCTTGTTAAAATACGCACTGTGGGTAGATAGGACCAAGTTCAAAACAACTTTAGGTAGTACACCTTATCATTTAGTTTATGGGACTGATCCCATACTTCCAGTAAATCTGAGAATACCAATCTGAAAATTTTCCAATGAGTATTTAGGCTTTGATAATCATAGGGAAGCCAGGATAGTACAAATGCTACAACTAGAAGAGAAAAGAGGTCAAGCCATCGAGAAATTTGCCAAACACCAAGCAATAGTTAAGAGGTGGTTTGATAAGAGGGCAAAAGTCAAAACATTCAAGATATCAGACTTAGTGCTGTGTTGGGACAAAGCACATGAAAAGAAGGGGAGCCATGGAAAATTCGATAAACTATGGTTAGGTCCATTGCAAGTCTCAGAAATAATAGGAGACAACATATTTAGACCCAAGACCTTGACAGGGGAAGATGTGCCATTACCAGTTAATGGCCAACATTTGAAACACTACTTCCAGGCTTGAGGTAAAGGGTAGTCCATTCTGGTGTAATATAGTGTGGGTAGTGTACAGTTTTCTTTGCTTTGTTTTATGTTTTCTTTTGTTGTTTTCTTTTGTAGGTTAGTTGTTTGTATAGTTTTGTTTTTTTGTTTCTTTTTGCTTGTTGTTTTGTCTCTGTTCTTTTGTTTGTACAGTCTTCTTTTGCTTTGTTTTATTTTTTTTTCTTGTACAGTCTATTGTTGGTTTGTTGTTGTCTCCTCAGCAGGGATCTTTGTTTTACTTTAGAGTATTAAAGGAGCAAGCTAACAACCATTGAAAATAGTATAAAATTCAAAATATTCAGGTTAACCATTTGCAATTTATGCATAACTTTTTGTGACTGTCATAAATGTAGAGAGTTGTTTAGCTTCTGAAATTTCATATTCAATAATAGTGATTGAGAATTCAAGGGAAGTTTCTCACGATGACACACCTAAAATCCTTGGGTTTGTTGAACCTACCAGTGTAGATATTAGGTGAAAAATATGAGGTCACTCTCTCTACCATTACAATTCTCAGCTTAATTTTAGCAAGTGCTCACTCCTTGCATCATAAAGTTACAAATTGCTATATCTTGTGAAATTTCTATCAAGCATCAAAATCAATAAAGTATAAAAATATAAAAATATAATAAAGCAGATTATACTGAAAATCTAGATTAAGCCATCTAAGTAACTCTACCGGGGCTATGGATGCTCACTGGCAGTGGGGCTCTACTTAGGAGAATTGTAACGATAACCTTGCCAGGGCTATAGATGCTCGCTGGCAGCAAGGCTCTATCCGGTTGGCTATGAGGGAATATCCTCAACTACGTAGGCTAATTTCAGTCACTGTTTTGTTCAACCGATCTTCAAGATGAGGATAATTAATCATGTGCACATACTTAAACTGAAAATAAAAATTCATGCACCCTTATTGAATACTTTAGGTCTTAGGTTGGATAATAATTTGCAGGAAGGATAGTTGGAAGTTATGGATTTATTTCATTTAGTTTTCTTAAAAGCTTTGAATTTAATTGTTTTGTTTGGTTGCTAGTTGTTGTGATGTTCACAACACGCCCCATTTTACTCCTTAGCAAAATGAGGACCCCTGCTGTGGCTGTTGATTTTGCTTTTGTGTGTGTTGTTTTGCTTGGTGGTAAGAGGAAAAAGAGGGGTTAAAATTGCAAACTTTGTTAAAAAAAAATAGAGAAAAAAGCATTTTCAGTACCAGGGGATGATATGGTTCGATTCCTTGTAAAAAATAAGATAGGGTTACTTTTTGAACCATCTTAAAATTCGCCATATTTTGCAAATTATGATCATTTTGGTAAAATGTACAAGAGAGGGGTTTGTTGTTTGTATATACAAGTCTGTTTGTATATCGGGTTGCATATACAAGGTCCTTTGTATGCAAGTTCGCTTGTATGATGCAGCCTTTGTATATCACTATTCATATACAAGTCCGTTTGTATATACAAAGAGGTTGTTTTTTATACTTAGTCGCATATACATCAGGTTGCATATACATTATTTGTTTGCATGTTGAGTCGTTATATATGTTACATACATTGCCATTTGTATATTGCTTTCATATACAAGGCCAATCGTATGTCTTTTTCCTTGTATGCATTTTAATAAATGTTTATATATACATACAAGATGGACCCGAAAAGGTTATTAAACAGTGTTAAATCGTTGTATCTTTGCAACTTGTATATTTCGGCGATATGCATTGCAAATATACATCGCACGGACTTGAAGTTTATTAAAAAAGGTTAATTCATTGCATGTATCCGCAATGTATATATCTTACATACATTGCCAAGATACAAACACTTTATACAAGGACCGGACCCAAGGCATTTATAAATTTGAATTAAGTCTTTGTATGTTTCGACTTGTATGTATGTTTCGATGTACATACATTCCAAAACATACAAAGCGGAGATACATTGCCCGGAACTGAAATTTTATGAAGCGGAGTTAATTCAATATATATCGAGCTTTGAATATTCTTATATACAAGCCGATATACATTGCGCTTATACAGAGCAGAATCAAAGAGAAAATCAAAACCGATTTAATGCTTGTATCAAACCCAAATGTATATCGGAGGATACAAGTGTTATGTACATGTGGTGGACCCGAAAAATTATTGGACATAGTTAAATCCTTGCATATTTTGTGCTTTGTATATTGAAGATATACAAAGACATTATGCAAGCCGTGGAATTGAAAGGAGGGTGAATTTGCATTAAATCTGTGTATATTTGAGGTTTGTATGGTCGATAACTGCAAAATATACAAAATACATATACAACCAAATGTACAACCGCAGAATTAAAAGAGCTATCAAATGGAGTTAATCCCTTGTATATTCCGGCTTGCTTGTATATTTTGAAACATACAAGGCACCACATACAAGCCAGAATCCAAATGATAATAAAGCGGATTTATCTTATGTATCACGTCCAATTTCCATATCAGGAGATACATTGCGGATTCAGTAGGTTATAAATTGCCGTTTATAATAGCGATAAGTCTGATGGTTGCATACAACACTTTATACATTGCATCGGGCGGAATCAAAAAAATTATAAATAGAAGTTAAGCGCTTGTATATTTTGCGTTTGTATATTGCGATATACAAACCGATATACATTGCATACATACAACGCGGAATCAAAAGGAATGTAAAATCCAATTTAACTAATGTATCATGCCCAGTTTGAATATTGAAGGATACATGTGAAATTAAACATGCGATATACAGGTAGTGAGCAGGAAAATTGAGCGATTAGAATTTTGAGGTCGATTTTGAGGCCCGAATGCATATTTTTGGTCAACGATAGTTCACCCAACTTTTCTAAGCGTTGCACATGCATTTTTGGACACGATTTTCACAGATTTAGGGCCCGATTGCTGCGTTCACATAGTCACGACTAGATTTAACAGCTTTTTTTTCTTTCTGCAGGTTTATTAAATAATGATACTTATTACTTATCTGTTCTTACAGGTTTGCAGTTGAGGAATGAGCTGAAACTTAATGGCACTGACATCACGAAGGAGGAAATCCTATTTTAGGAGCAGAGGAAGATAAGGATGGAGTGCGAGAAGTCAAGGGTCTTCAATGATGAAGACAAAATGTAGCTGAAGACATTATTGCAGCAGACCACAGAAGTTATTATTGAGCTGCTAGGGTTTCCAGAGTGGCATATTTCACCCAGATTGGATGTATACTCAGAGATATTTTGGGAGACTTGTTCTCCAGCATTTATTTTTGTAACTAGAGGTTTGAACCATTGCTTAAACTAGGGTTTTGAGTTGTATTGAGGACAATCAAAGTCTATATATTGTGCCTTTCTACATTGTAATACTTTACATAGGGGCTACATAGAGATTTGTAGCAGCAGAGATTTGTAAAAGCATAACATTTAGAATAGAGGAACCTTTTAGTTTAGGAATAGAAGAAGGAGGTCACCTGTGTCTGCAATAAGGAATGCGTGGAACATCTAGCTTCCTTACTGTATTTGTAAAGCTTGTAAGTTTGCTGTAGTTTGATCATTGAAGCTAAGAGTCATTCAGACATTGTAAATCTTATATGACTGTCTATTTCTAATACAATTGAATCTAGAATTCTACATCTATCTTCTGAGTGTTTTCTTGCTCTTCATTGTGTTTGAAACATTTTCTCTTAGAGCTTGCAATCTTAAGTGTATGTTTGTGAAAATGCTCAGAACTTACATTAAAGGTTTTTGTCTATGGATTTGATCAAGTTACTGTATGATTTATAAAGTGCATAACAAAACAATTAGATTCTTTGGTAGAATGAATGAAGTTTAGATAAGATCTTTCTAACTTTTCCCAACCCATCTGAAAATACTTAGCTAAAAACGTAGAAATTTAAAGGAAATTGTCTCATATTTGAAAGAAGCATGCATAGTTGAGTTGAAAGTAGACAATTTTCATAATACCTAAGGAGAGAAAGCTGCAATAATTCAAGAAAACCATTTAAAGCTTTGCAGCATAGTAACATTTTTATGCAAAAGGAATGAACAACTTGCTGATATTTATGATCTTTTGCATAGTTTAAGTCTAGTTAACAAACAGGAAACCCTAAACTACGTAAGGCCCCTTGAACATTACAGCTTCACATCGACCAACTGAATTTGCCCCAACAGGTCAAGACTTGACCATATTAAACTTGGGATTAAGCGAATCTTAACCGATTCCTTCATATCTTTCAAGTTAGTTTTGGTTCATTTTATGTGAATTTTAACTAATTGTTATGATTGCATCAAAACAATCATCAACAAAAACAAAACAACTTAAGTGACATTATTCACCATTTTAAACCTGACCCTCAAAAATAGAGTGAATTTGAGGCACGACTTGAATGAGAAAGGATACAAACCCAGATAGATTATGATTATAGAATGGCCTTTCAACAAGATGAAGAAGTTTAATATGGGTTCATGGATCAGATAGCATACATAGAGACTCATGGTAGTCCACCAAAAGACACACGGACTATTGATGAGGTACAACAAGATCTAAAAAAACTACAGGAAGAACTCAGGTTAGTCAAACTAAAGGAAGAAGAAGAACAAATGAAACAAGAGTTACAACAGATAAAATTTTAGTGTGCAACAAGTAGCTCAAAATATATACTAGCCCACAAGCAAAGCAGGTCTACCCATGTAAGTAATTCACACTAGAATGTAAGTGGTATAAAGGTTTCAAAAACACCTCACAATGCAATAGGAAATCCAAACAACACGAATTATGTACAACAAAATATTCCACCATGAATCCCAAATTCACAAAATGTTTGTATAACATCCCAACCCATAGCCAACACTTACCCACCTCCTGGTCAGTAGTTTGTCCCACCTCAACAACATCATATACCTCAAAAAAATGTACAAGGTAGTGTACAACAACATGTAACTCGTCACTAGTACCAACAAGGCCCTCAATATCAATATTACCAGCATAATCAAAATCCTTACCTACAAGGACCTTTGAACATAAATAGATATAGGTAACTAGATTTATCTAGAAATCAGATTTGTCCAGATCCAATTAGTAATGATTTGAGGAATGCACTCCCAAAATTTTATGGGAATAATGTTATTTCAGCAAAAGAACATATCAAAAACTTTAATAAAGTTATGGATAGCTTTGATGTGTAGTATGAAGATGTCCGCATGAAGTTATTTATGTTATCCTTGACTGAAGATGCTAGGGATTGGTATAAGAATTTGCCCAATGCTTCAATCAGTTCTTTGGCAGACTTTAAAGATTAGTTTAAAGAGCAATATTGAAATCATTGTGACCCATATTTTACGATGCATGAATTAACAGGTATCCAAAAGCACTACAGTGAGTTAGTCGTAGATTTCAACCAGAGGTTCTCAAAACTATACCATAAAATTTCACCTGAATTGAAACCCACAGATGGTATGGCCCTAGCTCTATACCTAAAAGCCTTTGATCCTAAAATTGGGTATGAACTCTGAAATAGAGCTCCCATTACCCTAGAAGAAGCCCAGAAGGCTACTATAAACATTGAAAATAATAGAAGAGCTGTTGGGAAACTTGGCAAAAGGGATACTATCAAAATCCCACAAAATTCTAATAACCATCAAGCCAGGTAGGCAAACTATTATATGAATGAAAGGCCTAGGCTACATGATATGCCATACAACACTAACTGGAAGGATGGGAGACCTATGGATAACAATCAAAAACATAATTATAGTAAGCACACCCCTGATCCCCTAAAAAAACATGGGACACACATGGTAGAAAATAATCCATGTTGTTTGGCATGCAACTTACCACATTCACCTGAATATTGTGTGGTGGCATGATCCTTACAATAAAATGGAATATCTCATGATCAAGAGAGGGAGGATCATACTATAAACATGTTAGGGATGAGACCCCATCAAGTTGATGAAGAATACTTATCCTTCAAAGAAGATGGGTTTGAATATGATGTGAGTAATCAAAGATACAATGTCAACATGGGTCAACAAGAAATCTTTTCTGATCAGGAAGATGACAATGGAGAAACCACCTATATGCCTAATGCAACACCATAGTTCTGATTAAGAAAAACAATTGAAGAAGAAAAAAGGGCTCTTACAATGGCTATTGTGGCACAGGCTAAAAGCAACTACAACTTGAGGAACATAACCATCAATACAAATCAGGGAACACCTAGAAGCTTATTCATAAAAGAGAAAAAGTATAAGAAGGATTCCCTGGATAACCAAAAGAAAGGTGAAAGCAAAAAAGTTCAAAAAGATATACCCAAGGAAACAACAAAGGTTGAGAAAAGTAAGACAAAGGACAATGGTAAGTTGCAAATTGAGGAGAAAAGCTACACTAAGATAGAAAAAGTAGAACAATCAGTCACCACCCCCTCATTTGACATAGCATAAGCATTGTCTTAGATAAAGATACCAGTACCATTGTTGGAAATGATGAAAATGGATGAATACAGAGATAGTGCTCTCAAATTGATCTCAAATATACCAAACAAGAAGCAAAATCAGAATAAGAACAAAGAGAGATCAGAAACCAAAATAAATAATATTGGACAAGAGATCATAAAAATACATGAAATCTATCTTAGTGATACCTTAACAAAGAATCCTTCTTAGGTGGACCCATTTTATACTACATTGTTGATTAGCAACAAATTGGTAAGAAATTGCATGATCAACTCAAGAGCAACAATAAACATCATGCCAATAGTTGTTATGAAAGAATTAGGCTTGTGGGTGGATACAACATATGGTAAATGCTATGCAATGGACAACAAGTCTATCCCAGTTGTTGGAGTCATGTGAGATGTAGAATTGAAAGTAGCATCATATCCTGAAGCTGCTTACAGAACTGGCATCATTGTAGTAGATACTCCACCATATTATGGTATGTTGTTATCCAGACAATGGACTGTTGTAGTTAGGGAAAATGTCCAATTGGACTTATCATATGCAACAATACTAGTAAATGGAAAAGAAGTCAAGTTGTATAGAGAACCAAGATATTAAAATATTATAGAGCGTCTTGATCCAAACCAAATGAATTGTTTTGGTGATGTGGATCTTGGAAGCTTTAGAATTGAAAAATTACAACTTGAATTACAAAACACAGAACCAGTCGATAGAGAAGTTCATCTTGATGAACATGGTGTATGGCAAATGTATTTTGATGGTGCATGCAGTAGAGGAGGGAATGGAGCAAGAGTAATATTCATCTCACTGATTGATAAAACATTCAAGTACTCATTTTTTTTTAACATTTGAATGCACTAACAATATAGTTGAATATGAGGTGATCCTCTTAGGTTTGAACATTGCCCGAAGATATGGAATCAAATTAATAGCAGCATATGGAGACTCTAAACTAATTGTCTCACAAGTTAGGGAAAAATATTCCTCAAAAAATAAGAGGCTAGAACAATATAGAAATGTTGTTTGGGACACCATTGAACTTTTGATGCATTCTCTATAGATTGGGTAGAGAGATCTAAAAAAATAATGGTAGACTTCTTGGCAAATGTAGCTCTAAAGAGATATGATATTATACTAGTAGGAATACTAGAGGTGGAGATCAAAACTAGACTTGGAATCCCTAATAACATCTATAATTGGCAAGTGTTCAACGATGATGAGGATTTGATTAAGTTTCTTCGTTGTATAGATCAATATGAATCTCAAGAAATAGATTTCAATGCATTTGTGGAGGAAGTAGATGGTAAAGAAACTCTCTTTGGGCAAGAGGTGGTACAACTTAAAACAAACAAGATACCAAAAGGCCTTGTGGCTCTGGAGAGAGTATTTGATGGGCATGACAAATTTAATCTAAAACCTACACCAGTCAAACATGAAGATGTTGAGTAAATCAACCTTGGGATAGAAATGGGTCCTAAAAGGGTGTACATTGGAAAAAGGATCAGCCCTAAAGTTAGAGAGATGCTTATAGCCTTGCTCAGAAAATATAAACATGTGTTTTCTTGGTCCTATGATGATTTAAAAGCATACAAAGAGGACCTCTTCTAGCATGAAATACCATTAAAACCTAATGCTAAACCATTTAGACAGAAACAAAGACCCATAAATCCCACACTAGCACCTAAGATGCAAGAGGAGCCCATGAAACTGAGAGATGGTGGAATTATCAAGCCAATCAGACACTCTTCTTGGGTCTCAAATTTGGTACCTATAAGGAAGAAAAATGGGGACATAAGTTTATGTGTGGATTTCAGAAATTTGAATATCTCATCACTCAAAGATAATTATCCATTTCCAAACAAGGAAGCAATGCTACAAAGAGTGACAGGGTGCAAATTGTTGTCAATGATGGATGGCTTCTCAGGGTATAACCAAGTGAAGGTCAAGGATTCAGAACAGTATAAAACTGCTTTCACCACACCTTGGGGTACATATGTGTATGTGAGAATGCCTTTTGGCCTCACAAATGTTGGAGCAACATTTCAAAGGGCTATGGATGTAGCTTTTGCTAACCTGATTAATGCTATAATGGTGGTCTATCAAGATGATCTGACAACACATTCCAAAAAGGCTGAAGATCACTGTTCACACCTAGAAAAGATCTTTATCAAGGCATTAGAGTATGGCATCTCCCTGAATCCAAAGAAATATCATTTTGTTGTGATAGAGGGAAAGTTGCTAGGGCATATAGTCTCAAAGGATGGAGTGATGATTGATCCTGAACAAGTGGAAGATATTCACAAAATTCCCATTCCAAAAACTGTAAAAAGCCATCCAATCCTTCTTTGGACAAATCAACTTTGTTGAGAGATTCATTTCAAACTTTGCAGAGATTGTTAAGCCAATCTCAAAGATGTTGAAGAAAAGTTCAAAAGTTGATTGGACAGAAGAGGCTATTGATGCATTTGTGTCAATTAAGAGAGAAATTAAGGAAGCACCTATATTAAAGTCTCCAAACTTTGATAAACCATTTCAGATATTCTCTTTTGCATCATTTCATATAGTGGCGGTTGTAATGTTACAGAAGAATAACGAAGGATATGAACAACCTATCTCTTTCTTTAGTAAATCACTTCAAGCGGCAAAATTGAAATATGACATCACTAAGAAGCAAGCCTATGCTCTAGTAAAAGAAGTCAAGGCATTCAAGCCTTACTTGGTAGGGGCAAAGGTAATTGCTTATGTACTAAATGTTGCAGTGAAGGATGTTTTTTCACAAACAGAGGTGATAGGGAGGAGGTGCAGGTGGATAAATCATATCCAAGAATTTAATGTTGATATTCAAATTATCAAATTAGTGAGGGGGAAAGTATAAGCAAAATTGATGGCTGAATTAAATTTAGAAGTAGCACAAGTTTGCAATATGGAGAGAGAAGAGAATTGGGTGTCAAGTATTGAGTGTACTCCCTGGTACACTAACATAACATATTACCTTAAACATATGAAATGTCCTGAAGCACTTGACGACAACCAAAAAAGGACCTTAAAACTCCAGGCATTAAAATATGTTTTTGTGAATGGAGACCTATATTAGAAAGACAAGGATGGTATCTTATTATTCTACCTAGATGAAACACAAGCAGAGTGGATATTCCAAGAAATGCATAAAGGTGTGTGTGGAGGGAACTTATCAGAAAAAACTACTGCCCATAAGATATTAAGAGCAGGCTATTATTGGCCTAAAGTCTAAAATGATGCCCATAGATACGTAAGAAAGTGTGAAGCATGTCAAAAGTTTCCTGGCAAATTAAATTATCAAGGAGCCCTACCATTGAGACCAATGCAAATTGAAGCCCCATTTCACCAGTGGGGAATTGATTTTATAGGAGAAATTATAGACAGATCTAGTGGTGGACACAGATAGATTTTGGTTGCCACTAATTATTTTATGAAATGGATAGAGGTAGTCCCAATAAAGCAAGCCACTAGCAGGGTGGTAATTAATTTCATATTAGAGAACATCATCACTAGATTTGGGGTTCCTGTAAGGTTCATCACAGATAATGGTATGTGCTTTAGATCGGATGAATTCAAGAAATTTTGTGAGTCCTATGGCATAACAATTTCATATGCTTCATCATACCATCCTCAAGCAAATGGGCAGGCAGAATCTAGTAACAAAAGTATTACAAAAATAATCAAGAGGATGTTGGACAATAAAAAAAAGGCATGGGATTCTAAACTAAGATTAGCTCTATGGGCAGACAGAATTACTATAAATAAGGCCACTGGAAAATCCCCGTTTGAACTAGTGTATGGAGCCTAAGCTAGGCTCCCAATACATAACCTCTTACCAATATACAAGTTCATCCTTCAAGAGGATATAGACATCCTTGAGCCAATGTAAGAAAGGATAGAACAATTCGCTGAGTTAGATGAGATCAAAACTAAGGCTTAGGAGCAAAATGAGAAGATGCAGTTACAAATGAAGCATCTATTTGAAAAGAAAGTAAAAGACAAAAATTTAAGGTAGATGACATGGTCCTTATGTGGAATGCCAGAAGCCAGGATAAAGGGAGGCATGGGAAATTCGAAGCATTGTGGTTGGGCCCATTTATCATTACTGGTAAATGCGGTGAAGACTCATACTACCTGCAAAATATGATCAGTGAAGAATAGGAGTTGCCAGTGCATGGACAATTCCTGAAGTACTTATTCTCTTGAAATTATTACTTTCCATGCATAGTAGATTAGGATTTTTCTTTTTTCCACCACTCCCACCCTTGGTCTATATCCCAGAGAATATTTTTGGATTCTTACAATAACCTCACAATCATTCATCCCCAATCAGAGCCACTATTAGGACTAATAAAATTAGCTTTAGTTATCCCCTCAAATATCCTATCATTTGAATTTGCACTAAGAATTTTACTTTTCAACATATCCCATTTACATGTCCCATAGATACTAGTAACTCTCAATTTACCACAAAATTTCAACCCCATTAATAATGTATAGCCATTATTCCACTTAGGTTACCCATTTTCAATAAAGTTCATTATCTAAAAACCCTATTTTTTCACCTCCCGCAATCACCATCTTAATAATTTTACATTTATCCTTAAGCCTGTATGATGCACATCGAAGGGACAATGCCATATCAAAGAAAGTTATATTATGCTCCCTTTGACTGACCGATGAAACAAATCAAAATGAATATTATTAAAGGGACCTCTTTTAATATCCCTTATAGCCTGAAAAAGCCATGTCGATGACACTAGAAATTATCGGTAGGACATATTACATATTCCCTTGAATAAGCCAAAAAGATGGATAGATAAAGTTATCATGTTAAAATATGATTAATACTTTATTGAGAGGACAAATGGAAATTGAGAGAATGTATGAAATACTTAACTTTGAAGAGACTTTACCATGTCAAAATGATGAATTGAGGAGTCTCTTCGATGGACCAATATACACAAACATGTGATACACTTAAAATCATCAAAGGGAGAATATCATATCAGTAGGAGATTACAGAAGTCTCTCCGATATGCTGATAAGGTGGGTCCCAAAGATTTTTCCAAATCTACATACAGAGGTCAAAATATATAAGGCATACAAAATGGACATCGAAGAGACTATAGATTATTAGGATGAGTGATTCATGGGACCCTTTGATGTCACGCATGTTGTAAAGTTTATCGAAGGGAAAACTATACATCGATGGGACAAGAAATTTGTGCCTTCGATAAAGCGATGGAATTCCTAAAAGGTAACAAAGGAACATCAAGAGGTTTTGAGAGGACATAGTGATATCGGTATGAAGCCATATGGGGTCCCTTTGAAATCTTGAATGAAATACCATGATATCAGGGAAAAGAGGAAATATTGGTGGGATCCTAAATTCATCATCCTGATGAAGTAAAAATATTGACAAGACCACGGTATGACGAAGAGGCAATTTGGTAGCAATGATGAAAGATCAAACGACCTACATTCAAAACAATTAATTACCAACCCAATTACATGAAATAATGACATTAATGAACCACAGTTGAATGCATTAAGAATCAAATTCTAAAAATATTGAGACATCATTAAGCAAATTGAGAAAAGGGAAGTAGGGCATAGCAGTAGATGGTGACACTAGGATCAGGAAAAGCATCACCCAAGGAAGTACCCAAATCCTGAGCTAAAGATTGTAGTATATGCAAATTAGTTCAAATTGTCAAAACACAGAAGTAGTATTCCTTTTTGCAAAACTCATACCATGGCAAGTATGACTGGAAACCCTAAGAACAAAAGACAAATACTGGAAGAAAGACATCTAAATTGGGACTTGATAGATCAGTGTCCTAGATCTAGATAGAGATCCAGAAGGAATGCACAATTGAACCCTTAGGCTAAAACATTAGAGGATATAAACAAGCAGGTGGGTGATACATGGACCCCAACAAGAGGATACGATTTGTTTTTATACCATTACAAAAAGATGCACATGCACAAACCAGTATCCAACCCATGGAGGCTAAACCTAGGTAAATTGGCAATACCTAATGTATTCATTAATGTGGAATTGGTTAGATATAATCCCCAAACTCACATGATTGAATTAAAAAATGGATCCTCCTTCATCCCTGTTACTAAGAACTACATATCTATGGTATTCCAATGAGACACCAGTTTTGAAATGAAATTTAGGATTAGGGATCTCCTAAACAAGTACCACAACCTGAGCACTAGTTATAAAAGATGGATATTGCCATTACACAGGCCCTAGAATGAAGGAAATTGGCTCAGAGTGTTTTCAGGGGAAGAAGACCCTCCATATTCTATGAACTTATTTGAGGAATACTACCAGTATACATACTACTCTGTTTGCCAAGTACTTGGCTTGGACGCCCCCATATTTATGGAGATAGCACCAATGGTCCTAACAACTGATGTGCAGATGCAGGATGCCTGACCCTTTGATTATGCTAAGTATCTAGCCAATGAGATTCACAATAATCTTGTTGCTATCAAAAATAGAGGTCTAGGTGTCAAATTTACGCATTATTCCTTATTTATGCATCTCATTTTATATGAAGGACAAAGCATGGGGATGTGGCATGAATGTTTAAGAATAAAAGACTTGGATGGTGATGGAAATATTAGGCCAATGCAGATGTAGACGACTATTTGGGACAATAGATGTGAAAGATCACATTATTTGTATTTTGAGGAGTATTTTGTGAAACCCTTATACAATCGACTAGGTCACCCATGTGATTATAATCTATCACCAGAAGTACAAAGATTCCTAAGACCCAAGGACAAGGATGAGAGATGGAAGGTCAATCACAATTGGGGTGACTAGTATGCATATAGTGACTGTACAAAAATTAGAGTATATGTATATGAAGGAGCACCATGTCTACTACCAAAAACATGTCCAAATAGGATTGCTTACTTGGAGATTGTGAGGCAATTAGCCTACGCAGTTTTAATGCACCTTAAAAGCCATAATAAGCAATAATTGATGCTTGGGAAATTATGCTTTGGAGACTTTACTGTGGTTTCTAAAAAGGGTTATGAATTAATTGATAAAAGATAGAGCATTACAAAATGCCTAAAGGAAATGCAAGGGAGAATTTTGACCCTAAACATTTCATAAATGATGTTAAGACAAGTAAAAAATTGAAAGGGTATCATCACACACTTTTTGTGGAAGATGATTTGATAATAAATATTGATGAAAATTGTGCCGCTAAAAGGAGAAATCTATAGCATAGACTAATGTTAGCAGAAGCTTGGAAAATATCTAATAATCCTCTATATCAAGGAGCCTTTCTTCAAATTAAGAATCCAATGAAGAGGCTAGATATATTAATTTCACATGAATCAGAGTTAACCAGGGATGTGCCTTCTTGGGTGTTTACAAAGAGAAATGAGGACATCAGGGAAATGCAAGATGAATATGAAACTCCACTTTGCCAACTCTCCCCTCAGCCTATACTAATATCAATTTCTCTGTGGGCACATCTATTGGAGAACAAGAAGAAGTGGGGAGGGGAGATGAAAGCATGCAGGTGTTCAAACCTATGATTGGAGATTATGAATCACTAATGGAAAGAGATATTGTTGAAATGGAATCCCCAAACGAGCTTTCAGATGATGTAAGACACAGTGTCAGTATAAAATTTGTTTCTGATGATGATTTTGTCAAATCCTTTGAATTTAAGGCCTTTGTGTATGAGTATAAAGGAAAAAAAATTAGAGAAAGGATTAAGGATGTCACACTTGAATGGGATGTTGAAGCTCTGAAAGAGCTACAGGTTGAGATTAATAAAGAAATGGAAGCTATGGCCCTAGAGAAAGGAAGAACATTATTAGAAGAGGCATGGGTTATGTTGCTCTTTGGATGGGATATGAGCTCAGCTATTGTATTTGATAGCTTCCTAAGAAACTAGAATAAAAAATTATAGTTGAGCATTGAAGGGGTAGACAAAATATACATTGGATCAGGTTATGATCTAGATAATGAAACCTTGTTGATATGGGCCTTGTACCCACCAAACAAAAAAACTTTAGTTATTGATGATCCTAATAAGGCATTTGTCCATCTCTTGATACAACGGGTTGAAGATACTAATCCCTTGGAAACTGCAAATTTGAATGTTAATGTTGCAAAATTCACTAGGGCCCAAATTGAAAGGTTGGTGAAAACTAATAAGATATATATGACAGAAATTGAGAAACTGAGACAGGGGATTTCCAACTACAAAGATAATTTTCCATCCTCTTCAAGTACTTACTCCCAATGGTTGGAAGCTGACCAAAGGGTAACAGAGGCCAGGGCTGGAACTGCCTATTGGAGGCTCAGAGATGAGAAATCTCATAAAAAGGATGATAAATTAGAATTGGAAATAAAGTTTGTCAAATAGAAAATGGTCTCAAAGTTGATAAAGAAAAGATTTGAAAAGATGCTTGGGAATGCTAACAAGATATGGGTAATCCACAGTAAAACTCATGCTACTTACCAAGAGCACAAAAGGTTGCATCTTAGGATACTGGAAAAGAAGGAAGAATTAATAGCCAAAGGAGATGTTGACAGACAAGTGTTCAAAATTTATGATGAATTAATTGACATGCATGATAAGTTTCATATTGTGTTGACACAAGAACTTGGTATTTTGACCAGCCCCTGGATATGGCTTTTTCCAATTTCTTTAATGATAAAGGAAAGATAAAAGAACGAAGCATGTGGGATAACAAACTGGCTCAGTTATTACTAATGGTGCTTAATAAAGTTAATGATGAATCAATGGTGCTAGAAAATACACATGTACAGTTAGAGTAAATTCTTACTTTGGAGATTGTTATGAAAGATATAATCGCTACTGCAGATACTTGTGCTAGCCAGGAATATATTGATCACCTTTCTAGGATCAATATGTTCATTTCTTGAGCATCATTGGGGCCAGAAGCTTTATCGAAGTCTTTTAGCATCAAATACACCATCATGGAAAAGGGAGCTTGAATAGATCTTTAGTGGTCATGGGTACCCTACGAAGACTAACGGATTGAGGTGTCAGGATTGCTGTAGACTTCATTGTTATCTTTATTAAGTTTAGTTGTTAATGTTTTAGTTATGTTCATGAAAAGTCACCACTTTTGATGTAACGGCCTGAAGCTTGTTGCTTCCCATATAAAAGGGGAAACCAAGGTCATGTTTTGGATATCATCAGAAATATTAAAATCATTATAATCATTAGCATATACTTATAATGCAGACTGAACTTTTATATGAATTCTAAGGCAATCTAATGGAGAAGAAATTTTGAATTGGTGGTTTGATTTCTGATGTTCTACTGTTCTGTTGATATTCATTCATATATGTTATTTTTTTGTCTCCAAAGTAGTCTTTCTCTATTATTCAAGTTAAGTGTATCAAGTATATATTTAATTTGTCAAGACACATTTGCTGCCTTTGTGTGATTCATGTTGATTGGTTTCTGCAAGAAGTGAATTAAATTCCTTTTAAGAGATTCCTTTTAATTGGTTTCTGCCCAGAATTAAAATCATTTTAAATAAATCATCTTAACTGGTTTCCTTCCAGTAAGAATTAAAATCCTTGCAAATAGTCATAGTAACCTGGGAAGATATCACTGGATTTGTAAGAAGAGCCTGATAACTAACAACCTTGCACATTTATACAAAGTATAAACAATTTAAAAGTGCCAAACAGTTAGAGTTAAGCTAAGAAAGAGGATCCACATATCATACACATCTTGACTCCATTTACCCAATAGGATTAGGCACTGATCTCACTCATTTAAAAAGAATACTCTATTCACACACTCAAATTTCAAACATTTGTAGTAGAATTAACTATTTATCTATTTCACACTCATATTCTATTAGGAAATAGATTGCTATAAATACATACAGTCCTTAAATTTGCTTCATCATCAAGGTGCACCCACCTAGGTCTAGCAGAACTTGAAGTGCATGGAGTAGTAAACCACATTGGTTAACTCCATATTGTTGGCCAAAACCTTGTTAGTCTTATAATAGGATCTGGCATACCCTTAGGATTAGTAAGTTGCAATTTTGGGAACCAATAGTTTGTAGCCACTAAATCCTTCATATCAAATCTACCTATAATCCTTTACTATTTCCTATGAATAACATGTAATTAACATTTAGGATAATTATTAATAATTGATCACCAACTAGTTTAAAATTAAAAAATGATCAACATTACTTCTCACAAAACCAAGATCTAAGGAAAAGGAATTGAAATTCTATTACCACATTTGAGGTGACTACCTCAAACCATACAAAAATCTCTTTAACCTACAAAATAAATTTTCCTTTCCCTTCATTGTAAAATTGTTAAGCTATTTGATATAAATCTCCTCTTCAAGATCCCCATGCAAAAAATTAGTTTTAACATCAATTGTCTATACTTCTAAATCATAAGAAATAATAATAAAAATCATGAATCTAATAAAAGTTAATTTAGAAATAGGAGAGAAGATTTTACCAAAATCTATTCCCTCAACTTGGGAATACCTTTTTGCTACCAGTCTAGCCTTGTCCCTTTCCAACTTACCACCTACTCTGAGTTTCTTTTTAAACACCCATTTATAGTTTTATTAGATCCCAAGTGTCACATTTATCCCTAGTTTCCATCTCCTTCCTCATGGCCTCCTTCCAAGACTTCCATTCTTTTGAATAAAGGTCCTACTTCAAATCTAGTTTCAACATCAATACGATACAAAACGCATACACAATAGAATTCTAGTGGGTTATACCTTTCAACTAGTTTCTATTGCCTTGTGGATCTCCTCAAGAGTAGACTAAGAGACTCTTCTTGTTCTTCTTCTAAATTATCCTCTAAATCTTCTTCTACCTCTCCATCCTTTTGTCTAACTTGTTCTTCCACATGTGTATCTTCTTAATTCTTATTTTTTTATCTTAAAATGCATTGTTTCCTTTTCTTTTTCCTTTGACTATTCAATATTGGAAATAACTCTAAGGTCCTTGAAAACCACATTCTTAGAATAAACCATTTTTAGTGTTAAAGGAGTCCAAATCTTATAGCTTTTAACATTCTCACCATAACCAATGAAAAACACTTTTTAGGCTTAAAATCTAACTCAAATCTTTTTTTTTCTATTGGCACAATGAAACCACTATAAGCATGTTGCATTGATATTACGGAAGTGGTTATATATGATATCCTGCCTTGTTATTAGTATTATTTATACCTAAAAATTAATTTGTTTAGACCAATGTTTAAACTGCAAACACCTACAAGGTGATTTGCTACATCCACAACAAACCCACATAGGTTGAATGGTTGCTAGAAAATAATAACCTGCTTATTATTGTTTTTATTTATTTTAAAATTTAATATAATAGAATAAGAATATCTCTTTTTTTTTTTTTTCGATCACCACACCACAATATATTTAACTCTAATGATATGATACACAGTAGTTGTTACATCAATTATAAGGTTGTAACTATATTTATTTACCATTTATTTTTGAGAGGGTAACTTAAATTTTGACTTAAGTTAGGGAGTCGATAATAATAAATATTGTGTAAAGTAAAAAGGATAACCCTACTTATTCACCTAAGAAAACTGAGGTTGATCTATTTACAATGGCCATGGGTTACAAAAGGCAGAACCATTTGATTATAATAATACTTTATACATAAGTGTTTCTAAAAGGAATGAAAGTTGATCTATTTCATTAATGTCAATTTTTAAAACTCACTTAAGTTGTGACAAGTAAAGGGTACTAGGGAGAATTTTCCCCCCACCATGACTTAATTATTATTAAGAAAAAGTGAATTTAATTTAGTTAATCAAGTTTTAGAAAAGAAAGGAGCAACAAATCTCATCCATTAGATAAGATTTGTCCCCATCCTTGGATCTAGGGTAGGATTTTAGAGTTGCTCTAATCTTAAGAATCCCTTATAAAATAAGTTTCTACCCATTGCTTTACACACTTATGCGAGAAGGAGAGGAAAGAAAAAGTGTGAAAAAGGGATGATGAGAAAATGCCTATTTTCTAAAGAGTCAAGGTTGTCTGCCTGACATATCTCTTCATATAAACTTTTTTTAAAAATTTATTTTATTTATCCATTTATTTCTCTAAGAAATACAAATATTTACACTATTTATTGATTTATTTATTTACCAAAATAAAATAACAGGAATATATATCATATTATAATATATACATGTTATTATATTTTATAAAATACATAAATCAGAGCATATATACAATATTGACTGAAAATTATATTTATTGCTTCTTGCAAGGTGAAATTGTAGGGAGAAAATGGCAGGGCGAAATTACACAAGTCGCCACCATTTGGGCATTGAGCACCAAGGGGAGAATTGATCCCCATGGGTCGTACACCCCTATAGGTCATGGCGAAGGTCTTGCCCATAGTGGGGTCATTGTAAGAGTTGATAATGGACTCAAGCACTCCCAGGATCACCTGTAATCAATTCAATCTTCCACAACAAGAGAGAAAAGCAATATTGCCAAGAATAATGATGCATAACATTTACAAGATGCAAAACTTGACTACAATTGAATTACTCCATTGCATGAAATGTACAATGAGAGACCTCCCTTATATAGGCAAGGTTGAGAGGTGAGGCACAAGGTTGACATAGTGGAAAAACTAACTAGATGACACAAATAATCAATGCACCTAGACACCACTAATAAATAAATGCATGTAAGACAACTTGCAATATGACAAGTGTCTTAATGCTATGACATGAGACAACTAGTGCAAAATATTAAATGCACCTAGATGTTCATTATTGAATGCACCTAATGACACCTAAGTAAGATTAAGTAGACTAGTGTGAAGAGGACCTAGAAATGACTAACTAGGTGATATCTCTTTTTACACTAACACCCCCCCTTAAGTGCAACTTAGGGAGAATCAAACTAGGCATGAATACATAAATGAGTCTCAACTACTAGGCCATGTTAAGTAATCATGATCAACATATCTCAAGTGGAGAAAAGGAGGAAACCTCATGGTAAAAACTCCTCTCCAAAAGTGAGAATGCATGAAACAAAGTGATGGAATAAGTGATGGAAGGGGGACTCAATACCCCTAGCACTACATCCAACACAAATATACAATCAATAGCACCCCATAAGAAGGAAAGACTGAGACAAGATGTCCACCCATAATGAAGTAGCTCCTATGCCAATGGTGCATGCACGAAGACAAATCACGATCCAATGCCTGCAAACAACATTTCTCCCCTTGGGAGAAACCAATCCACTGGTGGATACAGAAGAAACTCTAACTCCAAAACAAGGGATGAGGAAGGAAGTCTCATAAAGTATGATGTCTCTGAGAGCTACTCATGTGTCTCCATGTTGATGACGAAAGATGCCACAACCAAATTAGGAGTCCCAATCCTATCTGATGAAGGTGACAATCCAAAACCAAGTGGAAACTGATGTAGAACATGATCCAAAGACAAATCATGGGTGACAACATTTATTCTATGTCTGTCATCAAATACGAGAGTTAACCCCTCAAATGTGTCCTCCGAATCAGAAATGTTAGACTCCACAAACAAGAATGATATGTTTGCAAGATAAGAGTCCCAATGAGGTGGATTTGGAAAAAAATAAACATCTTGTTGCAAGGAATCATTGGAAGCTTGAAAAGAAGCATCATTGGACTCAAATGTAGAAACAAGTGTTGGTGATGTGTCTGCACATGTTGGATTAGAAGAATTTGGCAAACTAATTCCATTGACAATACACAACTGTCTCAATTGATGAAGCTCAATTTACAATCTTAAATCATCAATTTTATTTTGTATGCATTCATAATTAGTATGTCATTTTCTCCCACAATAATCACATTTCAATTTCCACAAACTAGGAGACATGATTATACCAGCAAAAACAAAATTCACCACAAGAGCATCCCCCAAATTCACTCAATCAAGAGAACCCCCCAACAAAATATGATGATGGCACTTTATACTTAGTGTAATTACAATTGCCACAAGCCAAAATAGCTAAGTGGTCTTTGATCTTAGTGCATGCAAATGCCAAAATAGGCCTTATACTAAAAGTACAAATTGGGTACAAAATGATATCAAATGGATCAAAAATCTAAGAAGTACTCAAAAAATAATGCCCTTTCAAAAAAAGTTTCACCAAGAAATGTTATCGTACGAGCCCAAATAGAGCCCTAGAAGTTTCAAAAAAAGAAACTGCTCAACAACAACGATTAAGATCTATACTTTCTAGACAAACCAAAACCAAAATCTGATTGCACCACTACAAAGCCTACAAAATTCTAGCCCAAAACAAAAAAAAAACTCAAAAAAGGAGCAAATATGAGCAAGTTACAGGCCTACAATGATTGATTGCCAAAATCAAAATACCAACGGAGAGGGGGCTTGCCAAAAAAAATTGATTAAGTTTGTGCATGATCTATTTGCTACATACAAAATCTAACAAATACCCAAATAGTTTTTTGATGTGGCAAACAAAACCTAGAAAGTGTTTTTTGATCTGACATGTAGAAGATGTGGAACTAATGAAAAAAATGCCTCCAGCAACAAAAAATGACATGTAGAAGTTGAATCAACCACCTAAGTCAAGCAAAGACATGTTGAAACCTGCAAGATTACACTAGGATGCACCAGAAAATATTTCTTGGCAGAAAATCTCGTAAAAGAGGGAAGGAGATCATAGATCTGAAGCTCTGATACCATATAAGAGCTGATAAATGAGCTCTGATACCATGTAAGAGTTGAGAATGGACTCAAGCAACCCAGGTTCACCTCAAATAAATTCAATCTTCCACAACAAGAGAGAAAAGCTATATTACCAAGAATAATGATGCATAACATTTACAAGATGAAAATATTGACTACAATTGAATTACTCTATTGCATGAAATGTACAATGAGAGACCTCCCTTATATAGGCAAGGTTGAGAGGTGAGGAACAAGGTAGACATAGTGGAAAAACTAACTAGATGATTATTGACCTATTTTCTCCTTCCTAGAGTTAAATAGCCCAGCTTAAAATGTTGAAAATCTTGTTGAAATTGGTTAAGTGTCTGGTATTCTTTAGTTTTCAGTGTGTTTTCCTTGTAAAAATCCCCAAAATTCCCTAAGGAAAATCTCCTGAAAAAACTAGAAAAACCCAAAAATTTCAAGTCTTTTACTTTAGTTTTTCTACCTTAGTCGGTAAATTGTTAGGTTTGCAAACATGCTGGTTCGCTGACTAGTAGGTTTGCCGATAGAAGGAATTGTCGACATGGCCAGGTGGGAAGACTTGCAAATTGTAAAAGTAGAATGAAGGATAAAGAAAGGCCAGAATCAAAATTGACGAAGGCAAATAAAAGGGAACGCCCTATCGGCAAATCGTCAAGAATCTGAACTCTTGAAAAGTTTGAAGTTTCCTAAAATCGCCGATAAGGCAATTTGTCAATGAAGATAAAGGACAAAAGGCCAAAGGTGAAGGCAAAGAATTAGTTTGGAAAATAAAGATTTTACAAACAAAGGGTAATAGAACTAAGAGAAGCCAGTGGTTCACAAAGGCCAAGTTTTGTTGACCAAAGAGAGGAAAGAGTTCAAAAATAAGCTAAGGCAAGCGTTCAAAAAGATGCTTTTTTGTCGACAAGGAAGAAAAGAGGAAGCTAAGACAAGGAAACAGAAAGTAATGGCTCTATTGGTGAATTTGTAAGAATCAAAACTTACTGAACAGTTCTAAATTTCCTAAAATCCTTGATAAGGCTATTCTTTAGCAAAAGGTAGCCAAGTTCAAAAATTGGGAACTTTGCCGATAGAAAGAAAGGAAAAGAAGCAAACATAAATAGTTCGTAAAAGTAATGTTTTGTCGACTGAAGATCAAAGAGTAAAGTGAAAAGACAAAGCAAGAGATGGTTCGTGAAAAGGTAATTTTTCTGATAAAGAGAACAAAGAGAGACAACGTAAAAATTTGTAAAAATCAAGAATTGCTGACAAAGGAAAAGACATCCCTAATTCGTAAAACTCAGAAATTACCGATAAGGGTAGAAAAGGATGAAGAAAGAAGAGTTTATGAAATTGAAAAGTTGTTGACTGAAAGATGAAAATATACAGAAGGTAAAGACAGCATGGTTCATGAAAGAGAGATTTTGCTGATAAGGCAAAATAAAGGTAGAATTTTAAATAAAGTAGAAAAAATAAAAATAGAGCTTGTAAAATATTGTAAGCTTTAAAATATTTGAAATTAAATATTTTAAAGTGTTGTAAAAGCTTTGTACAGGGTTTTGGTGGGAAAATATATTTCAAATATCTCCTTCAGCCATTAATGAAGATCAGATCCGCCCAGCTACTTCATCTTCAGATATTTCACATTTATTGTTGTAGATGGATGAATCAACTACTTCCATTAAGGCAACAAATATATCTTAGCTACTTCAAGACCAAGATATTTTCTGCATTTAGGTTTTGCAGACAAATATTCTTTTGACAGGCCCATGGGGCAAATTTATTGTAGTAGGTTACTTAGGTCAATGAATGAAATGGTATAAATTGATGAAAACCAATGTAATGAGGGTTGGATACAGAGACATTTTTGTGTTCAAACATAACCCTCCTCTACTGTAGTTGTGCCTCCTTAATCAATACACACTGTGTTTTTTACCTTTTCATGTTGTTCTTTGGATCTGTGTATATTTAGAACCGGTTATTGTTTGTGAATGTTTAATTACTTGCAATCCTTTTCTTACCTTTACGTTTGTTAAGATCTGTATGATTTGTGTGAATTTATCAGCTGTATTTCATTATTCTGTTCATTTTAGATTTGTGGTTGTTCTATATTCAAACTTGGTGAGCCACCTTTACATTTTAGTTTCTCCTTCTTCCCCTTTACATAGTAGTGTCTTAGCACACTCTGAATCTCATATTCAAAAAAGGAACCATCCTTCTTCAGAGGTTTGATTTCCTTCCTAGGGACCCGCTCCTAGAAATCACTCCAATGTTTCACTGGATTGTTGCAGCATAGGTGCTTCAACACAAGGTACAAATCCAAGTGACAACAGTTTCTGGTATGCCCGATGCAACTGTTTGATGATCCTTGTCATCCATTGAAGAGTTTTGGTGTGCTCTTTTGTGTATCTTTCCTTTCAGGGCAATCTCTCCAACACTATGGCGACTCTACTGATCAAATCTACTGGTGAAAGCAACCTAAGTTCCTAAAGAACTTAAACGATTAGGATTTGGTGATACTTCTAGTCTAATTGCTTTTAGAAGCATTTCAATCACCTACTGACTCCTTGGTATGAGCCCGTTTCTCAAAAGGGCAGATATGTTTGCTCTTTTTGCCATATTGTTTGAATGATTTTTGTTTCTCTTCATGCTATATTATGTCAAACTATTATGGAAGCTTTGAATATCAACACCCCATGAAGCTTATTCCTCTCCATCTTGTCAAAATACATGTCGTTGGCCTGCATATCAGCTATTTTAGGCCCAAGATACCTCTAGTTTTACATCGTATTGTCATGTTTTAGTAGGATATCAGCATCCTTATAATGATTCTCTCCCACTTTCCCTTGCTTAGTCATCTTGGCAGCCTAATGATGCTTATTTTCAACCCCAAGAAAACTAATCCATCCCTAATCAATATGATTGCCCTCCTAACCCACCTCAAGTGGACTGTAATTTTGATAACATGAGTTCCATGGAGATAATGATGGACCTACAAAGGAGGTTGGAGGAAATTCAAGGAGTGATAGAGTATAACTAGTAGCAGGAGGAGCTTGCTTATCAAGCCCATCTTCAGCAACAACAACAAGAGGTGCAAGAAAGGGTTTTTCAAGAAAACCTTGCTATGTAGATTACGACTCAAGAGGTACAGATAAGGAAAGTGACTCATTCTATGCCCTCTGAGATCATGAAAAATTGACATGAAGGAAATGATAACAAATGCAAATCAAATGAATACAAACCTCATATTGACTCATGATCCATTGATAGGGTTGAGAGTGACGCACCCGAAGCACTCTAGCTTTACCCAAAGAGATGAATGTTGATTGCTCGATTTAGCAGCATAACGATAGGATAGGAATTGGTAGATGGAAGACTGGATGAATGCAATATTGATGGATTAGAGATTGAGAAGAAATTTTGACAGCATGTGGATACTAGAAGAAGATTCATTACAAATGGATCAAGAGAGGCTAGGTTTATAGGAAAGACCTAGTTACAATGGATGGACAAGACTGATTAGGGTTTGGAAGACATAGATGGCCAGGATTGATTAGGTTTCCTTGCACCTCAAGAAATCGTAGTCATGTGACAAGTGTGCCAAGGAGAATTAATGGAATCTAATTCAAATATTTTATTTGAATTAGCTTGCACATGTGATCTGTATTAAATGCAAGATGTACTACCCACATGAGACAAAAGGAAAGTGAACAAGTGTTCAATTGTGATAAAAAAGAATCTAATTTAAATAAAAAATTATTTAAATTAGTTTGACATGTGAAGGGATTAAGTGGATGATGTAGCATGCGACACTTGTTTGAATAAGACGAAAGGTGAGTGATTTAATTCAAATATTTAATTTGAATTATGTGAGGACATGTGAAAGGGGATAATTTAAATAAATATTTTATTTATTTAAATTACAGGAAAGGGGAAATTAATTAAATAAAGTGGATTTATTTAATTAATTAGGAATATGATTAAGTTGGAAAAATGGGATTAAGATGGGATAAACTATGACCTAGGGATAAATGGGATTAAGTGGGATGAGGTTAGATGAACTAGGATGAGCTAGGATTTAGGGAAACACATACAAGTTCATGTTGACAATGTGTTGTGTAACCAGGAACTAGGGCAAAGACATACAAGGTCATGTGTAAACAAGACTTAGACATATTTCAGTGTCTACATTTGCCCCTCTTTGAGATGATGTTGTGAGATGATAAGATTAATGTCGAGTAACATCATTTCAAAGAAGCTAAGGAAATAGATAGGGGAAAAGGATAGGATGACGATGCCCCCTCGAGAGGATAGGAGGGTTGGACAAACACGGGTATGCTCTTAAAATGAAAGGAATGGAAAAAGATAATGGAATGGATAGAAGAAGGGATGGATGCATTATGCTACAATAAAGTGAGCAACCATGATGTTTGATATAGCACTAGAATTTATGCACCAAGGTATAAGGACCAAGGTGATGATGTGTCTCGTGCCCTAGCACAATACAACCTTGTCTAGATACAAGATATGAATATTAGCTGGGAAGATACTGATGTGATGAAAATGCAAGTTCAAAATGATAACACACATAAGCAAGCAAGAAAGCATGCACGAATGATTCAAAAACAAATAAGGTATTACCCCTGTCAAGCTATAAACCAATGATTAAGTGATTGATTGATGATAGTGTTGTCATTACAGGGAACGATATATCCCTAGATCAACACAAGGGTGTGGGAACGATATATCCCATTGATTATGATGATGATGATTGATTTGGTTTATGACAAGATTAGGATCAAGACCATTGATTACGATTGGATAATTTGATAGAATTGATTGACTTGATTGGTATGGATAAAGGATGACTTGCATTTGGATCATTGTTTGGAATTGTTTAATGAATTGATTTGAAGAATTGGATTGATTTGAAGAAATGATTTATGATTGATTGGATTGATTGTTTTGATGGAAGAAGTGGATTTGATTGGAGGAAGTTGTTTGATGAATGAAGATGATGATTTGATGAAGATTAGAAGAATTATGGAAGAGGTCTATGGTCTATCACCTATGCTTGAATCTAGGCACTTCCTTCGTATCCCAAATTGACTACATACCCTATATCCATGGGATCAAGACATTTAACGATAAAGATGAGATGTAGTTCTGATTTGTGTTTTATTGATGTGATGATATGGATGGGATAGATGAAGTTATGGATTGATTGGGATTGATTGAATGATGTTATTTGATTTGCTTTTGATTGTTTGATAGATTGGATGATTGATAGATTGGCTTGATTTGATGATTTGATTGGATTTGTTTTGATTTTGATGATGTGATGAATTTGATGATTGGGATTGATTTGATTGGAAGAATGTGATTTTGATGACTTGATGTGTGTTGGTTTACAGATTTGTCCCTCACAAACAACTACAAAAAAATGACTTGAATGCCCAAATAGAAAGCCAAATAGCATCGACAGTTGGAGAAGTTGCCATTAAATTGGCAACCTTCCTCTGAATTTTAGAGGTACAGCTCCCACCTAAAATATACAACGAATGAAAATGTGGGGTATGCTTTTGACCAGAAAGCAGGAAAGGCTTACTAACATATACACAACCATGAAAGTATATGTGAAAGATTAAAACTGAAATGAAGGAGATGCAGGTTAAATGACTCACAGTTCACCTACCCTACAACTTCAATTGGTAAACAAGAGAAGACGAATACCAAAACATTTTCAAGAGATGATTTTATCATGAATTCAAAGATTCAGAAATAAAAATCCCCACAATTTGTTATCATAGAAACTATATTGGAGAATGATTATAGACACACACAGGGATTTGCAATCTAAAGAAATCATAAATGAATTCACAAATTCATAAACATCTTCCTTATTTCTCCCAATACAAAATGAGTTCTTAGACTCATCCTCTTGTATAACAAACTGTAGCTGAAAAGAAAAACTCTACTCTTACTACTTCCCCTGTTCCACGGAAGCTATCGGAGCCAAAAAGATAAAGATGCCCTCCTTTCCTCTGCAGATCACATATTTATATGTTTGTTCACCGAGACGTTACGGTTTCTATAACTGCCTCTCTTGAAAATAATTTGCCTATTCTTTTCTCATATAACTGATTCTTGAAAGACATTTTTTTTACTTATATGACCTTCTTGAAAAATATACCACTTCAATGCATTTTCACCACGTAGTTTCTTCATTTATCCAAATAACCTCATAGGATTGCTTTAAATAATTTCACTACATTAGTGGACATGGCCCACTTTCTCTAAAATCAATGGAATCATAGGTTATTATTTCAATTTCACTCAGCACAGAAATTACCACCAATACCAGCGCAACATGTAAACCATTATATGACATTGATACATCATCAGCATATTATGCTTTATTAGTCGTCTGAAGCTTTGTTGCAAGGTGCACAATAGGAAGGCCAATTAATGTTCCCTTTTGAGGACTTTCATAACTCTAGACTCCAGAGGATGGCCTACTAAATCTAGGAATAGCCAGTAAGCATTGAAAGCCAGCTATTCTTCGATGTTCAGTGATGAGATATGTAAAATTTCTACCAATAATTTCTTCGAAAGAAAGATCCTCTTCCTTGGAATATCTCCAAGGAAAATCCTTTTCATAGAAGTGAGAAATTCCATTCATTACCGCAAACGTATCAATGTGAACCACACAGGTATAAGATGTATTAGAGTGGAAATCTTTATTATGCAGAGCATTTAATGCATAACCAGCTCGATAGTTTGCATAAGAAGCAACACTCGTTATAATAGAGAGTCCTAGACTTGCAAAGAGTGAGCCTATTATGCCAATATATGCCCACTTCCAAATGCTCTTACTCTTGTTATTGTAAATTTGTGTAGCTGCAATTGCTACTAAAAGATTGAGCATGGGAATAACCGATATTATGAAATGGAGCTCCTTGTGTGAAAGATTGGAGTAAAGTACAATAAAAGTCAGGATGCGTAGTACATACTGTTGCATCCTTTTTTTAAAGAATTATGCCTATAAAGCACAAAGGGAAAGCCACCAACAATAATCTTAGAAGTGCTCAAGTAAAATACCAATGTATAGGAACACACCCCATTCAGAGCTACCATTCAAGATAGAATTAAACCACGAAGCCTCCATTTCAGGCCATAAGAATCTTTTCCACATAATAGAGTCAACAAAGACTGTAAATCCTATGCTCAAAAGAGATGTCACTGTACAACATCGATAATCCCAGCTCCTTTCCATTGTTCTTTACAGAGTCAACAATTTAGTGCAAAAGCACTAAATTACTTGTCCATTTGGTGGAAACATTTTCTTGGAATGCATGTCCTCAAACAGACTCTAATAATCCTCAAACCTAGAAGCAATAACATTGAGATTTGGAGTGGTACTTGAATGGTATGCGTTAAGATCTTTAAAGTATTGTTGTTGAAGTCTCCCACCAAACATCTTTCAAAAGTTAGAACTTTTCGCTTCATAATATGTTCTGGATATATTTCCCTCTAAATCTCCCACAAGTTTTTGACTTAAAGAAGGCTTCGAGGAAAATAGACTATAGTGAGGGAACGTTGAATCTTTGAACCTTTGAACCTTTGAACTTTTGACAATGAGGTTCAACTCGAAAGTTCAAAGATACAAAATGAGTTACACAAAGGGACTAACAATGACTTTTCAAGAAAATATTGAATTTTGAACCATTGAACTCTTGAACCATGAGAAGGGTTCAAGTTTGAAGGTTCAATTCTATAGTAATTTCGTAAGTAAGATGACAGGCGGATGTATTTTTAATAACAACGGGATGACTTGAGGAGTGAACATATTGACCAATAAAGACAAGTGGTACATCAATGTTTGGTCGAGAAAGGACTATGAAAAATTGAATAAGGGTAAATAGAAGGGTAACATTGGCTCTGACTGGGGATGAGGACTACAAAAGGACAAAGCAAGGAATCCAGAATCTCAAGTCAAGACCAATGTCTATCCATTGGGCCAATAGAGTCAAACAGCACAGGGGCCGAAACAAATCAAAAATAGGATGCAACAAGAAAACAAACTACACTACCAGCACACCAAAACTCCTGATATGTACATGGTCATGAAGACTCTACCTCCAAAGACTTTAGAGTCGTCATGCAAATCCATTGACAGGCTAGGAGAAATAATAGCCTATGCGGAATAATGATGGATGAATCAGAAGCACGTGCACCACTAATGGCTAACTGACGACCATCATGACGAGAATGACTTCACATAAAGGCCCTCCAGATGTGACTTGATACTCAAAAAGCCACTCCTCATCATATACTTCGGCAATAAGATGACTCATGTTAGCATTGTCTAGTACATAACTACCAGCATCTATCTGAATGTTGGCCTCGTGTGTAATGTCAAAATGCATCTGATTTTGTAAACATGTAGAAATTAGTCCTCGGATTGGACAACCCACACAAACACCATAAGATATAGAACCTTCTCTGGTTGCTCCAACACTTTCCTGTATATGATTACCTCTCTCTGCAGCATGTAAATCGATATTCCAAGCCTGAAAAGAAACAATTGAACCACTGGAAGAACTATCATTAGCCGTATGTGTCTCATGAAAAACTGTAAATGGATGAGGCTAAAAATTTGAATTAACCTCTGGGCAGTTCACTACTGATTGTGTTTTTTGAATCTCACATTCTACAATCATGGGATCAAATCTAAAAACAACTTCTTCATTATTCATACAAATACAAATCATCACTAAGAGCACAAATAGATCGAGAATGCAATTTGTCCATACCTTCACCAGGCTTGATCATCACATTATCAAAATTTTCAGCCCCACTTTTGCATGCATACATCCCATTTATTGAATCAGCATCATAGGTAATAGGAAATTGAAATGAGACCCTATGAGCTTGTGCAATGTCTCCTACCTCTTCTTGTGACTTTCCATTTTCTTCATAAAGAAATTCAAATGCTAAGTATTTAGTAGAAGTGCAAAGATTTGATTGTTTCATCTCTTCTAATGTTAAATCAGGATCGTCAAAAACAAAGAGTTTCATGTTTGAATTTAAGAACTCTTTCTCAGCTTCATATGAAACCTTTCTATTATTTGGTCTTTTTCATCCATGTCAAAATTAAATATTTCTGATTCAGGAGAAATTATAGAATCATCCATACCTTCTTTCATATCGTTTGAGGCATTTCTGGATGCATCCATTTCAATTTCCGTAATGTGACCATCTTCATTCAAAACTCCACATAAAAAGTCATCATTCAATCCCTTTAGGAACTAGTTTGGAATGATAGTGATATTGGGCTCTTCTAATGGTAATTCTTCATTATTCTCTTCAGCAAGAGTAGATGATTGTTCTATTTCACTCCTTTTTATATATGCTGAAAAAAATTATGGTCTTTTACTTTCATCCTGGCTTAAATATTTTCTTTATTGCTAATTGTGATTCCATGGCATGGACAAATTTATGGGCTCAACTAATGTTTGCACACAGTCTTGTTCACTAAGAACAGAAAAATTATAAGAAACTTGATCCTCATTAGTCTTTTGTTTAAAATCTTGGAGAGAATAGAACCTGTCATGCAAACTTCTAAGCAGTGATGCAGATTTGTAATCTTTGGATGGATGCAACTTCCTCTTCTCTGCTTCAGAGATGCTAGCTTTGAGATTATTCCATAATAAATGAAGTACTTCATCATTTTTAGATAATATCTCTTCAATCATTGGCATAGGTCTTCTTCTAGCTTTAAATTGTGTTTCTTTGGCTTGCCTGGAATCTAACCATTTTTTGAGATCTTCATATAAAATAGAGTTGCCAACCTCACTCATTCGATGAGGTATCTTCAATTTACTAGAGAATAATGATGCAACACTAATCTTTTCTAATCCCTAGAAGAGTCACCAAAACTTTGTTGGTTTACAGTTTTGTCCCTCATAAACAACTATAGAAAAATGACTCGAATGCCCAAATAGAAGGACAAATAACACCGACAGTTAGAGAAGTTGCCATTAAATTGGCAACCTTCCTCTGAATTTTAGAGGTACAGCTCCCTCCTAAAATATTCAACGAATGAAAATGTGGGGTATACTTTTGACCAGGAAGCAGGAAAGGCTTACTAACATATACACATAACCATGAAAGTATATGTGAAAGATTAAAACTAAAATGAAGGAGATGTAGGTTAAATGAATTACAGTTCACCTACCCTACAACTTCAATAGGTAAACAAGAGAAGATGAATAGCAAAACATTGTCAAGAGATGATTTTATCATGAATTCAAAGATTTAGAAATAAAAATCCCCACAATTCGTTATCATAGAAACTATATTGGAGAATGATTACATACACACACAGGGATTTGCAATCTAAGGAAATCATAAATGAATTCACAGATTCATAAACATCTTCCTTATTTCTCCCAATACAAAATGAGTTCACAGACTCATCCTCCTGTATAACAAATTATAGCTGAAAAGAAAAAGTCTACTCTTACTACCTCCCCTGTTCCACTGAAGCTCCCAGAGCCAAAAAGATAAAGATGCCCTTCTTCCCTCTACAGATCACATATTTATATGTTTGTTCACCGAGACATTATGATTTCTATAACTGCCTCTCTTGAAAATAATTTGCCTATTCTTTTCTCGTATAACTGATTCTTGAAAGACATTTTTTTTACTTATATGACCTTTTTGCAAAATATACCACTTCAATGCATTTTCACCACGTAATTTATTCATTTATCCAAATAACCTCATAGGATTGCTTTACTTAATTTCATTACATTAGTGGACATGGCCCACTTTCTCTAAAAGCAATGGAATCATAGGTTATTATTTCAATTTCACTCAGCACAGAAATTACCACCAATACCAGCGCAGCATGTAAACCATTATATGACATTGATACATCATCAACATATTCTGCTTTATTAGTCGTCTGAAGCTTTGTTGCAAGGTGCACAACAGGAAGGCCAATTAATGTTCCCTTTTGAGGACTTTCATAACTCTGGACTCCATAAGAGGACGGCCTACTAAATCTAGAAATAGCCAGTAAACATTGAAAGCTAGCTATTCTTCGATGTTCAGTGATGAGATATGTAAAATTTCTACCAATAATTTCTTTGAAAGAAAGATCCTCTTCCTTGGAATATCTCCAAGGAAAATCCTTTTCACAGAAGCGAGAAATTCCATTCATTGCCGCAAACGTATCAATGTGAACCGCATAGGTATAAGATGTATTAGAGTGGAAATCTTTATTATGCAGAGCATTTAATGCATAACCAGCTGGATAGTTTGCATAAGAAGCAACACTCATTATAATAGAGAGTCCTAGACTTGCAAAGAGTGAGCTTATCATGCCAATATATGCTCGCTTCCAAATGCTCTTACTCCTGTTATTGTAAATTTGTGTAGCTGCAACTGCTGCTAAAAGATTGAGCATGGGAATAGCCGATATTATGAACCAGAGCTCCTTGTGTGAAAGCTTGGAGTAAAGTATAATAAAAGTCAGGATGGGTAGTACATATTGTTGCATCCTTTTTTTAAAGAATTATGCCTATAAAGCATAGAGGGAAAGCCACCAACAACGATCTTGGAAGTGCTCAAGTAAAATACCAATGTACAAGAAACACACCCCATTCAGAGCTGTGATTCAAGATAGAATTAAACCATGAAACCTCCATTTCAGGCCATAAGAATATTTTCCATATAATAGAGTCAACAAAGACTATAAATCCTATGCTTAAAAGAGATGTCACTGTACAGCATCGATACTCCTAGCTCCTTTCCATTGTTCTTTACGAAGTCAACAATTCAGTGCAAAAGCACTAAATCACTTATCCATTTGGTGGAAATATTTTCTTGGAATGCATGTCCTCAAACAGACTCTAATAATGCTCAAACCTAGAAGCAATAACATTGAGATTTGGAGTGGTACTTGAATGGTATGCATTAAGATCTTTAAAGTATTGTTGTTGAAGTCTCCCACCAAACATCTTTCGAAAGTTGGAACTTTCCGCTTCATAATATGTTCTGGATATATTTCCCTCTAAATCTCCCGCAAGTTTTTGACTTAAAGAAGGCTTCGAGGAAAATGAGACTATAGTGAGGGAACGTTGAATCTTTGAACCTTTGAACCTTTGAACCTTTGAACTTTTGACAATGAGGTTCAACTCGAAAGTTCAAAGATACAAAATGAGTTACACAAAGGGACTAACAAGGACTTTTCAAGAAAATATTGAATTTTGAACCATTGAACCATTGAACTCTTGAACTCTTGAACCATGAGAAGGGTTCAAGTTCGAATGTTCAATTCTACAGTAATTTCGTAAGTAAGATGATAGGCGGATGTATTTTTAATAACAACGGGATGACTTGAGGAGTGAACATATTGACCAATAAAGAAAAATGGTACATCAATGTTTGGTTGAGAAAGGATTATGAAAAATTGAATAAGGGTAAATAGAAGGGTAACAATGTGGAATGGTTTTATTGCTTGGATTTTGTTAGATTTTTAATTTTTTTCAATTTTTGAAATGTTTTGATTTTTTGGGTTTTTTATTTTTGAACATTAATGGATTTACAATTTGAGTAGCCTGTATGCTAGATACCAATGACAAGGGGAACAAAGTCTAGGTGCAAGGGAATGAATGGGATTAGACAAAAGGATCATGATAAATGGATAGGATGGATGATAGTGGATGAATGAATGGATCATGATAAATGGATAGGATAAAAGGATAGGCTATGGAATGGAATAGATGTATGTGTAAGAGAGCAAGGATGTGATCTCCAAGGACTATGTCGCATAGAAATAACATGCCCCATTCTAGATAGTAGACTTAGGCTTTTTCATGACAATGCTTAGGATAATGGGATGATAGGATGGATTGGATAAGATGGATAAATGGGTAATGACTAGAGGATACTGATAGGATTGGATTGGAAAGGACCATAGGATAATGTCAAGATAAGGTATGTCAAGAGATACCCAAAATATGTTTCAACATTTTGCCCCCGTGTCTTTATCAAAATCAAAAGGAGGAAGGGAGGATGGATGGACTCAATATGATAGGAAAGTAGGTGGGTGTAATGGATAAGGATGGTAGGATAAGATAGTATAAGACATGATAGGATGGAAAATGATATAATGGGATAGATCGTTTGGATGAGACAAGGTGCCCCCAAGTGTAAGTGACATAGAAGATCAACCTACACATGATGCCTATTCGCTAGGTTTTCATCATGGTACTTATCCAAGGCACCTATTTGCTAGGTTTTCACCGTTGGATGAAGGGATTTCTCTTTACTTTTTTTTTTGACTTTTTTGAATGGGAAAGGGGGGATATGGATGGGTGAGACTCAAGTGTCTAGTTCCACGTAATGTTATAGTCCCATTAGAGAAGGATGTCATCACAAATGGACCATGTCAAGTCATTATGCTCAAGATGTTGGTAGGGTGATTGCGTGAAAGTGAGATGGATAAGGTAGATAGTGGATTATGATGTGGATTATGTAGGGGTGAAAGTGGATTATGATGGACTTATGCAAAAGCATGGACCATAGGAAGGTGATGGGGGAGATATGTAGGATAATGAGTGAATGATGGAGTGATGGAGGTGTGAAAATGAATCGTGACCAACGGTTGCACACACCGTGATAAACATGGAAGCTTTTGAGTGGATGGAGGTGTAGGAAGCAATGGCGATGTTTGCTTAGTGGATGGATGACGTAAGCATTTAGGGACCCACATAGACTTAGTATTTTTATGATTTTTGCTTTGCATGTGGGATGGAGGAATTTGAAACTTTGGAATGAAATGGCATTTTTGAATGGAAGAGGATGGTTAGGATTTTCGGGATGTGGATGTCTCATTTAATTTTCTTGATTTTTTCTTAGGTACCCATACCATTTTGCTTTTGGACTTTGCTTTTAGAGGTATGGGTTTGGAAGGATTTTTGAATGTACCTTGCTTTGAATTTTTGGATTGATTTCCTAAGGTATTAGGACCCTTAGGATGTTTGGCTTTATATGTAGAGGCATCCAAATGTTTATTTTTAAATCCCAGGTGGTGGGTGGAAAGGGTGGAAGTTTTATGTTTACACAATGTGTGCGTTTATTGATCAGGATTAGGAATGTGAGGGAATTTATGGATGGTAGGTATGTTAGGTGTTGGAAGCAATGGTGGCAAAGCGGATGGAGGGATATTAGGAGTTGGAAGGAGTGGAGGTAAAGTGGATGGTGGAAGGTGAATGGTCACATGCTTTTGACATTTATTGGATGAGGGAGGTGGAATGGCAACGTATGTTTTAGGAATATGATGGGGTTTATGATGGAAGGAAGTGGATTTATGAAGTGTGGAGGAAGCACCAACATTGTTAGATTGTTGACCTTAGGGTGTGTATCTAAGGCCAAATGAGTGAGGAGGGACCTTGACATGGATTGGCTCCAAAATGCCTTGTTCATGTAGGCCTAAACCTTTGCCTTGGTAGTTCATGTTTTGGAGCATACGATTCACTATAGGACTAGGTGTAGTTTGGACAGTAGACTTGAGTTCATAATTGGATGGAGAAGGTAAAGTGGATAATGGTTGTTGGTGTTCTAGGGAGGAACACTCATGCATGAATGTGGATAGACTAGTAGGATATGGTGGATTTGAAATGGGATCAATGGTGGATGTGGAAGGATGATTAGGATTTTTCTTATGTTCACTGGGATCCAAATTATTTGTTAAATCTTCTATGTTTGCTTTGGAGGCACATGTCTCATCATGACAAGTGGAAGGTGTAGGATCATGGATTGGGCTAGATGGAGGATGACTAGGAGCAATTTGGATGTCTTGCTCATGGATTATAGGATTATGGATAGGATCAAGGTGCTCATGGATAGCTTCTTCATAGGTATCATCTTGATCATAAAGAAGGTAAATGTTATGGATAGGTTGGATGGGGATGATTTGATCTTGATTAGATTTAGGGGCTATTGTTTCTTCATGCTTAGGATCGTGCTCTTGATATAACTCTTGGTTTTCTTGAATGGAAGTGGAAGGCTCATTAATAAGCTTGATAGCTTCTAGATCACATGATGGGGTTAGAAGACTAGTCAAAGTGTTTAAGGACTCATGGGGAGGCTCAAGAATAGGTGTTTGATGACATGGAAATGTTTTATTCCTGGCTAGTATCCAATGGATCACATCCTTTGCAAGGGTATGGGTGAATGGACAATATAGGGGGTGGATGATAATAGTGGAAGTTGAAGGCTTAGGATTAGGATTTGTTGGATGGATAATGGGATTAGGATTTGGGCTAGATGGAAAGATAATGGAATTAGAAGGATTAGTTTTATCCAAGACAATCTTACCACAATCTTCTAGGTTCTTGACTAATCTTTGAAATCAGACACAAGTGGATATGGTATGGGCCTTATACCTATGGTATGCACAATAATGGTTTTCATTACACCCTCTAGGTTTAATCATAAATGGAGAATATGCTTTGAACGGGTATAGCTCAATCAAATTTGCTTGGACCAATTTCTCTAAAAGTATCTCCATGGAATCTTTTAATGAAGGATTAGTGGAACACGGGGATGAAGGTGATGAAGGCGATGAAGGGCTTGATAAAGGTGTTGGGATGGGACTAGTTGACTCATGTGTTGGCATATGATTGGATGGTGAAGGTGACTCAAAGGAGGCACTTGCTAGGTTGGTTTCTCCCTTGTCAAAGGATTTTAGGCCTTGCATAAGATGACTTGGACTTTCTTGATCTATGTACATAGGGCCATTTGGACATTTGATTTCCATGCGGATAGGTTTGGTGATGAGGTGGCATGATAGGACTTGTAGCTAAAAGGTCTTGTGAGGTGGATTGTTGTGGAGATTGGTTGATGTTGAAAGAAATAGGGTATGATGATGTGGCATTGTTATGGAAAGATGTTGGATAAGGTGATGTAGAATGGCCTTGATAGGATGATGAAGTGGGATTAGGTGATATGGCATGACGTGATAAGTGGGTGGATTAGATTGGTATGAAGTGGGATAGGTTGATGTGGAATTGATTTGATGTGTGGATGAATTGGGTTTTGGATTTGGAGGAGAGGCTCCTCTAATTGTGACCTTTGGTCTTGGATTGTCTTCATGACTTGTATTTGGAGGATATCTACCTTCAATTGTGACCATGGGTCTTGGTTTGCCCTCATGATTTCAATTAGGAGGATAGCCACCTTTAATTGTGACAATGGGTCTTGGTTTGTCTTCATGATTTGGATTAGGAGGAGGGGCTCCTCTACTTGTAATTATAAGCTTAGGTCTTGTCTCATGATTAGAGGGATAACCTCCTTGAATTGTCACCTTGGGCTTGGAATTTGTCTCATGATTAGAGGGGAGCCCCTTGAATAATTACGACCATCTTGACAAGTGTTGACTAGGACTAGGTTGATGATGATGTGGAGATGACTTGGATATGATTAAGAATGGCAAGATTGTATGAATTGGATTAATTAGGATGATGACTAGGATGATTAGGGGTTGATTAGAAAGAAGGTGGTTTGGAATGATTAGAGTTTGAATTATGGTGACTTGGATATGATTAGGAATGAAGTGGCTAAAAATGGGTGATTAGGATGAATGTGATTGTATTTGAATGTGTTGGAAAAATGAGTTGAATGACTTGTCTTTATGTGTGTGGTGTTTAGCTTGATTAGGCAATGTTCAATCAAATGATCACACATGTACAAACATGATTCACTCACGCAAGACACATAAGCAATTTTAGATCTTGAAAATGAAATGTAATGATGATTAAACAAGCACACGTGGAAGACATATGAACAAACCCTATGACTAGTCAAATGGGGTATGGCCAATTAGGTCTTAGGCTGTGTTTACATGAGGTTGACTTGGAATTTGAAAGTGAAATCCTGCCACATAGCTGGGAGAAAGGGGTAACCCACCCTTCACCTTCACTTCCCAAAGGTATAAAGTTCTTTGGGGCTTAGCCAAGAGTGACAAGATTCCAACTCTCAATGAGGGTGTCTTTCAATTCAGCCTCAAATGAGGTCGTCCCTAGGGGTGATGAAATCCCCTAGTAGGCCTCCTAGGAAAGGGTAAACAAAAGTAAATCAAGTGAGGTGTTTTTGATCTCCAAGATCACATTGCGGTGCGAGGAGAGAGCATACACACACACACACACACACACACTTGACTCACACTCACACTCGTAAATTAACCCTTAGAAAATGAAATGTGTGTGTGAAAATTAAATGGATAAGAGGTGTTTTTTATTCTCAAGATCACACGAAGTGCATGAGAAGAGCATAAACACCCCTAATCACATGCAAATTCACCAAACAATTCAAGCAATGGTTCTTTTTAAAGCCCAATTCCAAATGTGTGATGGAAGACACTTGTTGATTTTATGCCCAATTTTTGATGTGATTGCTAAAGCAATATTCGTTTTAAGCCCAAATTGAAATGTGTGATGCAAACAAGATTGATTGATCAAATGAAAGAGATGAATGATGAAATGGATACACCTAATTATTTCATTGTCCAAGTTGATGTGTTTGATGATCCTGATGTTGTTCCAACCCCTTTGATGCTCCTACAAGCCACCAAATTTGAAAAGTCCAAGTAACTTTGCAAAGAAGAATGATTATACAAAAAAGAGAAATCTGATGAAAATGAACTGATATAGAAAAATTAAGTGCATAAACAGATTCTAGATGAAATTCTATGCAATTTCAAAAAAAAATCATTGAAAAAGGATAAAAAAACACAAAAGTTATGTGCATTTGAAGTTTGAAATCAACTTTGACTTTGACTGATAAAAAACCCTAAAAAAAAGTATAGTCACCTAAAAATTTCATCACAACTACAAAGTTTCTCTCCTAGCTTTCCAACGAGTCCAATTTTGTGAAAATCTGCCTCTGTATGGCCAAGTTATGTTCAAAAGAAAAAAATAGTCCTCTTAGAGCATATGGATGCAAAGAGGGGTAGGCTGACTGTTTGACTGTAACATTAACCTTTGGTGGTTAGTGCAAGAATGTTCACATGCACGGTCTGGATTTGGATAGTTAAACCTAGCAGCTAATGTCTGGAGTTGGTAGTTAGAACTCAACCGCTAGAGGTTAGCGCTGGACTTGCTCACATGGGTAATTAGTTCAAGTTGGAGGTTAAGGGCCTGTGGGTGGTTAAGAGTTAAATTAGGCCCTTAGTCACTGATATGACCAAGGGCTTAGTGGATGGAAAAAAAAGAGGAAGGTATAGGGGGCTAACTGGCCACCCCGTGGTCACTAAAGTGACCTAGCTCTGCGGTATAAGGGCCTAAAACCCTAACAGTTGATGGTGCTAAGTTTTGAGGGACTGCGGGGGCATACAATCTAAGGGCTTGAAGCCTTTACTCCATAAAAGGCGGTGATGAGTAGTCTCAAAACCTTGGTAGAGATGACGAAGGGACTAATGGAGGTGACCAGGTTGTCCAAAGGCGGCGACTATTTGTTAGGAGCGATAAGAGGCGAAACGGTGCTGGGAGTCATAAGGGGCAGTGAATGGGTCTATAGGGTTCACGGTTGACTAAAGGCTACGACGAGGTTAATAAGAGCCAAGAGGGGGAGGGTTTTGGAGGTTCAGTGGGAAGAGGAGATATGCAGAAAGGAGCAACAAAGAATGAGTGTCAATCGGGAGGAATAAGGGCGGTGGAGGAAGTTTAGAGGTGGTGACAAGAAGGAATCCACAGGGTTTTGACGGGGTGAAGATTGAGCATGAACACCAACAATTAGGGTTTCTACGCAGCCAATAGTGGAAGGAGATGAGCTTCATGGGCAGTTGACTCATCGACCTGCAAGCAAACATTAAAAATGACACCTAAAATGCAAACCATAATCCATGCAAGTGCAGGCAAACCATTAGCTTGTAAAAGAAAACTAAAAACCAATAGAGTGACCATGGACCCTGTGCAGGAGGGTACGGTATGTCTGTATGGATCTGTACAGTATTGACTATTGTACTAAAAAAAATTTGGCCAAAAACAAAAAATTTCACAGTGAGAAAAACTAGTCAAAATTTATGTCAATTTTCATTTCTCAGGGCTCCTGATCACAATGGTGCAGTCAGTTTTCACCTAGGACACAACCTGCAATAAGTCACTTCAAAAACTCAAGCAAAAAATGTTAAAACCTTGCAAATTTGATCACAAAAAACCTGCAAAACGAGGGTTACACCACCGGGCGTGCCAAATGAGATCATGAAAAATTGACATGAAGGAAATGATAACAAAAGCAAATCAAACGAATGCAAACCTCATATCGACTCATGATCCATTGATAGGGTTGAGAGTGCTGCACCTAAAGCACTCTAGCTTTACCCAAAGAGATGAATGTTGATTGCTTGATTTAGCAGCATAACGATAGGATAGGGATTGGTAGATGGAAGATTGGATGAATGCACAAGATTGATGGATGAGAGATTGAGAAGAAATTTTGATAGCATGTGGATACTAGAAGAAGATTCATTAGAAATGGCTCAAGAGAGGCTAGGTTTATAGGAAAGACCTAGTTAGAATGGATGGACAAGATCGATTAGGGTTTGGAAGACATGGATGGCTAGGATTGATTAGGTTTACTTGCACCTCAGGAAATCATAGTCATGTGACAAGTGTGCAAAGGAGAATGAAAGGAGTCTAATTCAAATATTTTATTTAAATTAGCTTGCACATGTGATCTGTATTAAATGCAAGATGTACTACCTGACATGAGACAAAAGGAAAGTGGACAAGTGTTCAATTGTGATAAAAAAGAATCTAATTTAAATAAAAGATTATTTAAATTAATTTGACATGTGAAGGGATTAAGTGGATGATGTAGCATGTGACACTTGTTTGAATAAGATGAAAGGTGAATGATTTAATTCAAATATTTAATTTGAATTATGTGAGGAAATGTGAAAGGGGATAATTTAAATAAATATTTTATTTATTTAAATTAGAGGAAAGGGGAAATTAATTAAATAAAGTGGATTTATTTAATTAATTGGGAATATGATTAAGTTGGACAAATGGGATTAAGATGGGATAAACTATGACCTAGGGATAAATGGGATTAAGTGGAATGAGGTTAGATGAACTAAGATGAACTAGAATTTAGGGGAACACATACAAGTTCATGTCAACAATGTGTTGTGTAACCAGGATCTAGGGCAAAGACATACAAGGTCATGTGTAAACAAGATCTAGACATATTTTAGTGTCTACACCCTCTTTTCCCAATTTTAAAACCCCCTCATCTACCACTACAAATCAGCTTACAACAGAGCAGTCTCGACGTCATAATTTCCCAAGTTTCAAAGGCTCTCTCCCTCCACAAGACCTTGTTCCTATGCAAACCCAATTTATCACTCCTTAGGAACAAATTTTCCAAGAACCCTCTCCCCTCCAAGAAATTCAAGGAAATATCCAAGCCTCTTACCCTGATACTATTTTACTTTTCATAGGTGGACCTTTTGTCTACCGGTCTAGTTGGTGGGATGCATTAGAGGTGGAGGTGGATGAAAAAGAAACCAACGAGGAACAACTGTTGTTCCTACACTCATAGAGGTAGAATTGTTTGAACCTCTTACACCTGTGAGTAATGTTAATTCAAATAAGGGTTTGAGTCCTTTGGATTTTAGTTCTTTTGGGTCTTTTTCTCATGCATTTGAGCAAGCAAGCAAAGATGGAATGCAAAGATTGCATGGCGAGAACCTTCAACTATAGAGACAACTTGAGATGAATCCAATGGAGTTGTAGTCGATTGAGGAAATTGAGGAGGAGATTGTTGTAGTGGCTCCAGAAGTTGACGACTCCACCCTATTTTATGAACTGCCTAGTTATATTGAAGATACAAATGGCATGCAAAAGCCAACATTAGCTATGGTTCTAGAACAACATGAAGATGTTGAAGGCCATGTAAGGTGATGGCATGTAAGGTTGAGTGTGGCAATGAGGTTCCAGCTTTTGAAGAGCAAATAGGAAGCCATATACTGAGAAATGTAGAGGCTAATATTACATGCATATTAGAGGCACTCCCATATTTTATTGAAAATGATGATGTGGAGATTGAACACAGGCAAGAACAAATTGAAGATTTGTTCTTGATTATCCAACAAAGATATCAACTTCTTGGTACAGGAGATTTCACCATTGAGCATGTGCAGGGCTCATTTTCTAAGCCTAATTTAGAAAGTCATGAGCATCCCATTCATAAGGTGGAAGCAGCCATCTTTCCAAACTGTGTAGTAGTTAGAGCATTCAGACCAACAAAAGGTTGTAGAATCAGAGCATGAACAAGAATGCAATAGTGATTGCTTGCATTCCATTTGAAGGGGATGCCCTATAAGGTATTTGGCCTAGCTAAAGACATATCATGAGGAATTACCACTTGCCATGCTCACTCTTGAGCATGAAGTTGAGCATCAAGATTAGAGGAATAAACCCAGTCACTTACCTCCCAACAATTGCATCAACAATTAGTTCATGTGGGTAAGTGAGTTTGATTTTACTCTCAAAGTGGTATTTCATCAATTTGTTTCATGCCCACTCTTTTTCTACATCTTCTTAGCTATCTACAAGATGGGAAAGCATTGTAAATTTGTAAGAAAAGGCAACTAATTTTAGGAACTAGTTAATGGCTTTGTTTAAGTCAAGTTTCTAGTTGGCTAGTTTAGGTTTAGGATAGGTTTGTTTCTGTTTTAGTTTTTCTTTTCCCTAAGTGTTGTTGTACAGGCTACACTCTCATTAGGAGAATGTAGGCCTCGTTTCCCCTTTTGGTGTTGTTTTGAAGGCATGGTTTCAGTTGTTTTAGCCTACTGCAATCCCTTTTTGACCCAATGCCCAATGGATGCTTAAGGCCACTAGTCCATTTGTTTAGTAGGCAAACATCCCTGAGAGGTCACCAAAATGTTGACCTATTTTCCCCTTCCTAGAGTCAAATAGCCCAGCTTAAAATGTTGAAAATCTTGTTGAAATTGGTTAAGTGTTTGGTATTCTTTAGTTTTTAGGGTGTTTTCCCCCAAAATTACTTAAGAAAAATCCCTTGAAAAAACCCAGAAAAACCTAGAAATTTTAAGTCTTTTACCTTAGTTGACAAATTGTTAGGTTCACGAACCTGTCATTTTGCCGATAGAAGGAATCATTGATAGGGCTAGGCAGGAAGAATTGCAACTTGTAAAGGTAGAACGAAGGATAAAGATAGGCCAGAATCAAAATTTGACTAAGGCAAATAAAGGGGAATGCCCTATCGGCAAATTGTCAAAAGTCTGAACTCTTGAAAAGTTTGAGGTTTCCTAAAATCATCGATAAGGCGATTTATCAGTGAAGATAAAGGACAAAAGGTCGAAGGTGAAGGCAAAGCATTAGTTCATAAAATCAAGATTTTACCGACAAAGGGTAATGGAACTAAGAGAAGCCAATGGTTCGCAAAGGCCAAGTTTTGCCAACCAAAGAGAGGAAAGATTTCAAAAATAAGGTAAGGCAAGCTTGGTTCGAAAAGATGGTTTTTTGTTGACAAGGCAAAAAAGAGGAAGCTAAAACCAGGAAAAAGAAAGAAATGGCTCTATCGGTGAATCCATAAGAATCAAAACTTACTGAACAGTTCTAAATTTCCTAAAATTGCCGATAAGGTGATTCTTCAGCAAAAGGCAGCCAAGTTCAAAAATTGCAAACTTTGCCGATAGAAAGAAAGGAAAAGAAGCAAACAGAGATAGTTCACAGAAGTAATATTTTGCTAACTGAAGACCAAAGAGTAAAGTGAAAAGACAAAGGAAGAGATGGTTCATGAAAAGGTAATTTTGTCAATAAAGAGAACAAAGAGAGATAGCGACAAAGTTCATAAAAATCAAGAATTGCCAACAAAGGGAGAAGACATCCATAGTTTGGAAAAGTCAAAAATTGTCGATAAGGGGAAAAAGGATGAAGCAAGAATAGTTCTTGAAATTGAAAAGTTTCTGACTAAAAGATGAAAATATATAGAAGGCAAAGACAGAATAGTTCATGAAAGATAGATTTTGTCGATAAGGCAAAATAAAGGCCGAATTTTAAGTAAAGTAGAAATAATGAAAATAGAGCTTGTAATATATTGTAAGCTTTAAAATATTTGAAATTAAATATTTTAAAGTGTTGTAAAATCTTTGCATAGGGTTTTAGCAGGAAAATATATTTCAAATATCTCCATCAACCATTAATGAAGATCAAATCTGCCCAGCTACTTCATCTCCAAATATTTCACATTTATTGTTGTAGATGGATCAATCATTTACTTCCATTAAGGCAACAAATATCTCCCAACTGCTCCAAGATAAAGATATTTTATGTATTTAGGTTTTGCAAATAGACATTCTTTTGGCAGAAATATCTTCTGACAGACCCATGGGACGAATTTATTGTAGTAGGTGACTTAGGTCCATGAATGAAATGCTATAAATTGATGAAAAGCAATGTAATGAGGGTTGGATATAGAGACCTTTGTTTGTGTTCAAACAGAACCCTCCTCTTCTGTAGTCGTGCCTCTTTAATCAATACACATTGTGTTTTTTACCTTTTCATGTTGTTCTTTAGCTTTGTGTATATTTAGAACTGGTTATTGTTTGTGAATGTTTAATTCCTTGCAATCATTTTCTTATCTTTACCTCTGTTAATATCTATATGATTTGTGTGAATTTATCAGTTGTATTTTATTATTCTGTGCATTTTAGCTTTGTGGGTGTTCTATATTCAAACCTGGTGAATCACCTTTACATTTCAATTTCTACTTCTTCCCCTTTACATAGTAGTGATTAGATTAGGTTTAGTATTAGCATACTCTAAATCTCATATTCAGAAAAGGAACCGGCCTTCTCTAGAGGTTTGATTTCCTTCGCAGGGTCCCACTCCTAGAAATCACTCCAATAGCACTTCAACACAGGGTGCAAATCCAAGTGACAACAATGACACAAATATTTAATGCACCTAGACACCACTAATATATAAATGCATGTAAGACAACTTGTAATATGCCAAGTGTCTTAGTGCTATGACATGAGACAATTAATGCAAAAATACTAAATGCACCTAGATGTACATTATTCAGTGCACCTAATGACACCTAAGTAAGCTTAAGTAGACTAGTGTGATGAGGACCTAGAAATGACGAACTAGGTAATATCTCTTTTTAGTGCTAACAATCACAAACCCCACGGGACCGTGGCTCCCTGTGTATAGGGTAGATTGTGGGTTTCGGCCCTGTCGTCCCACAACCCTAAACTATTTTGTTTTGTTTTTTTTTTTTAATATTTTCTTTTTAAATGTTTTTTTAAGTAAAAAAACAAGCTTACAAAATTTGTTATTTAAACTTCAATGCATATTCAGAAGCTTCTCATAAATAATATGAAATATAATATATTTATTATTTAAAATTTCATGTGTGTTTATGTATATATATAATACATATTATATATATATATGGAAGAAAACCAATTTATTATTAAAACTTCAAATGTGTATTATTTATTTCACTTCTTTTTATTAATCATACACTTAATATTTTCCACTTGTTGTATTATAAAATCTTAGCAATCCATATTTATTTTAACATATCATGATTCCAACACCATTTTCTTAAGAACAATAAGTTCAAGAAATAAATCATTCAACACTTTTAATCCACCACACACAAGGTTTAATCTCCGATTTCTATTAGATGAAAAAAGTGATAATATTATTCAAAATTATCTTCCCTAACTAGTACCAATACAATTCTTTTAAAATCTAAGGGTACACATTTTGCATATATATTAGAAAAAATTCCTTCAACTAACATATAAGATTAAATAAATAAAGTTACAATCTTAATCTATCTATGTTCTAACACTTGATACATTTAATACAACTTTACAAGATGAGTATCCATCCCTAAAAATTATGGATACCTCCTTACAATAGGTTACATAGTAAGACATCACATGTTTTTAACAAATAACTAGTTTAGCAAATGCATTTAAACTTCCTAAGCATTATTTCCATCACAATGAGGATATATTATCCTTTGATCGCTTTAATTATTTTTGATACATCACAAGATAGAATTTAACTTATTCACATGAGTACAACACTACATTCTACTACAACTATAGGCCCTCTCCAAAAACCACCTTCCAAGATCTGAACAATATGTTGAGCAACCAGTGGGGAGCTTAAAGCTCTCCACCCATCCAATATGACATCATAAAGCCATTGGAGGCTCTAGTCATCCCCCGAGATAGGAGAATCAATGAGGACCCAAAGGCAAACAAGCTAAAATAAAAACAAATCAACCAAAACAAACATACAAATTTAAGATCACACAACACACAAAGGAAGCATGAGCATCCATAACATATCAATCTCAAGGTGAGTTCTCTCAAGAACTTCCACACACATAAGTTAAACACATTTTCTTCAATTTTTTAAATGTACACATCCTCACAATCATCTCATACATAAATCTCAACAAAGAAAATTAATCCCTAAAAGGAGGTCCATATGAGATTTACAACTTCTCAAAATCACATCATACAAAGCACATAGATGAAACAAGATTATTCAAAATAAAGAATTCACAAGGAATAACCCCCAAAGAAAAGAGAATCAAAATACTTATCTCCCTTCTTAGAGCTTGTTGAAAAGAATATCCTCCTTCCTTCTTCAAACTCCTCCTCTTCCCAGCATGAAACCTTCAAGCTCCCATGCATGGATTCTTCTCCCAAAAGCAAAGCTCCTATAACATACACCCCTGGTATATGTCAGCTCTGTATGTGTTTTTGTGTTTTTTCTAATGGTTTTTAGTTTAGGTTTTCAATGCATGTTTTTGCAACATTGACATAGAAAATGCAACATATATGGAAAACCTAGAAAAACTAGAATAGATATCAACAAAATAACACCAACCCAGATTGTATTTAGCCAAAATATGAATTATGAGTACATACCCATATCACAGTTTACAGCTTCATCCAAATGGTGTAGCCAGACCAACAACAATGCCACTGAAAATAGCTCACAACTCCATAGAAATAAAAGATTTTGTATTACAATCAGCAGCAACAATAGATAGAGCATTGGACACCAAAATCTAGATCAATAGACACCACAAATTGATGAAGAATGACAATCAACAATACCCACATCCACCTATGGTGGTACAACCTCTATGGTTGTATATATCAGCATCAAATACACAAATCACAACCTGAAGTAACTCTATTTTTTATCAGCAAACCCTTCCTACTTGTGGCGACCAATCTCCAACTCCGAATGACCTCAAACAAGATCAAAACAACTCCTAGGAAAGTGTACGACCCTCTAACAATATGACTTGTAACAGCAAGGTATGGACAACATAAAAACCACTCTATAGCAGTAAATTTAGTCACAAATGCAATGTTTCCTGCCCCACAAATCTTCTCTAATATTTGCAATATCAAACTCCTTGAGTAATCTCCATATCTTTCTCGAATAATCTTCAAAATGTATCCATTGGATGCACAAATGAGACTCCTAAATGAAGCCTCCAATAACCTCTCTTGATACGATCTTTCACACATGAGGAAAGGGATCAATGCAGGGGTTTTCATCTCAACACTGTCATAATCAAACCCTAGAGCCAAGCTCAAAACCACAAGCACAAATATCTCACAAAGAGAGCAAATTTCATAATCTTCGCATAACCAAATGAGGCTCACTTTAGTCTTTTTGTTTCCTCCCAACCCCCAATGCCCAAGATGAATTTCTTTTATTATTTTTAATTTGCAACTTAAAATCTCCTTATGTTCCCTTGTACCTTGGGCACCCATCTCCTAGTCATGTCACTTTTAGTTACAACTTTATTTTATAAAATGACATTATATTATAACTTAAAGTTATATTGGTCTCATAAAGTAACATAAGTTAAATCTTTAATTTAACTTATATTTTATCGAATGGAGCTTCTAGACATATCGTGACCATGGAAACTCATGCATCGATCACCCGCAACTGGCCCTCTAAAGATAGTAAGTGCTCGGCTCATGACTTACTATAAATAGTAAGTCCTTGGAATGACTTCCTAAACACCTTCATTAGCCTACGAAAGTTGAATTATAGGCTAACCTTGGTCCACTAGTGCAATGAGCTAGATGGGGGACATTACAACTCCAAAAATCTCTAAGAAAACAATTTCTCCAAAAAACAAATGCAATAAAAAGCCCCCCAAAATCTCTAAACTGTGAGCTTAAAAAGGAGTGTCATTTCACCCCTCAAAATCAAATGTGAATGACACATCGCACTCTTTCTCACCCTTGACCTAGTCGCCCCCACAATTCCCAAGTTGACAATACTTAGCAATGGCATTCACATGAGAAGAGATGAGCTCACACATGTGAGCTCACATGGTCTCTCTTCCCAAGTTAAGGTTCATCTCCCCATACCAACTCTTAGGGAAGGTCATAGGGTGGCTTGGTGGCTAAAATCAAGTACATATGCCTTGCCACATAGGAGCTCTCTTCAAGAGCTCCAAAAGTACTTTTTTCTAAGCCTAAAACAACTTTACACCCTTCCCCAAGTACCCTACCCATAGGTACTTGGGTTTGGGTCTTAAAAACATAATAAAAATATTAAAATTCTTTTTTTGACTCAATAAAATTGGGCTTAAAGATTCTATATGGGTTACACCCTAAACCACACTGTTGCCACATGCTCAAACACTTAAGCCTTAACACATGGCACCCAAACTTCAAAATAAACAACTTTAAATATGAAAATTTTCAACACTAAACATAATAAGGTTTAAAACATTCCACTTTTGAAGTAGACAATAGTAGGGTCCTGATGATTCTCCCATTGGTATTTTGCTCACCCTGCACACACAGTGTAATATTAGTTTTTCCATGACATATGTATGTAGATGAAGCGAGGAAACACAATTATACAATTTGTTCCTTAGTGATCGACCAATTTAATTTCACATATCTTGGATCCAAATTTGGTTCTAATCTACACATCCACTATCATGATCATTGATTAATGTGGTCACAACCCATCGATCAATAATATGGTAGTCCTTCCACAATATCTAACTTTTGCATAAGAAACACCATTCAAATTTAACCAAAATTTAAGAACTCAAAATCAAATAATTTTTATAGTAACCTAACTATATCATATACATAGTCTCGACATAAAAGGAAATCACCACATTGCCTTATTCACAATTTATAAAAGAATTCACTTATGGTGACAAGCACATATGTTTGATTTACAAGGAGATTTACTAACCAACTAACCTCACCACAAGCATAGTCTCAACTTTATTTCATGCAGGTTATCTCATTAAACATCACCACATTATCTTTTCAACATATTTTAATTCTCATATGAATGAACTTGAAAATTGTTCTGCAACTTTCCTGCTCAAACTCTGTTTGATCTTGCTTAGGTCATGGTGGTTGTCAACCCTGGGGGGGCCTTTGCCCTCGTTGGGCCCTCTGGTGGAACTTGTTGCTGCAAGTACTACATCGGGTAGTACTTCAAAGCATCAATCTCTAGCCTCGGTACTAGATCCCAAGGCTTGGAAAAAGGCCCTTCTCAAAGAAGAAATCAGGGTTGAAGAAGACTATGTTGCCTCTATGTTGTCAGAGACGAATAGAGGAATGGATCTCCTAATCCCAAACCTGATGGTGGATAAAATAATCTCATCCATGGAACTATCTCTAGTGGGTAAGTTCCAAACCCTAAGACCTAACATTGACATGGTGAGGAGATCGGTGGCCTTGAGATGGCATCTGAAGGGAAGTGTTGTTACTAGTGCCATGGTGGGTGGCCTCTTCCTATTTAAGTTTACAGCCAAAGAGGACCTTGTGGCAGTCTTGACAGGAGGACCCTGGCTTTATGGTAAACATAACCTCTATCTGGGGCATTGGAAACCAGGGTTTGACATGGCCATGGAGTTGAGCAGGTCGGCCCCAATTTGGGTCAGGTTGCCTGGGCTTCCTCTGGAATTTTTGGATGAGGAAATCTTCACCTAGATCAAAAATTCTTTTGGAAGATTCATTGCGTTGGACAACACCACTAAGCACAAAATGAGGTTAGTTTTTACTCACTTTTGTGTTAGCATAGACATCAACAGAACTTTGCCTAATACTATTAATATAAAGTCCAAGTATGGTAGCTGGGAACAACATTTGGTGTATGAGAATGCTACCACATTCTATCAAAATTGCTCCAAGAAAGGCCACTTGATGAATGAATGCAAACTCCTTAGGAACTAAAAAGTAAGGAAGTCTCTGAGGAGGAGAATGTTATGGAGGATTACCCATTTAAGGAGGACTTGCTAAACATTATAGAGTCCCTATCAACTTTACAGCATCTAGAAAGACAACCGGATCAAGGCTTTCCTAGAGCTAAATATCCACTATCAGAGTAGCAGAAAGGTAGGGATGTTCCTACTGGCTCAGACGAGGCAAAAGAAGGGGAGATTAAGATCTAGAGCCCCAAAGAAAAGATTAAAGCCGTGCTATAGAATGTTGATACAGGTGCGCAAGTGCCTAAAGGTGGACAATCTACTAAGTTGGCAGATTCAGAGATGAAGACTGTGCTATCCCCACCCAAAGTGCTTTCTCTTGGTGCTGGTCCGAGTTCCACATGGACTAACCATGATGGCTAGGTGACACCCAAAAAGAAGGGAAAAGGCCATTAGAAGAAGTCCACAGATGTGGGGACAGAGGGGAAGGCTGGCAAACTCTCTCAGAGAGAAACCAAACATAGAGAAGCAACCAAGAAAATAGCCATTGGGAGACAAAGCACTTTGGAGGCTCTCTCTAGATGACCATGCAAATGAAGGTCCTCTCTTGGAATGTAAGGAGACTGAACAGTCCTCAAGAGTAGTTCATGGTGAAGAACTGCATTTTTGAAAATAAGGTTGATATTATCCTTCTCTAGGAAGTTAAGATGTCTAAAGAAAACTTTAAAGGTATTGCTAACAACATCTGGCCCTCGGTAGACTACCTAATCAGCCCCTTAGTGGGGGCTTCTGGGGGCCTTGTCACTATGTGGAACAAGCACATCATCTCTGGTTGCTACTACTCGCATAGCAAAAGTGGTCTTGAAGTAAAATTCACTCTTAACAAGAAAGTTTGGAAACTTATAAATATATATGCTACCAACACTAGGAGTGCTAGAAATGACCTTTGTGAAAGTCTAGTTCCTAGACTGAATGCTGAGAAAAGAACTAATTAGATGCTTGCTAGAGATTTTAACAACCCACTTTTCCCTTTGGAAAACTCTAGGGTATCACTGACTACTCGGACAATATGGTGGATCTAGCAGACTTTCTCAACTAGACTGGGCTGATGGATATTGAGGTCAACAATCAACTCTTCTCTTGGTCCAAAAGAAGGGGAGACCAGCTAATACAGGTTAAACTAGATAGACTTTTGGTCTCATCCAACTCAAACATTGTGCAACATTCTACTCTGACTGCCTTACCCCATACCATCTCTGACCATAATGCCCTCTTATTCTCCTAGAGAGGAGTCCCTAAAGGTCCTTTCTCGTTCATTTATGAAATCGTGTGGGCCTCCCACCCTGATTTCAGAGATTGCATTGTTGACTGGTGGAGTATCTCGATTCATGGATCCCCAATGTTTAGACTCACTCAAAAACTTATTCATGTCAAGCAAAAATTTAAAAGTTGGAACCAGTTCTGCTTTGGAAATGTCACGAACTAGAAGAAACACATTTTTGATAGTCTTTCAGAAATTCAAGACAATATGGCCAAGGGAAACAAGAGTGAGTCTAATTTCAATAAGGAAGAGGCCCTTCTCAAGGATCTAAGGGAAATAATTAAAAAAGAAGAGATTTCTAGAAGCGGAAGTCTAGAGTCCAATGATTGACTGAAGGAGATAGAAACACTACTTTCTTCCATCAACCAGGCATGAAGCATAGGAAAAGGAATAGAATCTCTAAACTTCTAGATGAAAACTACAGGGAGGTCAGCTCTGAGGCTGAACTGGAGCAAATGGCCTCTAACTACTTTAAGAACTTCCTATCTGAGCATAGGAGCACTATTGACCATGTCATAGTGGAAGAGTTGTTGGACAACATTCCCTCAATTCTCTCGGTTGAAGACAACTGTAGGGTTTTAAATCCAATTACCATGGAGGAAGTCACCAAGGTTATGTTCTCTATGGGGGATTTTAAAGCCCCAGGCATGATTGGGTTCCCCTGACCTTTTTCTAAGACTTTTGCGACAAAGTTGGTTTTGATGTTACTATTGCTGTCAAAGACTTCTTTAGGACAACTAAGATCCTTAAGCAGATTAACTACACTTTCATCGCTCTTATACACAAGAAGAACATCTCTGAGACTATGGTTGATTTCTACCCTATTAGCCTTTGCAACACTATATATAAGATTATCATGAAGACTCTGGTCCTCAGATTCCAACCTTTTTTGGACAGCCTTATTTTAGATTTCCAGAAAGGTTTTGTCCCTAGTAGATAGATTGTCGACATGGCCATCTCCACACATGAGATAATCCACTCGATGGACAAAAGTAACATCCCTAGCATGGCTCTTAAATTGGATATTTCTAAGGCCTATGACATAATTTCTTGGGATTTCTTTTTTAAGGTTCTTAGAAAGTTTGGGTTTTAGGATATAATGATAACTTTGATACGGGAATGTGTCACAACTATCAAGTACTCGATGCTGGTCAATGGTTCTCCCCAGGGATTCTTCAATGTGAGTAGAGGTATTAGGTAGGGGATCCCCTTTCAACCTATTTGTTTATCATTATGGCTGAGCTCCTAGGCAGGAACATTATATCCCGCCTAGATAGACAAGATCTTAAGGGGATCAGAGTTGCGTCTACAGTGGGGCCCTCAGCTATCCAATAATTTGTAGATGATACTATGTTGTTTGGTGTAGCCTTGGTGGTGGAAGCTAGAAGATAGAAAATTTTGCTGAACTCCTATGCTGATACCTCTAGGAAGTGCATAAAATATAAAAAGAGCAATGTCTTCTTCTTCAATGCCAATCTGGAGCTCTAGGAGAAGGTAACAAATATCTTGAATTGTAATAAGGCCAACCTATCAGCTACTTACCTTGGTCTTCCCCTCACTGTCAAGGAAGTGACCCCTGCTTATTGGAACTCTGTCCTGGAAAGAATTCAAAAAAAGATGGAAGACTAGAAAGGTAAACTCTTGAGGCAGGTTGGTAAGCATCAACTTTTGAAGGATTCCCTATAAGGTATCCCCACCTACTTTCTTACTCTTTTCAAAATGCCCAAATACATTGTGGAAAAGTTTGAGAAGATTCAAAAAACTTTTCTTTGGATGAGGGTTGAGGAAAAGAAGAGGATATCGCTCATTAGGTGGTACAAAGTCTATCTTCCCATGTATCAAGGGGGATTGGGTATTAGAAAGACCTAGATGATGAACAAAGCTTCATTGGACAAGGTTGGATGGAGTTTTCTTAAGGAGGAGAAAGATTGAGTGTAGATCATGAGAGCCAAATACCTCCATAATGGAGAAAAGATCAAGTTAATTGAGAGGGAGAGCCTTCCTAAAGGCTCCATTATTTGGAACAAAATGATCAAAACTAGAAGAACTCTTAAGTGGAAACTGGGCAAGGGAGACAAAATTAGATTTTGGGAAGACAATTGGCTACATGATGTCCCCTTGTCCAACTAGGATAATACCAATACTAAAGCTAGAGTTGTCACTCACTTTGGGAGGTTTGTCAGTAATTACACCACTACTTAAACCCGGGGCCAAATACATTCGAAGAACTTGACTGATTGCTAGAATGACAACCAACCTAGAGAATAGGGGTGCCTGTCTCTGCAGATGGAACTGAGCAAGTGTAGAATCCCCTTATTCCCTAGGGAGAATGAGATGCTCTGGGCCTAGGACAAGAAGGGGGTCTTCTCGGTTAAATTGGCCTACAATATGTTGACCAACAGTGGGAAGGACAACAGTTTATGGAAGAAAGTCTGGAACAAAAACCTGACTCCTAAGATTAATGTTTTATGGTGGTCTATCGCCCACCACAAAATCCTTACTACTAATGAGCTCAACAAAAGGGGCATCCAACTAGTTAACCGATGTGTTTTGTGCCAAAAAGAGGAAGAGTCTATACACCACCTTCTCTTCCATTATGACTTCACCAAAGAGGTTTGGGGAAGGACCTTAGTTAAACTTAGCATGGTTTGGGTTTTCAATGATAATCTCAAGGAATTTGTTCAAGGTTGGTTCTCTCCCTTTTCTCATTTGAGGGTCAAGGAACTATGGAGGAAAATTCCCCTGCATCTGGGGTGGAGTGTGTGGAAAGAGAGGAATAATAGAATTTTCAAGGAAACAGCTAAAAGTGCCAATGAAGTCTTCTTCTCCTTTAGTAAGATGGTCATATAAAATATGTCCATCAGCACTCTGAACGCTGCTAAGGAACCCCCCACTTAGCTTGAAATGTAGCTCACCAAGAACTGGGGTCTAACAATGGATATGACCACCTTTGACAACTCTAAGAAGCTTTCTAGACAAAATACCATCTAGAGACCACCTCCCAAGGACTGGGTTAAACTCAATTTTGACAAAGAAGAAAAAAGACCATTGGCCTAGCCAGTGGAGGTGGTGTCATCAGAAATGAACAAGAGAATCTAATTCCTACTTATGTTGGGGGCATTAGTAACCAGTCCAACAATGTGGTTGAGGGTCATGGGGGCTCAATTTTGCCCTCTCATTAGGGGTGGATAAGATCCAAATTGAGGGGGACTAAAAAATTATAGTTGATGCTACTCTTGGTAAGACTGGTAGCGGATGGAAGCTAAAGGATATCACTAAGGATATTAAAAGCTTATTAACTGGATTCACTGAGAAGGAGATAGGGCACACCTATAGGGAAGCAAATAGGGTGGCCGATGGCATGGCCAACCTGGGTTAGAATTTGAGCCTAAGTCCTATGAAAAATTTAAAAGGAATCAAACCCTCTGGCATATCTGCCAGGAGGGTGGGGTGGTGTCGTATTTGGAATGCCTCCAGGGGCATGATGAGAATTTATCTAAGAAATTTGGTCAGTCATGGGTGAAAAGACATGTTCAAGTTAGTGGAGTGGGCTTTGAAGTGTCTAAAGAGGTCATTGGGTTGGCAACTGGTATGCCCACTGACATGTGAAGCATACGAATATGAGTAAGGTCTCGAACCCGGAGGGAATGACCCTATTCTTGAAAAAAGGTGAAGTTTTACATAGTCTGTAAGGTGGTTTTGACAAAGAGAAGCTTATGAAACCTTGGGATGATGTCTGCCATATGCTCATCAAGTACTTTACGCTTGAAGGTAGTTTTTGCCACTTCTTTCATTACCATTTTATGTAGTTGAATCATTTTGGGAGATGCTAGTACATAAATTTTCCTTTTTACCTACTTTCTTTCGTGGAAACCTTGGTGGAGTTGACCATTGAACAACACTCCGTTGATCCTAACAAACCCCTCATTCTGCTCCACCAAGGGCTTATTTATAGATTGTATAAGTTTCATCTTGTCCTCTATCCCCCCAAGGTTATCACTGCTACTCGCATTGATAGCTCCCCTATGGTGCCCAAGCTGAACCTATTCCAGAGCAATCATGTGATTATCATAGAAGTTACCCCTAAAAAATATACCCAATCCCATAAACTGCTAAGGCCTCATCTTCTAAGAAGAAACCCATTGTGGTGAATAGCCTTGAGGCTTCAATTGTCAACCAGATAAACCCTAAGACTACCAGCCCTAAATTGACCACCAAAAGGAAGCTTGTGGCAGGAGATTTTAAGGGGGACACCCCCCAAAAGAAGTTTAAGGAGGGGAAGGATGGGGTAGCTTTTCTGAGAATAGTGGGGACAAGCCCAAGATGGAAGTGCATAACCGAGAGATTGATGCCGAGGGTTCTGAGGGAGGTATGGATGGTAGTGAAAAAATGAAAGATGTGGAGTATGTCATGCCTCAAGGTAAGACATGGGTGTCGTCAACTAGAAGGTTGACTAGACTAACTGTTAAACTAACCCCCGTGTGTAAGGAGCATGTGATTTCTACTGACTCGAAAGACTATGAGGAAAACCTAGATGGAGAGGTCAAGACTAATAATCAAGAGGAAGAGGACGACTTGAGTAACTCCCCTGAACTAAACATTCATGGATCAGAGATCGAGAATTTTGAGAAGATGAAACAAGACATTGGTAAGAGTAATAAGGCTAACAAGAAAACTAAAAAAGGCCAAGGGACTGAGGACCTCAACAATAGGATGATGGAGCTAGAGAAGAAATTCATGATCCTGGCTAGGTTCACTTCCAAAGTGATGCATAGGTCGGTGATGACTTTGGCTGTCCTACAGGACATTAAGGTCAATAGGCACAGTATGAAGGATAAGGAACTGAAAGAGTATGAGGATATGTAGTAGTTTCTCATGGATGACTGTGAACAACTATTCAATCAACCCTAGGGGCTCTTCTATGGTTTTATGTTTAGTGTGTTGTCTGTCTACTGATAATCTGTTGTGTCTATGTCTTTTTGTTATTGGGGTTCTCTTTTTGTTGACTCTTTTCCATGCCCATGGAGCTATAATGTAATGGGATTGGCACCCTTGTTTTGCCACTTATATTATCAAAATGATCACCACATTATGTATCACTTTATCATTGATTTTTGTATCATTAAAAGACTATACACAATGAGGGTTACTTCTAATTAGGGTTACATTTATAGGCTTGCCATAGTAACATATAACTCATCTATTTATGTAAGCATCACAATGAATTTCCTAGGGTTAGCTAACTAACTCAACATTATCTCAATCCACACAAAACTTATAATTCAATTATAACACATTTTTCCACCACAATTATGAGAGCCCATAACAATGTTCTAATATCCATATGTGGTATGATGAAATTGGCTAGGTGGGCAGAGAGGGTGAGTTTCACATCACAATGGTGAAGCAAGAAGTTATTCAAAACCTTAACATTGATAACAACACATTATGTTAATTTCTCTGGTTCAGAGACATTATTTTAAGGCTTTATCCAATGTTTTCATTAATAATGATATGCTACAACATGGGTGATATGGTTCTGAAGTATTCAACTAGCTAACAACATTACTACTAATTGGTAATAAGAGGTGATGCAAGCATCAACAGTAAGGCAAGCCTCACAAAATCCTTAAACTTAGAGAAAATAATAGATATATGTTATAAAATATAAATCCAAGTAAATATTAAGAAGTCATAAATCAATAAAAGCTAATACTAAGATTTAACTGTTACTAAATTTTTGTTCACACTAAATTTAGTTTGACCTAAGTGCAGTTGTTTAGAAGGAATAAAAGAAAACTTTGAAGTTATGCATTTAATGAACAGTTGATATCTTGATAAAATAGAAATGGACTTTAGTTGACAAGATAACCCATTAGTCTAATCAAGACTGATGAATTATCATGACAAGAGAATTAGGTGGTCAAGGTATCAGTCATTTAAGAAATATAGTTGTTTTAACATGGTGTTATCTTTCAGGAGTTATAAGATAGATTGATTATTCAGTTGATCAGATTTGAAATAAAGGAAGAAAGGTATTTATTTGAACTGTTATTTCATGTCATATTTGGAACATACAATTCAATATCTGTTACTTTATCCTATGCATTGATTGAAAAAGAAATACTCATACATCAAATGCATAAGATAAATTAATTGATTATGTTTAAAAGAAGTGTTCAAATATGTCCCACACAAGCTGTGGGAGTAACTAGATTAAGCAATGCAGACATGCAATCTATACATCTGAATGATAAAATAAATAATGCAAACACATGATAAAAACAAACATCCATCATTGCCTGAGTACGAAGGTTGTTTTGCTGATGCCGGTCTTCAGTCTTCATCTTCAACTCCTATCATTAGTTCAACCTGCAAAAAATTGAGGACAATCCTGTTAGAGCTCTAGATGTTTAGAGTTATCAGATATGCTTTTATCAAGAAGATACATCAACTTGTCACATCATGCAATTCATATGAAGGATCAGATCAGATAAGTGCCACAAATCAGAAAAAATCATGAAGAGGATCAATCAATACCATCAAGTATATTTTTTATGCTAACTTGTTTGTTCACTATGTAGGTATAGGAAAAGCAATGTTGCTGATTTGAAGACAAATAAACATGTGGATTAAATGTGGGTCCCACAAGGGTTTGAGCCCAACATGTTTCCTTTTTATTCATTTAAAAAGGAGTATCAAAAAAAGACAGGATGCATCATTTAATCAACTTGCAGAGAAGCTATGTCATCATGAGAGTTATTACATTTGATTGAAACAAATTAGATTAATTTAGAATGCCTGAGTCAAGTTGGCAAAGTGCAGAAAATAGAATTGCAGCCAGAAAAGGTATTCCCCTCTTTCATATCATTATCAGAGTACTTGGTTGCTGTCATGTTTTATGTCACATTTCACAAAATCAAACTTAAGAAATGACAGAGATATGAAGAAGAGATGAATAGAAGACTTATGATCAAAATAGTCAAGGACAGAAAGACATATATGCCAATCAGATCTCAATTGTATATCAAATAGAATGATTAGTTACATGAGCATTCATTGTTTATGCATATGATGTTAAAGTTGAAGGCAAATCACATATATAAACTGAAGCAGACCATTGACATGTGAGTGCCAATCAAGTTTACAATGATGAAAAGGAGTTACAAATGATATAAACATCAAAGGTTTCATCTGATTATAATCAAAAGGTAGTAAGCAAAACATCATGTTACAGGTATTCATAATAATCATGTACATCCAAAGCAAGTGATATAGGTCATGATAGAACCAAACAAAGCTTATCATGGGAAGTATCTGACAAGAAGCTATTAGTGATAATTGAGGAAGGTACATCATGTAATTAATCAAATGAATGCTACAGTCTCAAAGAAGGGTAAATGAAATCTAGAAGTAGTAAACTAAGTGATCAAGGTAGCAAGATATAATATCTCTGGCTGGTGATAGTCAAGTGTTATCATTCATACTGTTGGTGTTAAATATTCATTGATCATACATCATGTGTCTAACTGATACAATGATGGCAGGTATATGCCATGTTTAAAAGAGAAGATAAATGACATACTAAACTTGCTACAGGAGTTTCTAAATGCACAAGAGGATAAATGCATCTACAGGAAGTGAAATAATAAAGACTCATGATATACCACATATATGCTATAGAAAGACAGTAAGATTGTTGAAAGAGGTATAGGTTATCATCATTCCTGACTGAGATAGTTATGACAAAACATTTTCTAGAATTGAAAGACAAAAAGAGGACAGAAATGAAGAATACAAGCCACAGGTCTTTTTTTTGGAAAAGTATGCTGCTGAAAATGCAAAATGGATGCCATCAAGACTTGTACATCCTCTAATAGATATATTGCTCAGAGCTATAGAGAATGAGATTTATTACTACTTAGGGGTATTCAGATATAAGAAAACAAGCTACAAAATCATGTAGATCGAATATCAAAGATGAAAGTTTTGAAACCCAAATGCCAAATTTCTGAACAACCTTGTTTTATGTACAGAAATGGAAAAATTCATGCCTAGAATGAAAGAAAGATGCCACAGTATTACAATGAAGTTCAAATATATGTGGACTGTTGAAGAGTGTTTTGAAACCCTAGCAAATCATTTCATGCATATAGGGAGAATGAATCAACCCAGTGTTTATTCTACCATAGCCGTGCCTGAAGAAGAGAAATGAGAAATACCCATATGGATTTATGGTGAAAACCTAACATAATCTCTGCACTTACAAGAAAACAATGATGCTACAGTATGTTTCTGGTATGGCCATGCATATGTAATGCATTATTAAATCTTCTACAGAGAATAACAATGGCCACGACCATATGAACTACAGAGGAGAAGTTAAAATGCCCTGATGAAGAAAACCTTGTTTCTTTTTGCATATGCAATGAAAAAAAAGTATTGATAGTAAAGAGGAGAGAGAGCTTACCTTTGAAAGAAGAAGAGAAGGGTAAATATGGCCGCGGCTTTCTAAAGGAGGGCTTCTTTTTCTTTAATCATTTTTTCTCATAGTTTACACCAAGTTTTAAAACACAGAAAGCAAGCTAGTGTCAAGAAAAGAATGCATATGAGAAACCAATGATGGTCGCGGCCATTCATGTTAAGAAAGCCATAGAATGATAAAGGAAATGCCAACTAAAAACAAGATACAACACTCACCTTCATCTATCATTCTTCTCATTCTAGAAAATGCAAGAAAGTTGTAGAGTTTCAACCTCAAAGAGCCAAGGAGGAAGCCATAAAAACTAGTCAAAACCCTAATGCCAAGGAGTTGTAGAGTGATGGCTAGCAAAGAGAAGAAAGTGAAAATGAACTAGGTTTAGGGTTCCTTCATCTTTTGTTCAAAGCTTCTTTGATTTTTTGACTTCACCAAATACAAATTATTACTATATCCAAAATGTCAACCAGGGTCAACAACAGTGATAATGCTTTCCTAGAAATCATCATAAGGAGTGGCTGACAGAAGGGACACCTTGCATATCAAATGGTGGTTGATGGTAATAAGAGTAAGGCTTATGCCTTGTGAAAATCAAACAAGCTTTTCTTTCCTTGGAGGTCGACTATCATATAGTCAAAGGATGCTCAAACCAACACATGTTAAAAGATACCTTATCAAAGATTCCTCCTCATGATACATGTTTCATGCAAGATGATCGAATATGGTTAAAATGTTTTGTACCTTATAATATTATCATCAAAAGGGGTCAAAGATATGCATAGACAAAGACAGTTTGAGTTGACAAGGTGGCAGGCAAGGTGACAAGGAGTATTTTTTGTATGAAGGAGGTATGGAGAAAATATGATGTATTTGGCATGTTGATGCATATGGCAGGGTAACAAGGAGACTTAGGCCTTTTTATTTTACATGATATATATGTGGCAGTGAGCTATTTTTGCATGGTGATTGGAGTTATAAGGCAAAGAGGAGATATTTGTTTTCTTTTCAACCAAACATGGAGTTATAAGTGTTGGGATGAAATATTGTCCTCCTTTTATACCGTTTCCATATGTTTTAATGACCTTTTCTATATGGTTCTACAAATACTTCACATACATTATCTTTATTTTATGTTGTTCCATATATATACTTTCCAAAGACTTAGACCCTATGTTGATAAATGAAGTCAGGTGGTTATATTATCAAATGGATGATTTGAATTATTAATATGTATGAAATATAGATAGGATTTCATAAGTTTATTATGAGAGGTTGTTTTGTATATATGTTGGAAGATTAACCCTTTGTAGCCAGATGAAGAATCCAAGGAGAAGTAATTACAACAAGATGTAGAATAGAGGAATCAATGAGAATGCGGTCCAAGTGCCAGACATAGCGATCAGTGGAGACAAACGTGGTCATCATGGAAGAATAAACGTAGGGGAGAAAGAAGACTCATTCTAGGAATCTCACCAAAGTTTATGAATCTTATTTATGAGTTGTTATGGTTAGAATTTCTATTTGGATAGGACTCTGTTTCCTTTGTTCCAATTAATAAGTTGATCTCAAAAACAATATCCTGATGTCCAGGAATGGATTGATGATCGCAGTTATTTAGAAGGTTGCACGAGACTCTCCCATCTTTATAAGTTAGGGGATGAGTTTGTTGTTGGTTGTTGTTATGTTTTAATTTCAAAATAGTCATTACTCTGTTACAGTTATCAATTATTCCATACATGTTATATTTTTGAATAAGATCTGAAGAAGATTCTATCTCAAATATGATTTGAATTCAATTGTATGTTATGGGATGTGTAAAGATCTGAAGTAGATTTAATCTCTAGGAAAAGTGAGATAGTTCCCTGAGCTGGCCACTCAAGGTACTAACTCTCACTTTGCATGTTTTATTATTTATTCCTGCATTCTTAGTTAATCTATTTCATTCCACATTTTGTGTTATATTAAGAAGCAAGTAAGAACTCTTGATTAATATTTCTAGTAATTGTGATTCATGAGTAAAGTGCATGTTTTTAATCCTTTGGAGGTTAGTGTTAGCCTTTTTATCATTTCTGAGTTGATAGATTAAAACTGTGATTTTCTATTAAATACTGTTATCTTCAGCCTCTGCTGAAGGTACCCGTAGCAATTGGAAATTCATATTATTTTGTTGTCTTTCATTTCCATTTACTGTTTTACATTTCTATGCATTCTAGTAAGTAGGACTAGGAGAGATAAGATTAACTTAGATTAGAAATGAGTCTTGAAGGTATAGATAGTGCAAGCATCATCACAAGCTTACACTCCTCAGTCGATAATTCAATGTAGGAATGCAATGATAGTGGATTGTTCAGTTAGGTTAAACCCTGAATTTTATTTAAGTCTACAACACATTAGGTTTTCCTCTACATTTTTGGTACCATTTCCAGGGATGGTGCTATCTTCATACTCTCATTTGTTAGGTTTCACATGCTTTTATAGTTAAATCTTGATTTTTGTATTAGATTACATATATTCATTTTTCAAGAAACACTAAGCATTCTACTAACATTGTGTAGGGCCGCTAAAACATAAAGCTCAATTTACTATATGTGGAGGCAAAGAGATATTTGAGGTAGATTCCTCCCATCAACTTCTTAGAACAACGAGGGTACAACTAATTTCAACAACTACACAATAGGAAGTGCTGAAGGAGAGTTTCCTTTTACATCTTCATCAACACCCCCTACATCTCCATCAGCTTCCTTTACTACCACAGAGGGAAATTTTAGAACCATGGCAGATGCAGTAGAGGATCCTCCAAGACAAGCTCAACATTTGAATTCCCTATACCAGACCTAGCATGGGCAGCTACTCTGAAAAATATACCACCATCTGCATTGCCTATTTTCTATGGTTTGGTGACTGAAGATCCCGATACTTTCCTGTTCAAGTTTGATGTTCTATGTAGGAGTTATGATTATACCACTGATCCTTACAGACTCAAGTTGTTCCCTATTACCCTAAAAGATGTTGCTTTAAGATGGTTTATGGGACTAGGGAAAGATGCCATTCCTGACAAAATACAAAGACTACTGTAGAGGACATGATAGGAGGAAAGATGACATCTTTAGGATGTCACAAAAGGAGGAGGAGCCATTAGAAGACTATGTGGAGAAATTCCAATTTGCCTTGAAGAAAAACCCTCAGAATAGGTTGTCGGAAGAATCATTGAAGATGGTCTTTTTAAGAGGAGTCAATGATGATTGCATGGATGCCCTAAGTCTCATTGGAATAGGGGATATCTCCCAATTACCATTTGAAGATATTTGTACAGCTTGCAAGAACTACTCTAGGACTTTTTCTAGAGAACCCAAAGGAGAAAGAGTAGCCATTGTAGGCAAAGCAGCTAATGGGGTTTCTCGAGTGGAAATTAGTAACTTGCTGACCAATATGAAAGAAGATATCATTAGCCACATGGCTACACAGATGGACACTCTTCACATCAAGAAGAAACAAGAAGAGGCAGATGCAATGCTCACTAATTACTACCCTAGTTGCAGACAAAGAAAAGCTAATTGCAAATGTAAGAGGGTGGCTAGTATCCAGCAAGAAAGGATTAAGAGACCAGAGTTACAACAATTTGAAGGAGAGGACAGGCAATTATTCTTCATCACTCAAAGAAGGCCATGGCAACAAAGACAAGGTATGCCTCCTGATCCACTTAATTTTAATCCTCCCTTTCCTGCTGCAAATCAAAACTTCTCTGCCTGGAATGCTCAGCAATGGTTTGGTAACCCAAATACATGGCAAAAACCACAATGGTAAAATCCCCAATGGCCTTCTCCACAAGCTAGTTGGAACTTACAACAACCTAACCCATGGCCACAACAGAATTCCCAAAGACCTAACTATAATCCCAATGGCCTAATCAGCAACAACAATGGTAGCCTTAGTCAAACAAGGGCCAACAATGGCAAAAAAATGCATAATTTTAGCAACCTATGATTCCATCTCAACCACAACAGCCAGCCATCATGCCACCGCCTCAAAATCCACCTCAAAATCTAGCTCCTAGACTTACCCAAATCCCTGCCCAACCTACACCTAACCCTAACAACAAGCCTATTCAGCAGGCTTATACTAATGAAGTGATGCAATATCCCACCTATGGAGTGGAAGTGAGTAATATTCATCTTAGATCAGGGAAACAACTGGCAGGACCTTCATCTCCCTAAATCACTGAGCTTGAAGATGAAGAGCCCACCAAAGAGACCTCAGATAAACAATCCTTGGAACCTGACTCAAATCAAGGGGCCCAACATACCTTGCAGCAGAAATCTCCTCCTTTCCTTGAACGTTTGACTATGCAAAGGCAACCAACTCAATATAATACTGCCCTTCTTAGCCAGCTAAAGGATATCAACATTAAGATTTCCCTAATCCAAGCTATCAAGGATATCCCCATCTATACCAAGACTATTAGGGATCTTTGCACAAAGAAACCAGGAAGGAAGAGAATAGACCCCCAGATAGTGCATGTGTTAGGTAACCTTGCAGACATCATGTTGGGTAATATAACTGTCCCAAAATATACATACCCAGGAAGTCTAGTGGTGGATGTTAAGATCAACGAGACTCTAATTAAGAACACTCTAATAGATTTAGGTGGTGTTATTAATGTCATGACCAAGGAAACAATGTAAATACTCCAACTAAACAATCTTAGCCCTACCTAGACAGTTCTTCAATTAGCTGATAGGTCTACAGTCAAATCTAAAGGAGTTATAGAGGATTTGGTCATTACATTAGATTCTTGGGAGTATCTAGCTGATTTCATAGTTTTGCAGCCCAAAGTTAATCTTGCTGGTTATCCTCTTATACTGGGTAGACCATGGCTTGCCACTGCTAATGCATTTATAGGTTGTAGGTCTAGTAACATGATCATCTCTAATGGGACAGTGACCAAGAAACTGGTGTTGTATCCTCTAGCCCAACCATACCATGAACTTGAGTAGACCATTTGGTCCTTCTAGAATGAAGAGGATACTTACTCCTTGTAAACACTAATGACTATTGAATGTACCCCTTGTTAGATGTTCTAGATGAAGATGAACTAATTGCTTATGTCCTTCATAATGATTGTGGAAGACATCCACAACAGCAAGATTGTCTATCTTGCTTACAAGACCCTTTGAGCACCACAATACCAAGCAGCTCATCAGAGGAAGTGTCTCAAATATTTCATGCTTTATTACCCTAGCAATGCTTACCTATGTTACCTAGCCTTGATTTGTCCTCTGTGCAAGAATTGTGCAAGCAACTAGAAGTCAGGCTAGGAAAGATGTTGAATATTAATAATGCCTTGACTGATGAACAACACTCCTTGCATAAAGTTTTACACTCACACTCAACAGCATTTGCATGGGATTATAATGATATGAAAGGTATTGATCCTTCCCTATGCAAAGATATATATAGATGATGGATACAGGTTCATCAGGCAACAACAAAGGTGCATGAATCCAGCCCTTAGGGAAATTGTCAAAACTGAGCTACAAAAACTTTTGGATGCAGGCTTCATATACCCCATTTCAAATAGTGAATGGGTTTCACCATTGGTTATAGTTCCAAAGAAAGGAGGAAAGTGGAGGGTTTGTGTCGACTACAGAGAATTGAACACTGCTACCAGGAAATACCACTTTCCATTGCCCTTCATTGACCAGGTTCTTGATTCCCTAGCAAGCAAGAAATATTTTTATTTCCTTTATGGTTTTAGTGGCTATAATCAAATTAAAATTGCTCCAAAAGATCAAGACAAGACAACATTTACCTTCCCTTGGGGGACATATGCATACTCTATTTTGCCCTTTGGCTTGTGTAACGCTCTAGCTACTTTTCAAAGAGCAGTTTTAAGCATTTTCTTTGATTTTACACATGATAGTATGGAGATCTATATGGATGACTTCACCACATATGATGAAGCCCTACACAGCTTGAAGAAGGTATTGAACAGATGTATAGATCACAATCTCTCTTTGAGTAATGAAAAGTGTTTCCTTATGATGACACAAGGAATAGTTTTGGGGCACTTTATCTCAAGTGCTGGCATACAAGTGGATCCAAAAATAATTGAAGTTATTTCTACCCTTCCTATTCCCCAGAAGCAAAAAGATGTCAGGAGTTTCCTAGGACATACAGGTTACTACAGAAGGTTCATTCAAGATTTTAGCAAGATTGTTGTACCTCTATTTACTCTGTTAACAAAAGACAGTGAATTTGAGTGGACACCAGATTGTCAGACTTCTTTTGAAAAATTGAAAACCTCTTTGACACAAGCTCCTGTACTTAGAAGCCCAAATTGGACCTTACCTTTTCATATCCATACTGATACATTAGATTTTGCAATTGGTGCAGTTTTAGGACAACATGAAGGATCAAAGGAATATGCTATTTATTATGTCAGTAAGAATCTGCAAGGAGCTGAATTGAATTATATAGTGACATAAAAAGAGATGTTAGTAGTTGTTTATGCCATAAATAAGTTCAGACACTACATAATTGGTTACAAGGTCTTTATCCATACAGATCATGCAGCCATCAGATACTTGATGAATAAACCTATAGTAGGTGGCATACTTGTCAAGTGGTTATTGTTGTTGCAAGAGTTTGACATCACAATTGTTGACAAACCAGGCAAAGCCAATGTTGTTGCTAATTTTCTGTCTAGACTACCTACATTGTCTTCAGATGGAGTGGTCGATGATTCCTTTCCTGATGAGCATTTATTTGCTCTCACTACATACACTCCATGGTATGCAGATATAGCCAATTATTTGGTCACAAGGCAAATTCTAGGATATTTCTCTCCAAGGGAGAAAAGGCAGCTGGTGCATAAATGTTTTTCCTACTCATAGATTTATGGATTTCTATTCTACACTAGACCAGACAGTATTATGAGAAGATGTATCAGGGAGGATGAAGTATTTGATGTAATGAAAGCTTCTCATGATGAGCCTTGTGGAGGACATTTTGCAGCAAAGTGGACAACCTTTAAAATCCTCACCACATGCTATTATTGGCCAACGCTTCACAAGGATGCTGTCAAGTACACTAGGAGCTATGATAGATGCCAAAGAGTGGGGAGACCTACTAGAAGTGATGAGATGCCTTTACAGCCACAACTCTCACTGGCTCCTTTTGACAAGTGGGGTTTGGATTTTGTGGGGCCTATATCTCCTTCATCAAACAACAAAGAATATATCCTAGTATGTACAGATTACTTAACTAAATGGGTGGAAGTGAAAACACTACAGTTTGCTAGAGATGGCAGTGTGGCCAAATTCTTGTATGAAGACATCTTCACCAGGTATGGTGTTCCAAGAGAAATAGTAACTGACCAGGGGCCATAGTTTACATCTGATTTAATATCAAAATTGGTTGCAGAATATCAGATCTGGCATAAGAAATCCACTCCCTACCATCCACAGGCTAATGGTCAGGCAGAAGTTACTAATAGAGAAATTGAAAATATCCTGACCAAGACCATGTAGCTTCACTGAAGAGATTGGGTTTCTAGGCTCCCTGAAGCTGTTTGGGCATATAGAACAACTTGGAAGACAACTACAAGGTCTACACCTTATGAGCTAGTCTATGGCAAGACTGCATTTCTTCTTATTGAATTTGAGCATAAAACCCTGAGGACGATGATGGATCTAGGAATGGATCTAACCACTACACAAAAGGAAAGGCTACAACATTTGAATTCTTTGGATGAGATGAGGTTGGAATCTATTCATCATACAGAGGTCATACAGAAGCAAAGGGCAAAATGACATGATAAATATATAAAAACAAAGGAATTCACTATAGGAGACTGGGCACTACTTTATGATTCAAGGTGAAAGGAATTCAAGGGCAAGCTTCAGTCATGTTCGTTAAAGGTCCATATGAAATCCAACAAGTTCCAAATGGTGCAGTTCAACTGCAAACTATTAATGAAGTTCAGTTTTCACTATTGGTCAATGGGCATAGGCTCAAATTGTACAAAAAACTACTCCAATGAGATAACTTTCTGGTATCTCTATCTGCTCAGTATGGTCCTCCTGATACTGTTGATTCTGATGCTGTGACACTAGATGATGCTAATTTTGATGCTGTGACACCAGACAATGCACATTCTGATGCTGATACATTAGCAATGTCTAGTGATGTGGAGGTTGAGTTGCAATACTCAACCCCTGTTGCTGACAATTAAATTTCTTTGCTTTTCCCGCATGCACACAATGCACACTTTCCATGGTTACAACTTGATATCTCTGTTGGGACCTATTTCTCACTTATTCAGTGGGGACCTGACTCAGCTGGGACTTGTTCTATTATGTTTACATTTACACAGTCAGGACCTATGCTGCAAGCACCCGTAGCAACACTAGTCTACTATTCTATTCCATTGCTTGGTGAACACTACCTCAATTCTCCCACCCATTCCATCAACCTACATTCTTTTCAAATGGATCCATTCACAATTTTCCAAGTGTCACTTCCAAGTATGAGTGGTACTTCCATCTGCCATCTTGCACTCTTCCATTATCACTATATAACTATACATCCAACTTCCCATTGCATGTATTTTCTATCACCTCACTAGTGTTAATCACAACTTCTAAGGTATGTTAATTATTTCATTTCGCTATATATGTACAATCAACATCTTTCTATTAATACACTTAGATTTCTTTCTTTATTTTCATGTTTATTCATAATTTATTTCATGCATGCGATGTATATTTCCACCATTTCTTTTATCACTCCTCCATCCGTTACATCTGCAATATGAAGTGCGGTCACTTCATTATTAAGTTGGGGGGAGGGGTTTCCTTTCAAATGATTGTCATTTAATCATTGTTGCCTTCACATTTTTGCCTTTCAAAACCTTGTTTAAAACCCTGCCTTTGAGAAAATTAGAAATACTCTGTGCTATGAACTCACCTCTATAAAAAAAATGAATTAATATCCTAAGAGGTTATGGAGTTATAGTGGATAACCAGGAAAAAGGCAAATTGAAAGACTAGTTTTTCAAGGTGGTGAGCTGAAGCAGTAGAAATTGGTAGTTGGCATTGTGTAGAGAACTGACATTGCAGAGTGCTAATTCACAGTCTTAATGGGAGGAGACTTAATCAGAAGGGAACCCTCAATACACAAGGAAATATTGGAGGGCGTGCTGGTTCTTCTTCTTTTTACTAGAGTGGGTTGGCTTGATTACTTCCTCAAATTGATAGAATATGATGACAACATGGTACAAGAATTTGCACTTACTTTGCAATATGATGAAGCAATGGTTAGAGGGTTGACAGTAGATGCTTCTGAGCTTGCAATTGCTCAAGTTTCAGGGTTACCTAGAACAGGGTCTGAGTATCTAGTCAGGGCTGATGCAGCTGTGGCCAGGGAGGAGTTATGTGAAAGAGGTGAACACCTAGATTCTACCACACAAAGGTACCAAACGATTATCTCTTCCATATTTTTGGGGGAAATGTGCTTCCTATATTATGAAATATATCACTTGTGATGGTAGATATAATATGTTGTATACTGGACATCTTAAACTACTCAACCATTTGAGACATGAGAAACTTGTCAATGTTCCCAATTATTTGTATTGTATGCCGAGAAGAATGTCTTCAGAGTATTAGAGGCAACAAGCAGATTCAACTCTTTCTCACCATTGTTTAATAGCTTTGTTAGTAAAAAGGAGTTTAAGGATTCAATACCCACAGATTAAGTGGGAAGCCTTTAAACAATGTGTAGACATCTCAACACTCTTGGAAGCACAAGAGCCAGAGGAAGATATTCCATAGGAAACTGAACCTCCTGTTGATATTGAGCAGGAAAAAACACAACCTGAGAACCCTCTAGAGTTTAGGCCTGTATTAGTTGAAGAGCCCTCAACCTCTGTTCCTAAAACAAAAAGAACCACTTCCTCAACATCTAGGAAGAAAACAAAGAGTCGGAGGGAGAATAGCAAGAAGAGGAAAAAGATAGAAAAACATGAGACAGTTACTGCTAGGCGTTCAGGGAGGTTGAGGAAGCAAGGTGTTAAAGAGAAAATTGTTGAGCACCTTGGAGAAGAAGACAAAAATAAAGGCCAACAAGATACTGATCCAGTTCCTTTGAATTTAGATTCAGATGGAGGAGAAAACACTCTTGAGGATGCTTCTGTTGATGCCTGTGTAAATGATAATATGTCTGCTAGAAAAAAAGGTACATTTCTTATTCTGATTCTAAACCAGAAGATCTGTTTATTGCTAGAAAAATGGGAAAACCTATGCCAGATGACTCTGCTAAGGAAATCTTTGATGCCCCTGAAAAAGGGAATGATGAAAATCTTGAAGGTGAAAAGGAATTGATAGAAGACAGAGATATTAGGAAGGAGTTGCAGGAAGCCCTAGACATAATAAGGCAACTTGAGGAACATGTAAGGGGTTATGAAGAAAGAGATAGACAAAAGGAAAAGAGGATTTAGGAGTTGGAGGAAAAGATCCAAACTTATGGCCACGGTTCTAATTTAGATTTGTTAGCACAACTAGCTGAAAATAAAGCAAGGATTGAAGATGAGGTAGTACTTACTCTCCAACCTCCTATGGTAAAAACCTCAACATACCATACTGCATTGTCCTTGGGTTTTGAACTAATGAAACTGACTGATGAAAATAGGCAAGAGAAGGAAAACTCGGAAAAATAAAAGCATAACCTCAATGAATTTGTTGCAAAAAAGGATTTGAAGATTAAATAGTTGGAGCAAAAGTTAACAGAGGTTATTGAAAGGGCGAAGTAGATTATGGGATGCAGACCTCCATCTAGAGTGTATGCACTATTTTTGAAGGAAAAATTCCTCAGTTTCCAGTTTAACAGGTTTATCAATGATCAACTTGACTTGCACTCAAGGTTTATCTTTTGTAATTACTTCAAAGAGGTTAGCCTAGAAGAACAAGACCAGTTGTGTGAGTATTACCTACACAGTTATATAATGGATGAAGATACACAATGGAATCCTTGTATTTATGTTGGAGACCTCCAAGTCAGAGCACTGATGTCATATTTTAAAAATGAACAACTTAGAGGGTTATCGATGGACCGATATGAAGAACAGGAAAAGAAAGTGCCATTGCAACTGATGAAGGAAGCCTTGGAGCCTGAAATCATCTTAACCCAATGGTTGACATTGTTGTCTCATAAAGGACCAGGTAAGGTGATAATGGATTTGAGACTTAGGGACTACAAAAGGATACAGAGGATGGCAGTGTCTATTATCCAAAATTGTGAGAGGTATGTGTAGAGTAGATGGGACAGTTTAACTCCAAAGTTACAAAGGAAAGAACCTCATTCTATCCACAATTTCATGAATATGCTTGAAATATTGCGCAGGTATATCCAGGTATTAGAACATAAGGGAGTATCATGGTTACCTCTCACTTATCAGCCTCCTATACTTCTTTATCCAGTGCCACACTAGACAGGTGGGAAAAGTGAGCAGTGTAGGTGTACTGAGCAGATCAAGATGGAAAGACTTGCATTCTCTAATGGGTTCTACCTCAACCAAGGAAAAGGAGTTATAGTGGACACAGACCTCAGAAGAATTACCCTGCATTACAACCTTTTTCCATAGGTGTCTAGTTCTTTAATTTTGCTTAGGGACAAGCAAAAGTCTAAGTTGGGGGGAATGTTGGGATGAAATATTGTCCTCCTTTTATACTATTTCCATATGTTTTAATGACCTTTTCTATATGGTTCTGCAAAGACTTCACATACATTATCTCTATTTTATGTTGTTTCATATATATACTTTCCAAAGACTTAGACCCTATGCTGATAAATGAACTCAGGTGGTTATATTATCAAATGGATTATTTGAATTATTAATATGTATGAAATATAGATAGGATTTCATAAGTTTATTATGAGAGGTTGTTTTGTATATATGTTGGAATGATTAACCCTTTGCAGCCAGATGAAGAATCCAAGGAGAAGTAATTACAACAGGATGTAGAACAGAGGGATCAATGAGAATGCAGTCCAAGTGCCAGACATAGCGATCGGTGGAGACAAACGTGATCATCATGGAAGAATAAACGCAGGGGAGAAAGAAGACTCATTCTAGGAATCTCACTAAATTTTATGACTCTTATTTATGAGCTGTTATGGTTAGAATTTCTATTTGGATAGGACTATGTTTCCTTTGTTCCAGTTAATAAGTTGATCTCGAAAACAATATCCTGATGTCCAGGAATGGATTGATGATCATAGTTAGTTAGAAGGTTGCACAAGACTCTCCCATCTTTATAAGTTAGGGGATGAGTTCATTGTTGGTTGTTGTTATTTTTTACTTTCAAAATAGTCGTTACTCTGTTATAGTTATCAGTTATTCCATACATGTTATATTTTTGAATAAGATCTGAAGAAGATTCTATCTCAGATATGATTTGAATTCAACTGTATGTTATGGGATATGTAAAGATCTGAAGTAGATTTAATCTCCAGGAAAAGTGAGATAGTTCCCTGAGCTGGCCACTCAAGGTACTAAATCTCACTTTGCATGTTTTCTTATTTACTCCTGCATTCTTAGTTAATCTGTTTCATTCCATTTTTTTTTATGTTATATTAAGAAGCAAGTAAGAACTCTTGATTAATATTTCCAGTAATTGTGATTCATGAGTAAAGTGCATGTTTTTAATCCTCCAGAGGTTAGTGTTATCCTTTTTATCATTTCTAAGTTGATAGATTAAAACTGTGATTTTCTGTTAAATATAGTTATCTTTAGCCTCTACTGAAGGTACCCGTAGCAACTGGAAATTTAGATTGTTTTGTTGTCTTTCATTTCCATTTATTGTTTTACATTTCTGTGCATTCTAGTAAGTAGGACTAGGAGAGATGAGATTAACTTAGATTAGAATGAGTCTTGAAGGCATAGATAGTGCAAGCATCATCACAAGCTTACGCTCCTCGGTCGATAATTCAATGTAGGAATGCAATGATAGTGGACTATTCAATTAGGTTAAACCCTGAATTTTATTTAAGTCTACAACACATTAGGTTTTCCTCTGCAATAAGGGTTTATATGTAATGCCTTAGGTTTTATGCATTCTTGATTATGTATTTGGAGAGATAAGGGTATATTTTCCCCTAAGACATATTGACATGCAATTAGATATTTTTTCTCACAGGGAGCTATAAGGAGATTGTATTTTTTCTCTAAGTCCTATTTTTGACCAAATCATGCAAAATAAGCATGTGTATTTGGAGTGATAAGGAGTTTATATTTTTCATGCATGATTTTACAAATATATCAATTGTAATTAAATAATAAAGTAATATTTTACAAATTACTTTATTATTTTTCACAAATTGTAAAATCAAATAAGTCCAAGTTGTAACCAATAATAGAGTAATTATTTAATTACTTTATTATTTACTCACAATCAATTTTGCAAATCCAAAATCATGCAAATAGATGAGTTCAGTTAACTAGGCCATCTAGGTTTTTTTTTTTTTTTTTACATGATTTGAGGAATATTTTTAGGGTTCTTGGTCAACTTTTTGGTCAAGCATATGGACAGGTCCAAATTGAAGCTATTTTTGCTCAATTTGTGACAGTTTGAGCCCTTATTTTTAGGGATTTTTGAGGTTTCTCGTGGATCACCTTGGAGAAATTATTTTTAGAGGCAGTTAGTTGCAGTTCATATTTTGCATGCCTCTTAGTGAAAGCAAAGCTATATATTGTAAAGAAAAAGCTTGTTTTTGCTAAGTTCTTACCTTTTTTCTCTTATACACTTTGAGAGAAGAAGGTTTTGTAGCTCAATTTTTATAGTTTTATAGAGATCAACAGGTTACAGGGTCCATTTTTGTCTCTTTTGCAATATTTCCTTTATTCTTTGGAATCAAGTATTTACTTTTCCATTTAATGCTACTTGTTTGAAGTGATTTGATGAAGTTTTACTGTGTTTAATTATTAAACCTTTAAAATTATTGTCTCACTTTTGCTTGCAGCATTAAGCATAGTGTTATTGAAGGTCTTATGTTGTGTTAATGAAAATAATCCTTTTTGTGTTGTGAGAAATCCTTTTCATTCATAGAAAGCCTATTTTCAAGCCTTCCTTAGAAATACTTTTGTGATATTTGTACCAAGATTGGATTGTGTGAGTGAAATTTTTGAGTTATTGTGAACCAGATTGCATATTTTTACCCATATTACGTGCATCACCAAATTTCATAGTTTTCATTTCCTTATAGTTTCATTCTTACCCTTTTCCAAAACAGAAAAATCATACATTCCAATAGAATATTTTAAGGGAACCAGCCCACAATTTGGAGGTCTAATTTCATCATAGGGCACCCACAAGCTAAAATTAGTCCCATGTTACATGGAATTACAGAGCTTTTCCAGCCTTACATATGGGTGCAATTCCCAGTGATAACAGTAACCATAGAGGGCACATCCTTAGGACCAAAAACATTATAGTGAATAACCTATATAATTCTCTTAGCTCCAGTACTACTGAAATGAAACTTTATTATATTATCTTAACCAAACTTAGTGGTCACATAAATCAAAATCAACAAAATAACTTGACAAAACATTCACTATATTTTTAAAAATCAAGGTTTTTAAACCTTCTTCACCAATGTAGCCCAATCTATGATGCCACAACATACATTAATAAAAACACTGTTACATTTGGCGGCGAGTTATAGAAAGGACGTGCTTCCAACTTAAACAAGGTTTTACACCATGTTTCCTTAGCTAAAACCAAGTTCCCTCTATCAAACCTACAACCATTCTTATCAAAATTGAAATGCACATAGGCATCATTTATATTAGAAATAAAAATTAAATTTCTAGCAAGACTTAGAATACGCAACACATTAAAAAAAGTTTTTGCTCTCCCATCATTGAATACTAGTTTTATTTGTACTTGACCAACAATCTTGTGAGAACTATTAATTTCAAAAAATAACTCAACACTAGATCATATTCCCTATAATCAAAGTACCACTCCCTATGCAAATTCATGTGATATGAGGTACCTGAATCAATCAGCCATGAATCATCACTAGCAATGTTAGCAAATATAAACAATGCATCACTAGCATCATCACTAGAGGAGTCATCAAGTTTCCTTTTATTATTTCTACACTCCTTATTCAAGTAGCCCCTTTTACCATAGTTATAAAATTTTAGTTTACTCTTACTAGGGGTTGTAGATATACCCTTAGATTTTAATATTTTCTTATCTCCCTTTTCCTTACCTCCTTTTTCTTTAAGTTTACCCAAACATGTAGTGCATCATTGGAACCTTTGTTCGTGGATATTATCCTCAATTATTTACTTAACACAATAATAAAAATAACATCTTACTTAGGCTCTACAACAACAGCACTAAATGCAACAATTAGATTTTCCCATAATTTGGGCAAAGATAAAAGTGAAATAATGTAGTTATCCTCTTAACTAACTCGGTCAAATTAAGGGCATTTAAATACTTGACAACTAAGTCTCCTTCCTTCATTTTTAATGAAGAAATCTTTATTTTAAATAAAACTTATTAATGAAATTATTAGTTTGATAAGTTTCACCTATTATTTTCCATAAGGTAAATGCAGTAGTTTCTTTAGAAACAATCAAAATAATAGAATCAGAGAGACGCAACCTAATGGTACCCCAATCCTTTTTTATCAATGTTTCTCTAGGATTCCTTTGATGTTTTTTGAGGCTTCTCTTTTAGTGTTATATCTCTCCATTGTTCTATCCTCTCTAAGAGATACTCCATTTTTGGCTTCTAAAGTTCAAAACAAGAGCCATTGAAATTCTCAATATCCATTTAGGATGTGCTTGCCATGATATCTATTAAACATAGTTGATTTACATTGAGTCACTAAATGCTCCCACTATAACCACACAAAACCCACAACATCTAAATAAAGGCGTCCCTCTCTTCCAATCAAGTCAAAGAGGCTCTAATACCAAATGCTGAGAAACTAGGTAAACATCATAATGATAACATTTACCACAATAATAAAATCTAATTAGAATAGAGTGATAAATCATAAAATAGAATAACAAGAGAAGTAATTAAAATATACAAACCACAAGAACACCAATATACTAGGCAAAAAACATTTCAAGTAAAAGCAACGCCACTAAAGAGAGCATAAGTTTGTACTTATCTCAAAGACTAGAGAATATCAACACATCAACTTCTCCCTTTAGCCTTACAACATTAGCATTATGATAGAGTAAACTTTCTTCTAACCTACATGATTCAAACTTCATACCAATCCCTCAATATATGGTAAGGAGGCCCAAAAAACTAGAAAAAGACAATACAATGGGCCCAAAAATGGTCCCAAAATACCATGGTAAAAATCCTTATGACCCACTACATGATATTGGCCTCCAAAATAGAAAGAAACTCCACACCCAATAATATTTGACCAAAGTGACGATAATGGACAATTGTAACTTCCAAGAAATCCCCATGAAGCATTAATTACACCTCACCCACTAAATAAGGAAGATAATCCACTATCTCTCAAGTTTTACCTTTCCAATGTAACTCCCTATTCAATATCCACTTGCAACAATATTTCCAACTCATCAATAAATAAATAAATATGTCCCCACCCTCACATAGGCATCCCATTTTCCCACTCCATGATATTTGAAGATACATAAATTATTTATGATCTATGAATATTAGATGACCATCTACAAACAATTAAGTTACAATAGGCCCTCAAAATTTGAAAAGTGAATATCATGCTCAATCCTAACAATTTTAAGGTAATACCTAATCCATCTTAGTCAATTCAATTTATTTATGTTTTAGATTACTTAGATATCATTCTCAAGTCAATAACTCATCTAAAGTCTTGATTTATTTGTATTAATCTATTCCTTAGATATATTTGTAGGGTGTGTTTTATTCCCTACATTCTTGGTGAGCTCCACACTTCCATGCCTATCCATTTAGGTATAAGTCTATTTTTTCTAAGTTTCAAATCTAATTGTACTAATTTCTCACATCATTTTTTATGTTTAATCTCTCCTTAACCTTTCATTACCTTATCTGAGGTTTGTCCCTTTAGTGGTTTGCAAATTGTCAATCCCCTCTTGTGTGATTTTTATTGTTATAACCCAACCATAGCATTCTCATTCATTCTAAACAAGCTCACCAATTTTTCTAATCTGATTCATGATGGTGATATTGCCTTTATGACATATGATAGTGTTCATATCTAAGTGCATCCCTTTATTCTATTGATACATCTAGGGATGATGATAGTCCATCATTTTTTACTATTCATGATGTTGTTAGACCTAATGATGTATATGCCTAATTATTTGTCATATACTCTACCTCTAAAATGGTAGTAAAAAGAGAAATCACAACCTATTTCTTGCTCATCCAACCAATTGCACCACAAAATGAGGTAAACATATACCCATAGGTAGACCTTCTACTAACTGTGCATCTCATGCCCACATAATCCATGAATCCTTGTATATCCTATCCTGCTCAAGGTCTATCCTCCCTAGAAGAAAATAAAACACGTAGACATGTCTCAAAGATACCTAAAGACCCTCTACATCACAATACAATACTCCTTATCTAGAATACATATGCTTCCTTGGACTCCCACTACTTGGACAATGCTTGGTATGGTGCAAACTGTAATAGACTACCAACTACACTTGCACAAAGGACATGGCTCATATCCTCTATCTCATCTAGTGTAAAAGAACATTGCATTTACCATGTCCTTCCAATACTAATAAAGTTCTCTAGCTATGTACCATAGATATCCTCCTCTTAATCCCCATATAAAAAAGCTCTCTTGATATTTAACCTTTCAACCCTAAGGTTAAACATAGTAGTAACATATCTATAATCTAATAGATGTAAGTTTCTTGATTAGAAAGAAGATATCACAAACATCCATTCCCACATCTAAGGAATCAAACCTTACCCACTAACTATTCCCCATAACTCTTAAATTCGTCCTTAGAACTAATTCCATAGCTCAAGACCCATATAAGACAAAGTAAAACTATGATGCATTTAAAAGATAGTGGACTATACCTATCAGGTTGCATTCTCCATCAAGAGGATTTCATTGAGAGAAGGGCATGAGATTTTTCCTCTTCATGTAGTGTTCCAATTCAATCTCACTATCTCTAAACAATATCCTCATTAGGTCCATGATAAACTCACATCCAACCCTAGGTGTAGGCTCCTTTGTCTTCTTGTTGAAACCCATTGAGTGGCTTATCTAATTTCAACCCTTGATTTCCAATGCCATGGATAGCTCTAGTCTTGCCTTAATCTATCTAGTAGTAATACGTACACCTCCAATCATCTCATACCTAACCAAACTCTAACTACAATATCACAATATCTAGGAGCATCACTCTCTAAGGAAAAATGATCATTATACTCAACACTAGAAGATTAACCCCAAATCATAACCAATTCTCCCACTTCATGATCAATGTATAATCTAGGAACTCCTTATCGATCCATGATTTAAATCCTCGTAATATGATATCATATATCTGTAATTGATAGATCTACTCAAAAGTAGTTATATCATGCCAAAATTCTTACTCAAGTGATCTAAAGTCCATAAAGGGACAATAATGCACATCCTCAATACTAGAAGACCATTTGTCAAATTAGTAGATCCATATCATTGCCAAAATTTTGACTAAGAGTATTCCAAACAACCATGTCATGCTAGAATCATACATGCAAATTTGAAACTATCTCCATTTGGAGAACCCTCAAGAATAATTATTTGAAAAACAATTGTCCATAGCTATGTAAAACCACATTTAAATGGAAGACCTACAAAACCAACCATTTTAGAAGCATACATGCAAATTTGAACATGTTAACACATTCAAAACACCCACAAATCCTTATACCAAGGATTCACATTCTAAACAATTCTATATCACAAATATATAACATGCATATTTAAAACACAATAAGTCTACAACATGTAAGTACATGCATCCAAAAAGACTAGGGACTATCTAGGAGCTCTAGGCCACCAAATGACTAACTCCACAACCTCCACCAAGTATGTGTAACCAAGATCTCTTGGCCAAATTAATTGCATGACCAACTCCTCCATCTAGAACATGTAACCAAAAGAACTAGGTGGTTGTCTAGGATCTCCAAGTTAGTCATTGCATGACTAACTCTACAACCTCCACACAACAAGTATCTAGGGGGTTGTTCAAAAGATTCCAAGTTACCATATGACTAACTCCACAACCTCCACATGACTTATCCCATACCACCAAACAGGAGCTTGAATTTATATTCATTACATGGCTAACTCTAATAGTGTAAGGATGAATTCTAGGGAAACTAGCAACATGATCCACAATTCACTTGTTCTAATCAAGAAAATCATCCATCTAGAGTGTCAGATGCTCTAAGGGCGTTTCATTGATCCTCTCCACCTCTACTCTTGAAGCAATCACCATAATTATCACTAAAAAAAGATCAATTGCAACCAACACCCATTGAACAAGGATTAATACCATAAAGAAGGAATCCCCTCCTTCATCCATAAACTAGGATCTAATACCAAATGAAAAGGAAATGCTCCTACACTACTAGTAACAAAACTCAGACAAATCTTTGATACCAAATGCAAAAAATATATAGAGAGTTTCCTACATTAATCCTATGAAAAGAAATATCACAAGTTATCTAATTTATACAAATTTTAGTAGCATTCTAACATAAACAACACAACACAAATGAAAAAAAGAATAACCACACAAGAGAGAGACACCGATTTACCTCGAGAAAACCATTTCAAGAAAAGCCTATCCTTCAAAGCACCAAAACTGAAGTATTTCTAGAAATAAAATAATTATAATACAATATTAGGCTTTGATCCTTAACATGGAGATTAACATTGTCAACCAAGAAAAAAAACATGTAAGCTATGACCTTTTATAGATGTGAGCAGTTTTTGTTGCTATCTCGATGAGTGATCCAAAAACAAATGAGAGCCACACCTACCACTCCATGCTCCTCAAGATCTTCTCAATAGGAAACTCAAGCCTCTAAGTACTTACACTAAACTTCACTCACAATGAACAAGTACAAGATATGGATAACCTCTATCCCAAGCCTCCTATTTATAGGAAAGAGAGAAAAAGCAAATGAAAACTTCTTAGAAGCTCCTTAACCACCTTTGCCATCATTATTTAATACACCTAAATAAAAATAATCAATGCACAAGCATCTCCAAGGTGGGTTCCTAAGTATTCCACCAAGACAAGTGACAACACATTCTTTGAGGCACCAATATTGCTCCCTCTATACCTTGTGCCCAAGTTTGACTTACACGTGTGACCTAAATATTAAATGATTTTTACAATACTAAATGTATTTTACAATACCCTCTAAACATTAAATTCATTCCTTTAATGAGCTCAATAAACCATGTGAGCTCACTAAACCATGACCTCCCAAATATTAAAACATTCCCTTAATGTGCCACTGAAATTAAATGTATTCACAACATTATGCACAACAAACCCCTAGGAAGATATTGAGCTCTCCCAAAGTGTGGCACTCCCCATAGACATGGACCACAAATTTACAAAATATTAAATATTTCTATGCAAGGTTTAGAACACATTTCCCAACACTTTCCCCATTTGTTTTGGAAGTCTCTTTGTCCCTAATGTAATAGTTTGGCATTGCCTAATGTTGTATTTTTGTGCAAGATTTAGCATCTAACCCATACCTTACTTGATTCTAAGTCCTTGTTTCCTAGTGGTCTAAACCCAACCTTTGCATATGTTGTCTTACCCTAATTTAAAACCATAGTTGCAATTCTAAACCTGGTTCAAAACCGCATGTACAGTTTTAACCCTCAAATTTCCAAACTTAAATTTAAACATGGCTCCAAGCTAACTTGCCTCCAATTAGTCATTGTCCACTAACTCGAGTGTGAAATATTCAAATTTTCATGCAATGTGATATAAAAGGACAAAACCCTGATTCATTTTAGATCATCAAATAACATCATTGACACATCATATCATAACATCATCATTCAATCACTTAGGTATTACAAGATATTCACTCTACTCTTAATAACACATTATGAGGTTTAGATTTTTTTCTTTCATCCACAAGTAACCCCATTTATCAATGCTCACTTACACCTATCATACTGTAGATGCCAAGTGACATTTTGTATCATATAAGGACTCTAATAAATTCCTCCAAGGGTTGTACCCCTTTCCATGAGGGACTAATTTACAATGCATTACAAATATTGAATTGCTACAAGGATTGCAAGGTCCATACCACCTAGTTCTAACAAGATCATTGTCGATATACATATCCTTTTTATATGCATGTCATATACTTTTATGTTGACTGCTTATTTACTTTGACATGCATGATTCATAGTAGTTCACATGGAAGTCAAATTGGGGGCAAAATTTAAGGGTTAAAAGTGCATCTCTAGCACCTTTCCCTATTCATTTTGGACTCACTTTGTCCCTTTGTCTCTAATGCAATATTTTGGTGTCCAATTGGTGTATTTTTTGTGCAAAAATTGGCATTCATTTTGTACCTTATCTAATTTTAAGTCCTTGTTGCCTAATGGTCCATAACCAACCTCCATATATGTTATTTCTTACTCTAATTTAAAACTATAGTTGCAACTTTAAATGTAGTTCAGAATTTCACGTGTGATTTTGACCCTCAAGATTTTAAATTTAAATTTAAACACAGGTCCAAGACGACTTGCCTCCAACTAGCCATTGCCCTACCAATTCAAGCACAAAATATTCAAATTTATGTACCTTAGACCTAAGCCAAACTATTTGATCACTTGAGCATTACAACAAATTTACTCTACTCTTAATAACACAAAAGGAGGTTTAAATTTATTCTTTCATCAAGTCACCCCCTCTATCAATGGTCTCTTACACCTTTCATACCATGCATGCCAAGTGGCAAATTGTGTCATATAAGAATTCTCATAAATTCCTCCGATGAGAGTGCTCCATTTTTTGAGGGGCTAATTTACAACATTATTTAAATATTAAATTGTTACAAGGATGGCAAAGTGTACAACACCCATTTATACAAGGATCATCATTCACATCCATATCATAAATGTATATGTGCTTGCCATTTTCTTTCATGTTGATTACTTGTTTACTGTAACATGGATGATTCATAGTAGTTCACATGCAAGTAAAAGTGGGGGCAAAATATAAGTGGAAACTATATCCCTAACAATTGTCCCCACTTGTTTTGGATTCACTTTGCCCCTTTGTCCCTAATACAATAGTGTGGTGTCCAAATAACATATTTTTGTGCAAAAGTTGGCATCCCGTTTATTTGATTCTAAGTCTTGTTCCCAAGTGGTCAAGAACCAACCTTTATATATATATTTTTAAAATACCCTTGTTAAATTTGGTTCAGAACTGTAGTTGTAATTCTAAACTTGGTCCAGAATCACATGTGTGGTTTTGATCCTTAAATTTCTAAATTCAAATTTAAACATGGACCCATGACTTGCCTCCAACTAGTCATTGACTTCCAACTCAAGGACAAATTATTCAAATTTACACATTAGGGATTTGTATAATAGGATAAAGCCCACTTTCATTTGAGATCATTAGATAATATCATCAACACATCACACCATAACATTATCCTTCACACTTGAGCATTACAAGAGCATTGCATCAACAACTAATATCATAAGAACAAATAGAAGTATTTGCATTTATGCTTAGCATGTGTTTTAACTTTTTGTAAATTGTTGAATTGATCCAAGGGATTGACTAAGGCAACAAGGAGGAAGCTAGTCACCTTCCTCTCCTAGCACAAGTTTTACTTGTGTCTCAACAGCACCCTTGTCAAATATTAGAGGAGAGTAGATCCTTAAAGATCAAAAGTGAAAAGGACCAAACCACACATTAAGTTTATAACTACATGAAAAGGATCAAAACTATAGGTTCACAGATTAGAACCCTAGGCGTAGATTTGAACCTAAATAAAGTGTAGATCATTCATTAGTCTATTAGAGCTTCGTAGTCTAAAGTCTAATAGCAAAGATCATAATTGGATCACAACATGCACATTAAAACAAGTTGTTCATTTGTCACACTTAAAGGTAAGTACCCTAATTCCCTTTGTTAATTTTGTAGCATATTTTAGTATTGTTTATAGACTCAACTACCTTATCTAGTGTAATTTATTTATTGCTTCCTTTTTACTCTTTAACCCTAGGTTGCTAGAAAAATAATTATATATTTGTTGGAAAAGTTGTCTCATGCCATAAAATATTATTCAATCACATGTGTCCATTTTCTTATTGATAAACATACTATACCTCTTAAACCATGCGAGTGTGGTGTAACTAAAATAAAGATGTGAGTGCTAGTTAATATTATAATTACATTAAGAGATGGGGGAGAAGCATTGATGTCATGACCATGATAGAAAAATATAAAGACATCAAAATTTTAAAATATCTATTAATACCCACAAATAAAATTATTAAAAAGTAACATTTACCTATATAAGATTTACTACACTTTTCAAAGTAAAAACAAAACAAGATAATTATTATGAAGGCCTTTCCAAAAGTAAAATTAAAAGTTACATACAAAAGTAAAACTTGTGTATTACCAAAAAAACAACTCTTCAAATAAAAATAAAAATAAAAATAAAAATAGAGTAAACAATATAGATAAAATAAAATAATTCTGGAATAAAAATTTAAATTTATGTGTGGATGATGTAGTAAATAAAATAGTTTTAAAGTAAAACAAAATAACTCTTAAGTAAATAAAATAGCTTTGTGTCTCCCTTTTTATCTATTTATTTCCCTATAATACAATGTTTTACTAGTTAAAATGATAACTTATTTTCATTAAACTACAAATTCTTATTTTGTAGAGTGTATATTTAACTTATACCATAAATTTAATATAAGCACTAGAGACTATATCTCTAGCATCTTTTAAATAGATGCATTTAAAATATCTATACTAGTTATAACTTATACAAAATATATTAAAATATATTATGTAACTAATCTCATATATATTTAGCTGATCAATTAAATCTATATTCTCTATTAAAAAATTCATTACACCTCTTAATGATATAAATGCTAATTAATCTTATAACAATAACTTGCAACCTTAAATTTATGTATTTTAAACATATGGTTTACATATGTTTAAAAAAATACAACTTAAAAAAATTAATGTATAGCTATATAGGAAAAATAAAATATAACTATATAAATATATATTTAAAAAAAAAAAATACATGACCCACATATGTTTAAAAAACACATATAAGGTATAAATATAAATAAAATTATAGGAACAAAAATTACGAGCAAAAAATAGAAAAACTAGAAAGGAGGAAAAATAAATAAAGAATCTTATAATATTAATATTTTTTTTTATATTAAATAAATATTTAAATAATTTTTCCACATCTTTTATATATATCTAAGAATTTTAAAATATAAAGAATGAGAGTGTAGAGCTTCTGGGTAAAACCGTGTTTTGTTTTTTTGATCTAAAAAAGCAAAACACAGTTTTATTCAAAAGCTCTACACTCTCATATCACGGATTGTGGAAACATCATGTCTACAATATAAAGAATGTTAACATACTATTTTCCCATAGTTTTTTTTTATTTTCTCACTTTTTCTTTATTTTTTAATTTTCTAATTTTTTTTATTTATATTTTATATTTTTTTCAATTTCTTTTTTTTATTTTTTATTTTTATTTTTTATTAGTAAGGCTACAAGGAGACCTCATTGGGATCCCGTCACTTTACCTCCTACTATCGTAGAACAATTCCCATATGCCCATAAAACTTGCTTGGACTACACTTCGCCAAGTTTTTGACCTCAGCCTCTTACACAACACAACATTATCTAAACGAGGGAGATGTGAAATAACTTTCGTAGAACAATTCCTCAAATTCACAAGTAGGCAAAATGTTGTCAACTACCGTACCACCTTTATCCTGCTGTAATCTTTTCCCTCCATCGAAGACATCTTCCTTCTCCACAGTTGGAGTTGATAGTAGGCATGGAGCATTTACTCCAGTGATTTCTAAAACAGAAATTTATATGAAGGGCACTTCAGTACATGGAAGACAGACGGTAGTTTGTGCTGCTCAAAGGAGCTCTACAAGGTCATCTGAGAGAAGGAATGACACCCAATCGGCAGGATTGCATGTTGCAGTAGTGGCTGCATCCATGGCCATCCTCCTCTCATCCGACCCAGGTAATTTTACAGCACTTAACTTTATTCCGTGAGTTTCTATTTCAATTGTGTATTAGAAAACACTTAGTACTGCAATGCACTTAACTATATTCTTTGAATTTGTACTTCAATTGGATGTTTGAAAACACTTGTACTTTAATGGTAGTTTTGTATGAGGATCAAATTGCCAGCTTAGTAGGTGGCCTAAGGTAGTCTTCAGCGAGGTTATAAGGGAAAGAAAGAAATCTTGGATGAAACAAAATAGTAAGGATAAAAAAGTGGAATATATCTTTGAATGCTTGCCCTACGGATGGCAAAAGAATTAAAGCTTTTGTCATAAAGAAATTCCGCAAATCTATGTGGGATGGTTCTCTAGGGAGAAAAAAGAGATATTACCTTGAGATGTTTAACCCCATTGTGATCATTTACAAAAAGTGTACATTGGGGCGGATATCACTTGGAGAGTTAAGATTTTGATTGGTCAGCTTAGGACTAACTCTCATCAGCTCCAATGTGAAACGGGAAGGTGGAAGAGGCTTAAAGAAATGTGGGAAGAGAGAGTGTATGATTTCTGCACTTCTGGGGCAGTGGAATCAGAAAAACATTTTATTTTGGAATGTGACGCTTATGCTGACATCAGAGTAAAGTATGCAGATATCCTGACAGCGGCTTCTTGGCATGGTCTATTTGTCGAGGGGTCTTTGGATAAGGTCGGAGAGCTCATTATATCTTTGAACAAAAGTGGAACAGAAAGGCAGAAGCAAATTTGACTGGGTTGGCTGTCTCATAGGCTATTTGTAGCCCCGTGGACGTTAAAAGCTATTATGTTCTTCTATTCAAAGAATTGTGGCGTAGAAGCAAAGAATACTCACATTCAAACCTTTAGCAGCCCATCATCAGGACAGAGTTGTATAGATATTTGGGCAAGTGAGATTGTGGACTATATTGAAAATGGGGTATATTTGTAAATGTGCAACCTAGGGTACACAGTGATGCATGCTTATCCCCTCGGTCCGCCATCTATGCACCTCCATTCTCTTGCCCATGCTGTTTTACTATGCACATATTGTTTACAGGAGTTTGAGGTACTTCCAGGTGTTACATTTTTGCACTTGCTGTCTCTCGAAAGGGGGATTTGGGTAAACATTGGAACTTCAATCCCACACCTTAGTAAATTAGCCCATAGCCTCACTGACACATCACAATAGCAATTTTTTCTAACCAGTTTGAAATGAGGCTATGGAGTGCAAGTACCCAGTTTGATGTGTTAGCAGTCTCACTTTCTTTAGATAAACATTGCTGGCTAATCTGCACGTAAAGAGAATCAACTGTTTGTAGGGGTTTCCAATCCAGCCATGGTGTGTTCTCCCACAAAATGTTGGCAATATACCATTCGGTACAACTTTTGCCTTTGTTTTCCTTATGTGGTAATACAAGTGTAGGTGGATTGGCAAAGTTTGGTTACTCCTGAAATTTTCCTTGAGGTTGAAATGTAAGGCCACAATATTTTAACAACATATAAGGTAATTGGAAAGAAATCCCCTTATGAGCTGTAACAGAGGAGTTTCATACATGGAATTGGTATCCGGCTTGGTTGGACCTAGAAAACATCTGGAAGGTTATATATTTCAACTTCTCTGGTGTATATCTGTTCAAGGAGACCTGTGGACCCCATCTATCATAAATTGAATGATTAAGATACTGGATTTTTAGGCGAACATGGGGGGGACCTTCATTCAAACTGACTTTAAGGATATATTTTAGCTGACCAAGTTGTTAAATCATTTTTTCTTATCACATAACATTGGTGCTTTTCACAAGAGAATACTGGCTAAGAATGGAAAATGAGTTGTGACTATTGGACCTCATGCCGGTGTATGTGATTAAATTTGATAATTTGTAGTATGAACCAAGCATAGCCACATACAAAATGAACAGAAAACAATTGTGAGATGAAACAATAACAATACAGTAATATACCATACACAAAGTAAATATAGATTAGATAATGATTGCAAAACGTAGGTATAAACTCATGGGAGACTTAATAGTCGAAAGCCATGCTGGCCCTAAAAGAAGGCTTGAGTGCAGAGAATACTTACTAGTATAAATGAATATGGGACGAAGATGCCATTTACAGAACTAGGGTATGGGGTGCTTCAGATATGCACACCTACAAGTATCAAAATTTTGAAATTTTAGAATGAACTATTATATAGTAATATAATATGAATCATAATTGAAAATGCCGTTGTGTGATGATTTTCTTTGTAAATCTATGCTGTCCTACTTGTCATAGTTTTTAATCTCTCTCCTTTTTCCAAAATTCTGCTGATTTCTTTGCACACCCCCCAAATTTCTTGCTAATTTCTTCATATGGATGAGCGAGAAAAGGCATGGGTAAGTTCTTTTGACCTATTAGATCAAAGGGTATTTTACTTTTTATTATTAGCTTTTTATTTGTTATTTTGTAGGATATATTAGTGTGGTGATAGGAGATTCCAGGGTTTGTCCCTTGATTGCTAGAGACATTTCTTGCAGTAAAGAGACATATGTCAGACTGTCTCCAAGAAATGCACCCTACTCGAGCTTCTCCAAGCTTCAGTGTGCAAAGTTATAATGTTATGTATCACGATTATAATCATTTCAATCACAATGCCAATTTTGCCCCTGTATAAGAATGATATACCATCTGTAATGAACTAAAAACATAACTAACAGAGGATCAAGTTTTGGGATACCAACTAAACATCAAAAAACCTTTGTGAAGAACCTCTAAATTATTGTCACTTGCAGTAGTCCACACCTATGTCAGAGTGATACAAGAATAATAAATCCTGTCCCATTTGGCTTAAGTTTTTACTTACTCTTATAGTCATAAACTAAGTTACCAGGTTCTTCAAGTTTCAGCTTTGCCTGCTGGACAGGATGGGTTTGGAAACAGATTCTGGTACATCGCTGCCAGATGCACGCAGAGGGTACCCAGGACAGCAGGACCATGTCCTGGCCAAACCTGGGCCGTACCCAGCTGTCATGTATCAATGCTCCTGCATGTATCGATGCTTTCCAATTAAAGATTGGAAAGGGATTCATCGATGATGCTTGTTAAGTGTTAATCCAATTTCAAGAAGAAAAAGACAAGGAAAACTATGACTATGACATGGCAGATAAAGACAAAAGAATAAAGAATAAAATGCAAGACAAATAACAAATGATTAAGAACACCGATTGGGAGTCTATTTAGCATAAATTGACCCAGCGCTAAGGATGCAAGAGTGAAATGAGACAACTCTTGGATAGTCGCCACCCTTTGGGGTTTTAAAAAGAGGACATGCTCATAGTCGAGAGGCATGAATCGGATCTCACATCACTGTTGGGAATATCAAATACTCGTCAGCATCGGATCTAATATATCTGCAGTCACCTACAAATCATCATCTGAATTTATATATGTGTGCAGCATTAAATAATATAACAATATTAGATCGATCTGCAGCAACTGTACTATTGCATAAATCTATCAATCTTTCAATCCGAATCATTCATTGATCTTCGCCTAATAAGTCAGAGCATCAGCATCATATATACATACAATTTATAATACAATCATCGAATAAGCATCTTATTCCTCATTGCATAAACAGTCAGGAAGAGATCAAAATAATTCAGTCTTCAATCAAAATACAACCCAGATCAGATCTTCTACTCAGCAATTTATTCCAGATTCAAATACAATTAAGGACAGAGCATTAAAAGATCACCGATTCTTCCTCATATCCCACGATCAAGAGCAGAAGATATATAGATACTTTGTGATCATTGAATCCATTTGTCTTCCATCCACATACCATTCGGAGCAGATATATATATACAAGAATTGCGAATTTGCCAGCATTCGTGTCTTATAGTCCATTGGAGATCAGACACATACCCAATCAAAGGCATGATCTATCAATTGTCCATTATGAGTTATATGCTATGTATGCTGTTAGAATCTGATCTATGTTGCATTGTGATTAAAGAACTGTATGATATGAGTATCATTGCATGATGTTTGCATTTCAATCTGTATAATAATCTACATCTGATATTTGTATGGAATCTTTCACCAATCGATAGACTGTAGTATAGTTCAATAAATGAACTGTTGCATTTATTTGTTCATAACACAACAGCCTGCATAAATTGGAATGCACATTATCTCTGTATAACATAATCAGATTTATATGATGTACTTACCATGATAAGTTCTGGGCAAGTCTATAGATTTGCATTAGAATTGTTCAAGATATGTCTTAGTAGTAGACATTACATTACTTTATATTCTGAACTTTAGCTCATTGCATATGACAGCATGTAGTATGAATGATTCTCATTATTGCTTATATATATAAAGGAAATAAATGATCATATATACATTTAGGAATGAATGATTGTCACAAATGAATGAATATATACGTCAATCGATCATTATATTGGATGTTTAAATGAAAGATGTTCAAGCATTAAGATGAATGTATGGCCATCATGATGTAAAGGCCAAGAATGATATAATTATGAAGCACTATGTATAAATATTGATGATGATTGGAAATCATAGTTTCATGCCATATCCGAACGGAGAATTAAACCTCATCCTTAATCATCTCGCCAATCTATGGGTATGGGGTTAAGTTAAGGGTGTGATTTGGACCTAGGTGACCCTCAAGAAGATGAAGTACCTCTAGGTGTGAGGTGAAGTCTCTTGGGCCAAGTGTCGAAGTACCTCTGGGTGTGAGGTGAAGCCTTGGGCCTATGGTATGATGAGCTCATCAATGTTAAATGTGCCCTGCGGTGGGTGACTCTCAAATGGATGAAGTATGCTCGAGTGTAGCATGAAGTCCTTTGAGCCGAATGGTGAAGTACCTCGGGTGTAGTGTGAAGCCATCAGGCGTCCGTATGGGATGGTTAATGGCACCTTAACAAACCATGCTCATGGAATTAGGGATCGATTAATGATAGGGTGACTCACAATTCTCTCTAGGATAGAACATGAAGTCTATGAATGTGAACATGGAATAATTATGTGATTTTGATTAGAAGATTATAATGCTTAAAGACAAATGCGGAAAGAATATGGATTAATACTTTACTAGTGAATTCTAATTATGATATAAAAAAGGAAAAACTGAATACTAATGTTTCCTTTTTGTAAGTTGAAATTGTGCAAGGTTGTGAACAATTTGAGCTTACTAGAAGGGGACATTACACCAGCTGCTTCTAGGAGAACCTGTGCATGGATTTTAAAAAAACATTTTAAAACAACAAATAGATTTAAGCTTCAAAATCTTCAACAATAATTTGTTCACAACTCCTGCAATGATTTCAAGCAAAAAAATGGAGGAAAAAACAAAACCTCGTTGTTTTATTTATTAAATAGAAAGGGTCTTGGTTTTCTTTAGTTTATTTTTTCGAGTTGTTATGGATTTTCACTGCATATGGATGTTGTATAGTTGCTTTTCGAGATTGACCTGGAAGTTCAAAAAGCAGCTGGGGACAACTTTCTGATGAATATACACAATGTGTATATGCTTATAGAATGTGTGGCAGCCAAGTAATGTGATGGAAAAGGAATCGTGGCATGAGGGAGAATATATCTATTTAAATTGGGCTATCAGCATTGAAGGGAGCTATCCTCCCTTGCCTTATATTGAGGAAGAGGATTTAGTAGGTGGCCGCCTTTGTTGATGGGTTCATTATGTTCATTGGGGACGACTTTAACATTTGAGACATGATTTGCATAAGCTTTCAGTCACTTTGACTCTTAAATTTTGAAGAACAAAATTTAAACTTAGAACATTTTGCTCAGACTCCAGTAATATTGCAGCCGAGGAAGGTGTTTTGTTAAAGTTTCCAAGAAGAATGGATGCCAAAGTATTTGTATGTTGTGTAAAGGCTGATTCTTCAAACCCAATGGCTGAAGCAACTAGGCATCCATTTAGTTGACCTTGAAAGCCCCCAAGCAAATAAGTATCTATCACTATTAAGCATGCAAGCAGCAAGATAGACTTAAGAGTAGCTCTTTTGAAGTGTCCATGCAAAATGGTTTGTTGAAAACAGCCATTAATATTATTATTTATAAAATAAAAAGTGTTTTTCAACACTAGTATATATATATATATATATATATATTAAAATTTGAAAATAAAATTTGAAAATTTGAATCAAGGCGGAAAAATAGGTCCCATGGGACCTAAGTGGAAAGGTATATCATCAACTATATATATATTAAAATTTGAAAATTTGAATCAAGGCAGAAAAATAGGTCCCATGGGACCTAAGTGGAAAGGTATATCATCAGTACCATTTTTCATTTTGAGGTATCCAGTTTTATATTGCATTATTGATTTCCAGTTCGAGCAATTGAGCAATCAGGGACAAAAACCCCTGGATTGCAAATTAGAGGTAGGACGAAAACCCTACACTCTTTGGGTAATTTCCATTTAGGGAATTATAATGCACTGGTACATCACTGCTAGATGCACCCAGAGGGTACCTAGGACAGCAAGGCCATGTCCTGGCCAAACTTGGGCCGTACCCAGCCACTTCTGGGAGAACCTGTGCATGGATTTTAAAAAAATATTTTAAAACAATAAATAGCTTTAAGCTTCAAAATCTTCAACGATAATTTGTTCACAACTCCTGCAATGATTTCAAGCAGAAAAATTGAGGGAAAAACAAAACCTCGTTGTTTTATTTATTAAATAAAAAGGGTCTTGGTTTTCTTTAGTTTATTTTTTTTTGAGTTGTTATGGATTTTCACTGCATATGGATGTTGTGTAGTTGCTTTTTGGGATTGACCTGGAAGTTCAAAAAACAACTGGGGACAACTTTCTGATGAATATACACAATGTGTATATGCTTAAGCCTTATAGAATGTGTGGCAGCCAAGTAATGTGATGGAAAAGGAACTGTGGCATGAGGGAGAATATTATTATTTAAATTGGGCTATCAGCGTTGAAGGGAGCTATCCTACCTTGCTGTATATTGAGGAAGAGGATTTAGTAGTTAGCCGCCTTTGTTGATGGGTTCATTATGTTCATTGGGGACGACTTTAACATTTGAGACATGATTTGCATAAGCTTTCTGTCACCTTGACTCTTAAAATTTCGAAGAACAAAATTTGAACTTAGAACATTTTGCTTAGACCCCTGTAATATTGCAGCTGAGGAAGGTGTTTCATTAAAGTTTCCAAGAAGAATGGATGCCCAAGTATTTGTATGTTGTGTAAAGGCTGATTCTTCAAACCCAATGGCTGAAGCAACTAGGCATCCATTTAGTTGACTTTGAAAGCCCCAATCAAATAAGTATCTATCACTATTAAGCATGCAAGATGGACTTAAGAGTAGCTCTTTTGAAGTCTCCATGCAAAATGGTTTGGTGAAAACAGCCATTAATATTATTATTGATAAAATAAAAAGTGTTTTTCAACATTAGTAATTAATTAAATATTAAATATAAAATAATAATATATATATTAAAATTAAAAAATTTGAATCAAGGTGGAAAAATGGGTCTCATGGGACCTAAGTGGAAGGGTATATCATCAACGCCATTTTTCATTTTGAGGTATTCAGTTTTATATTGCATCATTGTGTGTGTGTATATATATGTATATATATTAAAATTTAAAAATTTGAATCAAGGTGGAAAAATAGGTCCCATGGGACCTAAGTGAAAAGGTATATTCATTTTGAGGTATCCAGTTTTATATTGCATTATTGATTTCCAGTTCGAGCAATTGAGCAATCAGGGACGAAAACCCTTGGATTGCATATTAGAGGTAGGACGAAAACCCTACTCTCTTTGGGTAATTTCCATTTAGGGAATTATAATGCACTAAATAAACTCTTGTTCAAATGTTACAGGTGGCTAGAGTGAGATTGGCGGGCAGATTAGAGTGCAGCATCATTGTGATTTGCCACACTTAGAACTAGCACGAAGTTACCACCAGTGACACCCGCATACATCAAATCTGGTCCCACACGAACACTCAAGAGGGCTTTCTTTGGGCAATGTGAACTAAATCATACAGAGGACCTTCGTCTTGAGTGCGCTAGGAAGCCAACCATTGCCAGGGAGTGATTTGGAGTGTCTAGAAGAGGCTCGCACCACATTGAATCGATATTCTAATTCATAGAGTTGTCATTAGAACTCCCTAGCCGTGATATTCCATTTGCATTGAAAATCCAAAACGTCTAGCTTTAGGCAGCCAGATATCGGTAGTCTCCAATCTGCAGGTCATAGATTTGGACTCGAATCTATCTCTTAAATGGCAGTGACACTAAGCATCCATGGCATAGTCGCGCCCAGCTAGCACCCATATTCACTACTGTAGCAAATCCAAACCGGTATATCAAACTCTTTATTGCATTGAGCGACTCTTGTGGACAAGCCGTCACAGCGCAACAATCCAAGGATTGGATCAGGTGCACATCGGCTTGGGAAGAAGGAACTGATTCATAATTATATAGATAGGTGGACTACAAATAATTATGATCCTGTGAGTCGATGTTTGTAAACCATTGTTCCAGAATAATTTAGATTGTAAAAATTGAGGATTTATACATTTACTGGATCTTGCATTACACTATTTAATCTGTATAAGGAAGGATTGAGTGCATTCCATTTTTGGTTGATTAATGTTTCTTTTTTCTGAGAATTAAAGAAGTAAACTATAGATTCAGTTTGATACATCTCTATTGTGGATACGGTTGCACTTGTCGAGGTAATTGCAAACAAACATACTGTAATTCTGGCAATTGAAATCCTCCTAGGATATCACATTGGTATAAGAGCATTTAATCCTACTAGCCTGCAAGTTCACTTAATGGTTGTATGCAGCCAAATCAGAGAGATCTGAGAGCTTTAGAGAGAGAAAGAAGGAAGTTAGAAATAGTACAAGGAAATGTTGTTGGAATAGGAGGCAGAGGTAAGAGACACATGGCAGATCAAGGGGATAAGCTTGATGTTTTTATTCAGAAGTAGGAGCAAACAAACCAGCTGCTCATCTAGATATGCAACAAATGCATAATATGAATACCACTTTGAATTCCACCAAGCTCACACAGAATTTCATAGGTGAAGTGAGCAATTCAAATCAGAATGGTCATGCAAATCACACAAATAATAATCGAGTTTCAGTTGGATCAACAACTAGGCCATTTCAGCCTACTTTTTTGCCTAGAGTAGAGGCACCACCGGAAGAAGAGCAAAATCCAGCAACATATGACATCAATGCTTGCATGGATGAATACATGAGTCTTGACCCAAACATCAGAAATCAAATTTCATTTGCAAACTATTGTAATTTCAAAGGCCGTTTCATTCTACTTTTTTGCCTAGAGTAGAAGCACCACTAGAAGAAGAGGAGCAAAATCCAGCATCATATGACATCAATGCTTGCATGGATGAATACATGAGTCTTGACCCAGACATCAGAAATCAAATTTCATTTGCAAACTATTGTAATTTCAAATCAAGGAATGGACCAAGAATGGAAAGAAGGCCTCCTACACAGCAGCCCCATAGAGATTTGAAGTAGGGCTTGAGTAAGTTGACTCTCCCTCCTTTTCATGGTTCGGGGAAAGGTACCTTACGAGCTTGGGTCCAAAAATTGGATGCAAATCTTTCACTCAGCCCTATGATGGAAGAGGAAGCCATTGAATTTGCAATCCTTCATTTGGAGGGCATAGCTCATGAGTGGTGGCATCACGGGTTAATTACACAAGGGCATAACCATAGTTGTGTCTTCTGTTGATTTCACACAAAGGCTCATAGACAAGTTTGACAGGAAAGACCCCGAGATCCATTTCAGGGAGTTTGCCCAATTGAGACAGCATGGTTTAGTGGATGATTATGTAATAGAATTTCAACGAGTATCAATCATGGTCCCAGATGTGATAGAGAGGAGACTCATAGTTTTGTTTGTGGAGGGACTAATTGAACCGCTTCAAGGTTTGATTAAGGCTTTTGATCCAACATCTCTGCAAGATGCCATCAATAGGGCTTTGAATTTGGAGGATTTAGTGACTAAGAACAAGTTCTACTCCAAGATTCCACCATCGGGTCAACATAAGAAACCTTTTCATAAGGACTTCCCTCAACCTAAGACATTCCCTCCAAAACCAAGCAAGATGGAAGAGTCCAAGAATGAACTTTGAAGGAAGAAATTATGCTTTTCTTGTAGAGCCATGGGAACCAAAACATAGATGCTTGGGGAATGCGCAGGTACACTACATAGAGGTGATTTCAAATGAGAATTCAAAGGTAGAAGAACCCGAACCCGAGGTTGTAGTTGATGAGGTAGAACAAGAGGGCAAGGAAGGAGAAGAGTCTTTGGGAGGCACACTTGCTACTCTTTTGGGAACACCTGGGTATCATTCTTTTTGAGTGCAAGGAGTATTGCAGGGTCATAGAGTGACAATATTGATTGATAGTGGGGCCACCCACAACTTCATTGATGAGGGATTGGTGACTAGGATGGGATTGAAGACATGATTTTGAAGGATTTAATGTGATTGTGGCCGATGGATTTACTATCCCTTGCACCAGGAGGATTTAGCATCTTGACATCACCTTGGGAAGACAGAGTATGTGATGATTTTTATGTGGTGGGCATAGGCGAGATAGATGTGGTTTTGGGTGTGCAATGGTTGCATTCACTTGGGGAGTTTACCCAAAACTATCAAACTATGGAGCTGAAATTCAAATCCGAAGGAAGGAAGGTGGTTCTTCGAGGCTTTTCTAATGGAGCTTTGAGGGTTGTTTCAACCAAGAGGATGGAGAGAGATTTTCGTAGAGGCCAAGTAGCTTGGGTAGCACAGTGCTTGATCACGGATGCAGTTTCATCCATGAGTGAAAAATCTCTTCATGTTGATATTTAGTCCATCTTGGATAACTATAGCATGGTGTTCAATGATATTCCTCTAGGGTTGCCGCCGAATAGAGGGTTTCGACATGTCATTGAGTTGGAGGAAGGATCAAAGCCAGTCATCACTACACCTTATTGCCATCCTTAGAGGCACAAGGAAGAAATTGAAAAGGCAATTAAGGAGTTGCTGGATATGGGACACATAAGATTGAGCTCTAGCCTATTTCTTCTTCTGTGGTGTTGGTTAAGGATGGTACCATGAGGATGTGCATCGATTATAGGGCACTCAACAAGAAGTCAATCAAGAACTACTACCCTATTCCTAGGATCGATGAGTTGATAGACGAGCTCCATGGTGTAGCGTACTTCTCCAAGATTGATCTGCGGTCAGGGCATCATCAAATAAGGGTGAGAGATGAGGATGTGCATAAGACAACTTTCAGGTGTCACTATGGGCATTACAAGTTTCTGGTCATGCCATTTGGATTGACTAATGCACCGGCCACATTTCAGTCTTGTAATCAAGTATTCATTAGGCAATTGAGGAGATTTGTGCTGGTTTTCTTTGATGATATATTGATCTATAGCAAGACTTGGGAGGATCATTTGAGACACATAGATGAGATACTTGGTATCCTAGAGCAGTAGTCACTTTTTTCCATGGCATCAAAATGTGAGTTTAGATTGACAGAGATATTATATCTAGGGCATAAGATTAGTGCCCAAGGGGTTAGAGTGGATGATGAGAAGATTAAGGCAATCTTGGATTGGCCTCTACCTAAGAATATATCACACTTGAGAGGGTTTTTTGGTGTTTGCAGCTATTACAGGAGGTTTGTCAAAGGGTTTTCATAGTTGGCTGCCCCATTGATAGATTTGATGAAGGGAGCTTTCTCTTGGAGTGATTCAACATAGAGAGCTTTTGATAAGCTCAAGGAGGTAATGAGTTCATGTCCCGTTTTAGTCATTCTAGATTTTTCACTTTTGTTTTGGAGTGTGATGCCTCAGGAGAGGGGATTAGAGTAGTTTTGATGCAAAACAAACACCCCATAGCATTTGAGAGTAGGAAGCTCAAGGAGTCAGAGAGGAATTTCTCCATCTACAACAAGGAGATGCTATCTATCATGCATGCATTAGCCAAGTTTAGACAATATTTGGTTTGTGGGAGATCTGTTGTGAAAATGGACCACAATAGCTTGAAGTTCTTCCTCAATCAAAAGGATTTGAATGATAGACAATAGAAGTCGGTAAGTAAGTTACAGGCCTATGATTTTGATATTGAGTATGTTAAGAGGAAGAATAATGTTGTGGCTGATGCATTATCTAGGAAACCTTATTTGTGCGCCATGACTGATATTTCTTTTGATTGGAGGGTTTCTATAATAATGGAGTATGCCAAGAATACATTTGCTACTGATATTTTGGATGGTAAGCTACAAGATGATAGGTACAAGGTGGCAGATGAGCTCATCCTCTATAAGGACCGGGGTATCTTGTCCCAGAATCAAAGATGAAAGAGAAGTTATTGGGGGCATGCCATGACACACCATTGGCTGGTCACTTGGGGTATTACAAGACATACAAGCAGGTGAGAGCATTTTTCATGGAAGGGACTCAAAGGAGATGTTTTGAGGCATGTTAGGGAGTGTTCGGTTTGTCAATTGAACAAAGTAGAGCAAGTATTTCCAGCTAGATTATTGCAGCCCTTACCCATTCCAAATCAGAAATGGGACAGCATTTCTATGGATTTTATCACTAGTCTTCCGCGAGTATAGGGTAAGGATTATATTTTTGTGGCAATGGACAGACTCATTAAGCATGCTCATTTTTATGCTATATCTATAGAATATAAGGCTCCACAAGTGGCTGATTTGTTTTTCAGAGAGGTGTTTATAGTTAGACTACATAGGTTGCCTAGAAACATTGTGAATGATAGGGACAACAGGTTTCATAGTTTGTTTTGGCAAGAACTTTTTTGATTGATAGGCATGGAGTTGACTCCAAGCACTAGTTATCACCCTCAAATGGATGGACAAACAAAGATTGTGAACAAACAGATCGAAGGATATTTGAGAAATTATGTTACAGGGCAGCAAACAACATGGATTAAGTGGGCTTTATCTTGGGGAGTATTGCTACAATTCCACACATCATATGTCTATAAGTATGACTCCTTTCAAAACACTGAATGGATATGATGCATTATTTTTTGTGGATTTGATTATTTCGGACAATAAAATTCCAGGAGTTAAGGATTTGGTTCAACAAAGTCTAGACATTTTTAATGCACTCAAGGAGAACTTACAACGGGCCCAAAATCAACAAAAGACGTATGTTGATCGCCACTGCTTGGAGAGGACTTTCAAGGTGGGAAACATGGTGTTTTTGAGGTTGCAACCCTATAGGCAATCTTATCTCAAGGGGAGTGGAGCTGAGAAGCTTAAGCCATTATTTTACGGGCCTTATAAGATTTTGCAGAGGATAGGAGAGGTGGCATGAGTCGGAGCTACCGGAGAACAGCAAAATTCACAATATATTCTATGTATCATGCCTCAAACGGGCATTGGGGCAGCATGTTACTCCCTCCTTGGAGTTGCCACCACTTGATGATGAGGGTAAATTGATCCTGGAGCTCGAAGCTATCATTGACATAAGAGAGAGAAGGCTAAGAAACAAGGTCATCACTGTAATGTCCCCTTATAGAAAGCCAAAATTTTTCCTTGACCTTTGCACAATTTCAACTTACAAAAGAGAACATTAGAGTTCTATTTTCCATTTCATATCATTATTCGAGTTATCTAATTAATATCCTTTCATACTTATGTCCTTATGATTATGATCTCATAATCCCATTTTTCATATTCATAATCATTTTTATATTCACTTTCATATTCATATTTATATCCATATTCATATTCATGATCAAAGGCCTTATGCTCTATCCTTGAGAGGATCATGTCTTGCCCTATCATTAATCCATCTATAATTCCATAGGCATGGTTCATTAAGGAGACACTAACCATCCCATACGTAGGCCCAAAGGCTTCACTCCCACACAGAGTTCTTCACCATTTGGCTTGATGGAACTTCATGTCCACACAACATTCTTCATCCCACCAAGAGTCACCTCACGTTGGGCACATTTAACATTGATGAGCTCATCATTACCATAGGCCCCACACAGTGTTCTTCGTCTCTTGGCTCAAGGGACTTCACACCCACACAGTGTTCTTCGTCTCTTGGCTCAAGGGACTTCACACCCACACAGTGTTCTTCATCCACTTGAGGGTTACCTAGGTCCAACATACAATCTCCTAACTTACCCATACACATAGGATAACGAGACGATTAATAATGAGGCTAATCCTTCTCTTGGATATAGCACAATCCTATGATTTCTAAATCCTTGTTGACATTATGATGTCTTATCATTTTTGGCCTCATATCATAATTGGCCCATCATATATTCATATGATCTAATGCATGATCACATTCCATTATCATTATTGATCATGTTCATCCTTATATACATATTTATCATATTAATTCATTCTTCCTTGTATATTCATTTATAATAACATTCATTTATTCTATTTGTAATGAAGATTTCCTATTCATGATGATAATGTATATAAATATCCTATGTCAATTATATGACCAATTTCATTTGATTGCTAATTCTAATCAATATAATGCATTCCCTATATGTTAATCATATCTTATTTAATGTCATTCATTTCTATCATTTACAAATGTATCATTTAGTAATGCATTTGCAGCTATATATTACTTATTCCAATATGATTGAGCATATGTGCATATATCAGAAATTACCTTAAGACATTTATAAGTTCAACATGTAATAGAGATCCATAGTGCATACCTTTGCTGATCTGATTGCAGGCCGATTGCTGATAGAAGTATGATGATTCGATTTCCTTTGATGCTGATATTTATCTTGCTGCCACCTTAGGAAACTTCGTTCCTTATTTCTGCTGATCGCTGCCCTGTTACTCCCTTATTCCTTCTATTTCCTTGTTCGCTGCTGTCTATTCTTTTCTAATCTTTATCTGTTCTTTCCTTCTTATTGATCGATATATGAGAACCAATGCGTTGTATATTAAATATTTCTCCTTCTATGCCCCTTTTTTCCAATATGCATTACCGATTTCTATGTATATTCTCCATCTGTCATGAAGAGGAGCATCTATACAGAAGGTGGTGTCTGTTGCTTAATTGTATCTTTTTGCTAATCGTTGTTTGTCCCATTTAGCAAAACGCACTTCTTATAAGACTTTGGTCTTATTTCTTTTTCTCTTTTTTTTTCTTTTTCTCCACATCATCCGCTGTCCTCTTTTAATATGAATTATTCGAATTGTTTCCTCTTTACTTGTTGCAGTTAACACTAAATTTGCCGCTACATTTCATAACAGATCGTTGATTAACTTATTCATCGGTCTAAGAATTTGTTTCTTATACAAAGCGCTGTTTTTTAAGGCATATAAGCTAAGCGCTGCCATAATTGTTGCCTAGTAGAAATCGGGCATCCTTTTAAGACTATTTAATATTATAATATTTAAACTTTATAATAATATTTATATTAATACTTATATCTAATATTTATATTTATTCATGTATTATATCTATAATAATTTAAATTGATAATATTTATATTTGTTTATTTATAAATATAATAATAATATTATTAAATATAATAATAATATTAATATTGTTTATTAAATAATATATATATACATATATTAATAATATTTATGTAATTATTTCTATCAGTTGAATTGATATTATACGAAAGTAATTTGAACGTCCTTTATCATGATGTTTAAATCTTTAATTTAAACAATGCCTTAATATCAGGACATGACAATCACGGAGTACTTGGTGCGTTGGAAAAATCTTCCACTTGAGGATGCTACATGGGAAGGAGTGGAGATTTTTGATCATCCGAATTTGACATTGCTTGAGGGCAAGCAATTTGGGGAAGGGAGGACTCTCATGTCCCCTTTTTCCAACAACCATTAATATTATTATTGATAAAATAAAATGTGGTTTTCAACACTAGTAATTAATTAAATATTAAATATAAAATAATAAAAAAATTATATATATATAAATTAAAATTTAAAAATTTGAATCAAAGTGGGAAAATAGGTCCCATTGGACCTAAGTGGAAAGGTATATCATCAACACCATTTTTCATTTTGAGGTATGTAGTTTTATATTGCATTATTGATTTCCAGTTCGAGCAATCAAAGATGAAAACCCTTGGACTACAAATAAGAGGTAGAACAAAAATCCTACTCTCTTTGGGCAATTTCCATTCAGGGAATTGCAGCGCACAAATAAACTCTTGTTCAAATGTTACAGGTGGCTGGAGTGAGAATGACGGGTAGATTAGAGTGCAACATCATTGTGATTCACCACTCTTAGAAGTTTAGAACCAACACTAAGTTACCACCAACGACACCCACATACATCAAATCTAGTCCCACGTGAACACTGAGGAGGGCTTTCGTTGGGCCGTGTGGACTAAATCATATAGAGGACCTTCATTCTGAGTGTGCTAGGAAGCCGACCAGTGCTAGGGAGTGATTTGGAGTGTCTAGAAGGTCGCAGAATATTGAATCGATATTCTAATTGATAGAGTTGTCATTAGAACTCCCTAGCTGTGACATTCCATTTGCAATGCAAATCCAAAACGTCTAGCTTCAAGCAACCAGAGATCCGTAGTCTACAATCTGCGGGTCATAAATTGGGACCCGAATCTCTCTCTCAGATGGTAGCGACTCTAAGCATACAGGGAAGAATCATGCCTAGCTAGCACCAATATTCACTATTGTAGCAAATCTGAACCAGTATATCAAACTCCCGACATCCTGGGTAGCCTTTATTGCATTGAGTGTGTTGACTGCCAAAATAACAACCACCCTAAACCTTAAAACATTTTATAATCATCTAGGCCAGGGGCGTCATCTGGGTGATTAAAAGAGGGTTATCAACAGGTTATGGGCGATTTTGGACAACCTACAGGAGTGGGTAGACTCCTCTGCACTTTGAGCTCAGCTTAGACTTTGGAGGGATATTTCAAGGGGTATGCCTAAGCAGGTATTGACTTCAAAACCAGATGAACAACTAAAAATATTTGAACAACCAAACCCAAATCGCTTTCTTAGCCCCAAATTTGTCACTAAACTAAGAACAACTGGTTGTTACAAAACCCCTATATAGCTGATAAAGCAACCCTACAGATTGAGGACGCTGGCAGAACTACTAATGCAACTAAAATGTGATGTATTGTTTTGATTTTCAATAAAGTGTCGGTGATCATAGGCCTCTCAGACCGGTGCCTATCCAATGGGCTACAGAATTTCAAGTTCATCAAAGGAAAACATTAAAAGGGGCTGTATGAATGCCTATTTGGTTACTCATATGCACAAAAAACCAATATCAAACCATGAGAATACTTAGTAATCCGACACCATACAATATTCTTCCATATGTAATACTGAAATGACCATTTACAAAGCTTGAAAATGGATTAAGAACTGTCACATTCATTCAAATTAGATTTTACAATCATACCACGAAGTGTGGCAAGAGAAAACCCTAACTGCGATTGTAATGTCCCCATTTTCGGGTTCTTTTGCAATTCAGTCAGAGCTGACCTTCTGGGTTGGTGACAGCATAATCAGAGGAATATTTCGATGTCACCAGGGTGTTTGGGTGATCCAATGGAGATGGTTGACACTTTCCGGAGGGATTTCGGACAACTTGTCCGTACTTACTATTTATAGTAAGTGCTTGCATGTCATTAATATTTCTGGGTTTTTCTGGGTTTGTTCTCTTTGGTCCCCGGTGGTCACTGCTATTTTTAGTAAGTGGTAGTTTGGCACTGTTTAGGCGACTTGGCAGTCGGCTGTTGGCTCTCATAGACATTGCACTGAGCTCGGAGTTATCAGATGGTTTGTGGATCCAATTGGCACCCTCTGAGTTGGCTCAGTTTGCTTATGGCTGTTACTATTTTTAGTAAGTTCAGGTTTGGCACCGGAACGGGATTTTGAGAGTGGGGTTGGATTCGTCTTGTCAAGACCTTTCCAACGAGCTATAGATTATTGATTTCTGACATCATTTTGGCCTCCATTTTAAAGTTCGTAAATTAAACATTATTATTTAATATTGGACCTTGGTGCCTAGGCTCAACAACTTAATGTTGTTTTAAAAGAGGGGACTTTAAGGGTGATGTTGAGAAAATAATTAAAGAGAATTATATTGTATTTTCCCTCTCATGTTTTATCCCATATGCAAGAGGATTTTAGAGACTCCTAGTTGAAAAAGTATAAAAGGAGGAAAAGTGCTCTCATTTGGATATGCTTGGATTATTATTTTCTTCTCTCATTGAGATTTCCCTTGCTAGGGTTTTGGAGCTTGGCTCTAGGGTTTGAGGATTCAAACCAGAGGCTCTTGGAGACGAAAACCTCCCTGAGTAGCGGTATCCCACAGGTGTGAAAGATCACCCAACGGTGTCAATGTTGGTGGATACATCTAGTATTCACATTGTGCTTGCAATGGAGACATTCCAAATAGTTTCTTGAGCGGATATGATATATCATTCATCCATTATTGTTGAGTTCTGATTTCAGAGGGATTGGAGGCGATTTCTTGTGTGTTTGGGAATAGTTTATTGCTGCTATGTTAATCTTATTGCTGTCCGTACATTGTAGCAGCAGGCCGTACTATCTTGGAGGGTTGTTTGTGGTGGTTTCTTGTGGATTTCTCCTCCCACCAGGGTCGTTCAGCCTTAGAGACCAGTGCAAACCAGTTTACCAGCAAATATAAGGTGTTTTCAGCAGTGTTTGCCTGCATATTCTCCTTTCAGCCGGCCGTACAACTTCATATGGAGGACGTGGGTCTTGAAGAGGTCTATTCTACTTCATTTGCAGCTCTTATCTAGTATTGAATGAGGCATCTAGAGCCTTATTTATTGCTGTTATCATTTGTATGTTCATCTTTGTATTCTTTGGAGTTTGGATTGATTTTTGGCTATGCCCATTTGTTGGTCCAGCAACAGCTGAAATATGAAGTTGCAAATCTGAACATGGGTATGTCACAGTAATTCATTATTGGTCATTTTACTACCTGGGTAGTCGATAGTTTCTTTATATCTGTTATATATTTTCTGAGTTTGGGTTATATGCTCTGTATTGTATGCTCCGGCATCACACATCTGTAGGAAAACTGAAACCCCTTCTGCATTCTTCTCTCTAGTCGGAAAGATCACACAAAAATTAATTAAAATCACACAAAGGATCATAAAAAAATACAAACAGGTACGGCACATTACAGTGGTATCAGAGCTATGATTTTGCCATCCTGTGAGGTTGAACAGACATACAGCTTAGCTTTGCATGTGAGTGATCAGCACTTGCATGAGTACACATACAGGTTTTCCAGATTGATCCTTTTGCAGGTACAAATATAGTAGTGATAGAGGAAATGGGTGACAGGGAAGGGGACGAACCCAGCTTGCGTGAGATCTTGAATGCACTCACTCGAGAGATGAGGACGTCTTGATAGGAGTTGAGAGAATCACGGGCGAAGATAACACGGGTCCTTCGACAGTTGCATGATGATGAGGATGAGGCCTCAGTTACTCATAGGAGGGCTTCACAGTTTACAGCGGGTGACAGACTTGGTATCTCTACATTTGCTCCCAAGAACCAAGTTCCTGAACAGGATCCCACAGAGGCGGAGTTTCAGGAGGAGATTCTGAGGGATTGGAGAGCGTCCAGTGAAGAGTTCAAAGCCGAGTTGACATTTGCTGAGTACTCTCACATCAGGATAAAGACTAGACCCCGCAGGGGAGGTAGACCTCAGAACCAAGAGTTGCAGAGGAAATTGACCAAGAATCACGTGAGAAGACAAGGCCTATGCTTCTCTTGCAAAGAATTTCGGGAGCCTAACCACCAATGCACCGATAAAAGGGACTCACAAATTGATGTTGGTTTGGCAAATGAGGTTACTTTCAGCACTCAAGAGGTTGTTATCAGCCCTGATAACAGTTCTGATTTTTATGACAGTAGTCATTCTCTTGAGTGTAGTAGTGATTTAAATGTTATGGCACAAGAGGAAAAAGTTGTAAAAGATACTTCTAGTGTTGGCACGCAAAATATGAGTGTCAAACATGAGGAAAACCATGAGGATACAAGCCATAACAGTTCTGAATTTTGTGACAGCAGTTTGATCGGTTTGCGTCAGCATGAAGATACTGCTATTACACATGATGATGTTGGTTGTGTGGAGTCATCCAATGCAGACACTCCAGTTTCGGGTGATAGTGATGCAATAGGTGTTGGGGATTCATGCCACAACGAATTTGATTTGGTAAATCAGACTTTAGATGATGTGAACAAATCAGAAAATTTACTTGTTAATGACGAGTCCCAGGATAGCTCTTTGGATGAGCATGTGTCTACTTTGGAGGCAGCAGTGAGCATTGATGATGTCCAATCAGTAGCTTCTATTGTGTCATTGGAGCCATCTCGTGAGGTACATAACTGCAGTACCTTTGTTGAGGAAGTGTGCAGAAATGATAGCACACATGAGGATGCTTATCAATCGGTGAGTGATGATGATTCAGCCTCTTTCCATAGTGCAGATTGCAAATCGAAAGATTTGTGTGGAGATGATTCGTCACAGGGGCACCATCATTTGATTGGGCAAATGAAGGTTAATGACCATATGATTGCTACAACTTTGGAACATTTGATGTTGCTAGACAGATGTTGGCAACCTATGGTTGGAGTACTCCTGAGATGGATGAACATGATGGTAGAGGACTTTCCCTTGCTGAGTTTCAGGCACTTAGAGATGCAGTTGGGATAATGAAGAATAATTACCTACAGTTGTTATCAGATAGAGATCATCTTCTCAGGCTTGATGGTATTTATCATGATGCTTTAAGGGGAAAGGAAGAGGAGGTTGATGAGCTCACCTATGAGCTTGAGGTTGCCGCAGACTCTTTGAAGAATGCTCAAATAGCCCTTCAAGAGTCCAAGTTACTGATAGATGAGCTTACTGTGGAGTTGAGCTTGACGCAGTCTTCATCACCCACAGATACCATTCAGATATCTATGGCGGCGGGTGGTGATGAGCATACATCCACGGATGGTGGTAATGAGTATGTGGAGGATGTGACTACATCCATTTCATTTACTGGTGTAGGTGACACAGATGGAATGATTATTTTGGATGAATGTAGCAGGGAACAATATGTCGCACCAGGTGTTCCTGCGATTAGTCCCATTTTAGGTGATGCAGAGCATATGATTGATGACCCTTGTGGTGTAGTAGTGAATTTTCTAGAGAGTTGTGTGACAGATCACCACACTACTTCATCATTTTCACAAGAGATATGCCGGGCATCATCCAATGGAGTGATCAGTCCTCATGTTGATTTGTTTCCCTCTCTTGGAAGCAAATTAGAGTCTACATCCCATGCAGCTGATTTTGATCGACAGCTTATTGAGCCACAGAGATGGAGAGATCAACTGGAGGTTACTGGAGAGAAGGTTGATTCAACCTTATCTCGTTTAGATTGCACTCATAGGAATGTTGAGAACCTTCTTTGGACAGCAGAGTTGGAGGAGAGACGGTATGGGGTCTCGGCTGGTACTCACATTCATGATTTGCAATTCATTAGGGGTGCTTTGGAGGAGGTAAAATCATAATATCTCCAATTGTATCATGATAGGGAGTATGCTATTGGGTACGCAGAGAAGATTGCCAGAGTATCTACCCAGTTAACTATTCAGGATCGGAGACATAAGCCATATTCTGATCCAGGTGATGTGAGTGATGAGGAGTGTGTTCCCCATGACTATGCCGGTCAACCATTGACACAGGCAGGTGCTTTTTATTCTGACTGCATAGTGAGGAGTGCTCATCATTTCTCCTTTAGTCCACACACAGATGACCTGATGATGCGTGAGTGTGGATTGGCTCAGGATTTATACCATCCATTGTGGGATGAAGGGTTGCCATCTACAGAAGGTGGAACTAGAGATTGCAGGTGGCTGACTCAGATACATTCAGAGGATTATTTGCAGAGTCAGAGATCAGATTACCATCATGGTGATATGTATCAGACAGAGTTTGCAGCTTCTTAGTCTCCTAAATTTCCATTGGAGACATGGCTTTTGAGAGGTTGCAGTGTCAGTAAGCATGAAGGCATATTTAGTCTTTACAGCGGTGATGGAGGAGAGTTTATTCATTCCCTTGTCCTGAGAGGAGCAGTTTCATATCTCCCAGCACCAATGTTGTGTAGTCAGTACATCCATAGGAGTTTTGCAGAGGATAGAGGGGAATGTTGTGGTTCGGACACTTCGAGGGTTAATTTCCTCTTCATGATTGATGGATGTGAGGTTCTAATGTGTTGGGATCCAGGTGGTGATAGGTTTGGCATGACAGTTCAGTTGGATTCCGAGTTGTTGCTTCACCACTCTCTGCATGGTGAAGGTTTTATCATAGTAGCACAGCGTCGACGTGGTGGTTCTATGCTGAGAATAACTTGGGACCCTGGGATCATTTTTGGTTTCAGTTGGGTTCAGTCTGTTGCTTGGAGGTTGTATTGGCATTGCTTGAGGACAAGCAATCTTTGGGAAGGGCGGACTGTAATGTCCCCATTTTCAGGTTCTCTTGCAATTCAGTCAGAGCTGACCTTCTGGGTTGGTGACAGCATAATTAGAGGAATATTTCGATGTCACCAGGGTGTTTGGGTGATCCAATGGAGATGGTTGACACTTTTCGAAGGGATTTCGGACAACTTGTCCGTACTTACTATTTATAGTAAGTGCTTGCATGTCATTAATCTTTCTGGGTTTTTCTGGGTTTGTTTTCTTTGGTCCCCGGTGGTCATTGCTATTTTTAGTAAGTGGCAGTTTGGCGCTGTTTGGGCGACTTGGCAGTCAGCTGTTGGCTCTCATAGACATTGCACTGAGCTCGGAGTTATCAGATGGTTTGTGGATCCAGTTGGCACCCTCTAAGTTGGCTCAGTTTGCTTATGGCCGTTACTATTTTTAGTAAGTTCAGGTTTGGCACCAGAACGGGATTTTGAGAGTGGGGTTGGATTCGTCTTGTCAAGACCTTTCCAACGAGCTATAGATCATTGGTTTCTGACATCATCTTGGCCTCCATTTTAAAGTCCGTAAATTAAACATTATTATTTAATATTGGACCTTGGTGCCTAGGCTCAACAACTTAATGTTGTTTTAAAAGAGGGGACTTTAAGGGTGATGTTGAGAAAATAATTAAAGAGAATTATATTGTATTTTCCCTCATGTTTTATCCCATATGCAAGAGGATTTTAGAGACTCTTAGTTGAAAAAGTATAAAAGGAGGAAAAGTACTCTCATTTGGATATGCTTGGATTATTATTTTCTTCTCTCATTGAGATTTCCCTTGCTAGGGTTTTGGAGCTTGGCTCTAGGGTTTGAGGATTCAAATCAGAGGCTCTTGGAGACGAAAACCTCCTTGAGTAGCGGTATCCCACAGGTGTGAAAGATCACCCAACGGTGCCAATGTTGGTGGATACATCTAGTATTCATATTGTGCTTGCAATGGAGACATTCCAAGTAGTTTCTTGAGCAGATATGATATATCATTCATCCATTATTGTTGAGTTCTAATTTTAGAGCGATTGGAGGCGATTTCTTGTGTGTTTGGGAATAGTTTATTGCTGCTATGTTAATCTTATTGCTGTCCGTACATTGCAGCAGCAGGCTGTACTATCTTGGAGGGTTGTTTGTGGTGGTTTCTTGTGGATTTCTCCTCCCACCAGGGTCGTTCAGCCTTAGAGACCAGTGCAGACCAGTTTACCAGCAAATATAAGGTGTTTTCAGTAGTGTTTGATGCATATTCTCCTTTCAGCCGGCCGTACAACTTCATATGGAGGACGTGGGTCTTGAAGAGGTCTATTCTACTTCATTTGCAGCTCTTATCTAGTATTGAATGAGGCATCTAGAGCCTTATTTATTGCTGTTATCATTTGTATGTTCATCTTTGTATTCTTTGGAGTTTGGATTGATTTCTGGCTATGCCCATTTGCTGGTCCGGCAACAGCTGAAATATGAAGTTGCAAATCTGAACATGGGTATGTCACAGTAATTCATTATTGGTCATTTTACTATCTGGGTAGTCGATAGTTTCTTTATATCTGTTATATATTTTCTGGGTTTGGGTTATATGCTCTGTATTGTATGCTCCGGCATCACACATCTGCAGGAAAACTGAAACCCCTTCTGCATTCTTCTCTCTAGTCGGAAAGATCACACAAAAATTAATTAAAATCACACAAAGGATCATAAAAAATACAAACAGGTACGGCACATTACAGCAATAGAGACTTCCTGAAAGAACACTTACAACAATGGAGAAAAACAATGAATTGATATCAAGATTACAATATAGTTCGCATACACTTCTGATGAATGCTTCCTAAAGAATTGAAAATAAACAACAGATGAAGCCCTAACTACCTTGGACGCACAACACCTATAGAGAGAAATTCTGTCCGAAATGACCAACCCTTGAAAAGAGTTACAATCATCCATTTATAGCCTTCACACACAGATTTGAGAAAGAAACAGGGGGGAAAACCTTCAACAACCCCACCAACTGCAGTTAAAACATTAATTTCAGCCACCCATTACGTATTAATGGCGATCCCAAAGGTTGTTGGTGCATTCCAAGGCGGTGGGAGGAGTATGGGAGGCCAATCAATTGGCCTCCGACAAGTCGGACTTCGGAGGTCGGGCCTTTGCTGAGTAGCTTACACTTTGGAAGAGAAAAAGAGAACCGCCCGACCCGAAAACTTAGAAAGAATGTGAGCTGCCGAGGGTCGCGCCTCGGGCCTTCTTCCTTTTGCTTTCCAAATGAAAGAAGGAAGAAAAGGAACCCGTTGCCCGCCGAAATACATAAAAGCTCTTGAAAACCCGACAGACTTCGGTCTTCTGGGCTTTTGCTTTCCACCTTCCAAAAGGAAGGACGAAAAGAAACTTGCGGCCTGCCGCCTTCCGCAAGACTTAGTGTAATTTTGAAACCATCGGGGATTAGCCGTTGGACCTTCTCCCCTCTGCCTTCCAAAAGAAAGGAGAGAGAAGAGACAATTCCCGCCCACCGATGTCCGCTATACTTAGAAGAATTTTGGCTCCGTTGGACTTCGGCCTTCGGGCCTTCACCGTTCCATTTGCTCGGAAGAAGAGAGAAAACCACCACCCCGACCTCTGAAGTCCGCCATACTTGAAATTTTTTTCAAAACCTCAAGCGGACTTCGACAATCGGGCCCTCTTGTTAACACATGCTTTGAGGAAGACGGATGGCCGCAAGCTCGACCTTTGACCTCCGAAACACTTAGATGAATTTTGGAGGACTTAACACTTGGACAAATTTTGGAGCCTTGGAATTTGGAGCTGACAGATAAGGCACGAAGGAAGACAGGAAGCTAAAACTCCGAAACTCCGAAAAAGATAGAAAATACAAGGAAAGACTTAGAATTTTGGGACATAGCCATTTTTTAGGATCCCTTCCTTGTACTTCAAAAGGTAAACGCTTAGAAGGCTCCTGAAAGAGACCCATGGGAAATATCTTTGATCGGGTATCAATGATGGGCTCTTCAACAAGGCACAAAGTGGGATTCTGATGGATTTGGGGCAAAATAGAGCAAGTTGGGAACTGGTTTTTCCAGGTGTCAACAGAGTGACTCCTGTGGACAAGCCGTCACAACACAACAACAATCCGAGGATTGGATTAGGTGGACATTGGCCTGAGAAGAAGGAACTGATTCATAATTATATAGACAGGTGGACTGCAAATAATTGTAATCCTGTGAGTCGATGTTTGTATGCCATTGTTCTAGAATAATTTAGATTGTAAAAATTGAGGATTTATCAATTTACTGGATCTTGCATTACACTATTTAATTTGTATAAGGATTGAGTGCATTCTATTTCTGGTTGATTAATGTTTCTTTTTTCTGAGGATTAAAGAAGTAAACTATATATTTAGTTTGATACATCTCTGCTGTGGATACTGTTACGCTTGCTGGGGTAATTGCAAACAAACAAACTGTAATTCTGGCACCTGAAATCCTTTTGGGATATCACATCTTCTCTACTCAAGGAAAGCTTGCTTCCTACAATCTGATTGCACTGAAGCCAACTTGTAGTAGTAACATTAATTTTTATATCATTCATGAACATATGGACCTCCTTTCTTTTTGCAGGTGTCAGACATTGAATAATTACCTTCATGTGTTTAAGAGTTCCACCTGGATCCCATATGCATGAACAACTCTGAAATTGAGTCGAAGCATCTATGCCTTATATTGCAGGTTGTATCCTTCCCTTTTTCATTTCTTTGTATTTCAAGATTAGGTAAATTTTTTCCATCCATTAGGTCATTCAACCCACCTTTAGAACTACCAAGCTTACCTTCCTTCACCTTAAGCCTTTTCACAAGCTGCTGCTCCATCATTAAATCTTCATTAGCATAAATTGTCTTTTGCTCCTCTATTTTTAGATACTCTTCAAACTTTGTCATAGGTTTTCTCAAAGATTCTATATGTGTCTTAGCATGTTTCTTCTCTTTATTTTTTAGTTTGGATTTCTTTTTAGTCTCATGTTTAGGTTGCTTATCTTTTGATTTGGACTTATTTTCAATAGCCACATCTAAAGAATCTTTCTCAGTAGAAATTCTATCATTTGCATGTGCTTGCAAATCTGGTTTCTCTTCCGTTTCTTTTGCACCAATAGTAGCTGCAGATGTAAAACTCTCTTCTCTGTGTGCAACACCATCACACATCAGTATTGGATTCTCCCTAATGTCTTCTCCTCCCTTACATCTATCATGACTAACATTTAATGTCTCTTTAGACTCTAAAATCTAAGCTTCCTCGTTGTCTTGTCTCTCAAATGAACTATTGTTAGGTTCAAAGTTTTCACACCAAAGTCTAATTTCTTTTGTTGTCCTCTCCTCATTGCCAAGGCTTATGTTGCTGCCACTCTTAGCCATGACTACCTTTCTATGGCCTGAAGCTCTAACTGTTGAGATCCCAATATTATTGTCGTGTTGCAAGAACTCTCAACAAGGTCATCTAGACTCTCGGTTTTATTGCTACCCACTAAATTACTACCACTCTTCATACTCATGAAATTTGTGAAAGACATTGCCTTTTGGATCTCCATAGGAAGATTTCTATAATCTACATAACTGGCATTGATATCTTCTTGTATTGAATTTTGAAATTCCACCATAGGAACTTTTTTTCTATGAATGAAAGTGGGACGTAGAGGTCTATCCACAAACCCAACAATTGTTCTCTATGTGTGATTGTTTTGGTTATTGTTATTGGCTCCTGAAGTGCTTGCCTCACTATTTTGATTTCTAGAAGCATTCAAATTATTATGCATCATGTGGGGCATCTGACCCAACATGTCTATCATTGTATCAATCTTTTTTTCTTTATCAGCATCCATCTCCTATTATTAATAATTTCTAAGGAGAACAATCCTTAGTTTTTGCTGGCAGCTCTTTTCAAACAATTCATATAACCTCCAAATTCTCCTTCATAGGCTGGCAAGATCCAGCTTTGATACCATTGCAATATCCCAATTGGAATATTTCATGGAATTTGATTAATTTTAAATATCTTCAACAATTTCAGGGGTTAGCTCCTCATGCAAAACCAAATACTATTCATTAATATATGGTTGTGAAATGTAATTATAAATTTATATATGCAATGGTTATGGATAATGAATTATTATGAAATTGATAACGAAGATATCAAATCTCAACCCTGTAGAAGCGACCCCAATCACACCCAAATTTGTCTTTATAGTTTATTTAATGCATAAAATGACCTTCAAATAGGTGTGGTTAGAATTCAATCTATACAATTGAATTGTTCAGTCGGCCTTATGATGGAATCCGCCACAAAATCACAAATCGTAGCCTACTGAAGAAATGATCAGACTCTACCACAAACTTAGGAATCATGGCCTCTGCTATAGTCGCCTCATTTCACCATGAACACTTAACACACTTTGGTGGTCATATTCAATATGTAGATGTGAATCGCAGCCCATATGAAATGGAAGATTTCAAATAGAGATATGGCACTAATTCTGTGAATATGAATCACAGATTTCAACAGAGAGAGAATTGTTGCAATTGGTAGTGCTTGGAGACAATAAGAGTGACTACAATTTATAACCCTTGCAACGAATGAGACCCTGTCAAAACCAGGCAGCACAACCAGTAGGGTTTGTCCTGCGATCAGCACTGTTCTTCTTGAATATTGGCACCTTCAATTTGCCTATGCAGACTAGAAAGAATTGGCCCCTCAGAGGCAGCCATAGCAGTTAAATATTGGCTTTATACAAGCAGCCGTGGCAAATGATACAAATAATAATCTCAAATAAAGTCACAATAATAATAAAAAATCAGAATGAATTCGCCAGTTATCTTCAATTGTTTGCAAATGTTCAGCTCTAATGCAATCTTAGGATGAGATCACCCCAAGTCTGAGTCGGGTTTTCGTCCACTAATCCAGTAATGAAAATTAGGGGGTTTTCATCCTCTAATTCCAAATCTAGAGGGTTTTCGTCCTCTAATTCCAGATCTAGAGTGTTTTCATCCTTAGGTTGATTGAACCAAAGTCCAATGCTCCATCAAGGAGTAGAAATCAGAAAATAGAATTCTTCATCAATGCCTACCTCCTTCTCTTTGCTTGGCCTCTCTTAAATAGACTTTTCCTCCAAAAGACATAACTCTTCGAATTTCCTTCATGACCCTTATTTGAGAGGAATTATTGTTTGAAATAAACTTTAATATTTTAATTTTATATTTTATAATTATATTATATGTTATATTTTAATTTTACTTGAGGCCCTCTTTTTTATAATATTTTATTATGGGCATTTTGGGTTTATCTTGGTTTAATTTCAAAGAGGGGACATTACAAAACCTATCAGAAGGGCAGACCATTCTGCATAATTATTCGTATTACTTCGGAGAAAATTCAAACCTCCAAGTATAAAGCTTTCATTAGCATCTCTCAAAACAAAACATGCCCCCACTAAACTAAGATTCCCTTTAGAAGCACTATCAAAGTTAAGCTTTAACCCTCTAGACAGCTTCAACCATTTATTTTCCTTACGATTATTTTAATCATCTATTGGCCCTTGAATGGAGAATGTCCTCTTATAGTTACTTGTCCCTTTAACTCTTTAAATGCGAGTTACGGATTTTATAATGTAATTTTACTTTATCCGTTGATTTACTTTCATGTCCTAAGCTCTATTTTAAGACTAAGAATAATTTTTTTGAAGTCTCATACATCCGTGTTCGCCCTCCTGATACAAAACGGGTTTACTTGTGTCACTTAACTCATTGGTGGAATTTCTTCTCAATTGTAAAAATGCTGAAATCTTCTGGGTCATGACACTGGCCAATGTGATTTGAATAAATTTGCTTTCATGGATTGAGCATCCATTCATAAATAAATGATCCTTAGAAGGCTGTTGTCTTTAAGGCAATAGTGGGACAAGAAACCCATAAGGAAGAAAATTTGTCTTGTAAGGCACTTAGTCTTTAACATACAGTCCATTGTTGTGAGCTATGTCTAGTGCAGGGTACATTCATGGTATAGGCACTTGGTGAAATACATCATGATAACATCAAGCAAAGACTTTAGTGCTAGTTGTGACAAATCAAGCGTGCTTTAGACACTCTAATTTGTGCCAGTTCAAGAGAAAAGAAACAAAGATCACATGCAACAAAGAGATGTGATTGCTCCGATTGCATAAACAGTACCACGATTGCATAGAAAACTGTTCCAAAAAACTCTAACAAGCCTTTCCAGGCCACCACTACCATGGCAATAGCTTTAATGAACTGTCATGATGACCTGAATACTTTGGAGAGTCAAAACTCAACATCTAATTGCCTACACAAACAGTAGTGTGATTGAGTGAACATATTCATTTTCTGGTTTTTGTTTTTCTTTCCCTGAAGAAATGCATCGTATATTACACCTGAGAATAAGTGGATTACATCATCTAAGCAGCATGATTTTACAGAAATTTGTGTACTAAGAAGGCAAGGAAAGATAGCATCCAGGTTTGCACTCGAAGCAGCAAAGATCAACATCCTACAAAATCTAGCAAACTTGATTTTGACAGAAAGAGGTAACTCCTCCTTCAGTAAACTCCTGTAGACAGAGTGGTGATATCCTCCTGAAAAATTGCCTTGCACCTTGTCCTCCACAAGAAACCAATAGCAGCCAACCTAATTGTGCACAAGAAAACTTGCAAGTTACAACTGCCCCTAATCATTTAATTATCCCCCCTAGAGTGCTCCTTGATAGAAAAAAGAGAGAAAAGAAAGTTGAGATTGCATTGATTCATTGAGCATGGAGCAACCTGCAAAAGGACATGGCAACTGAACATTTCCAGAAAAAATGGCTGATTGATGACTCTCTCAAGCAAACACTGCCCAAAGAATAAATGGTGCAAACCTTGTGAAGTCTTGATTTGGCCTCTAAACCTTGGTGTAGCACTAGCCACCCCAAGACCACCTCTTCAAAGGAGCTTTTAACTTCCATATAGATTGACAGTTTCTTACCCACCAGCCTTCAGTTTATTATACCCCTTCCATTTTTTCACTCTTGAAGCAATATCAGAATTGTGTGTAACTTGGTGATAGAAATCCATTCCACTTCCAATATATCATATATCCAAAAAGAGCTTGATCCCTGAAGCTATAACTCAAAAGAGACAACTCTTTGATCATATTACAGATCACTTGAAAAGCAGATTTGTTTGCTGTCTCAAATTTTGAATTTGATAGAGACTCTGCCCTGTGTGCCATTCAATCAGCTCATAGTCACAAAGATCTTCCGAACAGGAAAGTCCTATCCCTCTAGTCTTTTGCCAAGAATGAAGGGTACGTACTACGAGGTCAAGTTGATGACAGGAAGTCTATATAGGTCTCAAATCTCTTGAATATGGAGAACTGATTGGATTCTGTACTGGATTATAATCTGCCAAGGAGCATTTCATTTGATTCCTTTTACAATTTACTTACCAACAATTTGTTGTTATGGATGAAAACCATAAAACTATATTGGGAAATCTGAATCTGAACAAAAAACTAGAAATTGATTCTTTCCTTTAAGAGTGAAATCTGATTATTTTTTCCTGTATCTAAATTAATTTAAAATACAAGAAGAATACCTGACAAAATTCCTGTATCTTATTTGTTATTAAATCACTAATATTTTTTTGACGGCACATAAGAAAAAATTCCTGACAAAATTTGGACATTAATTCAGGTCTACACAAATCCAAGAACAATATGGATGGTATCCTTAGCCAAATAATAAATCTTTCACTACCTGCTTGTATAATCACTAATCCCAAAATCTCCATCTTATTGCTTTATGCATATATAGTGTCACACAAGGTTATAAATAACCTTTTTCTGTAGCACTAAATCCAAAACCTGGTAATTTAGGCTATAAATTTTCATAAAGATGCAAAACTTATTGCCCACAAAAATAAATGTCCTAAAGCACAAAGATTGTTTAAGATAGGATTCTATTTAAAACTATCTATTCAATAGTTGCCCCCAAAGATAAATTCCTTAATGGCAATACTGGCTATTTTATTTTCAACTATAAATATGAAAGTAGTATCATAGCATATTGCAAAGAGTAATAGCATATAGCACAGGGAATTACGGATAGGGAACAACATAAGAATGAAAATATGTAAATCAGATAAAATGTGCATATTTATAAGCCTTCTCCTTGAGATTCTAAAATTGTGCTTATCTTCTCGTTGCTGTTTCAAGCTTGCTTCATTTTTTTTCTTGATTAAGGGTAAAGATGGGTTTTTGGAAGGGACCCAAAGCTTGTGTCATATTGGTCTTTGCTTATTCTGGCTTTTTCTTCCTCAAAACATGTTGTGTTTCAAGGTTTCACTTTTTGAAATTTGCTGGGTTTAAGGATGTGTGGAGCTTGGTATTAGTTAAAATAGCTTTGTTATGGTGAAGTAAATATTGTTTTATATTTTCGTTCAATCATGGGGTACCTGTAGAAAATGTCCTAGCACCCCTGAAAATCAAGGCCATCCTCTACAATCTATGAGATGGGTTGGAAGCCTTCTCTGTTTCCTTGAAAAGGAGATGACGGGGAACATCCCTACCACCTCCCTTGGAGTTTGTTCCCTAAAAACAAGGGATATGTCCCCCAGCATCAAGACTCTTTTTTTATAGAACACAGTTTCTCTTAGAAGTCAGCCATTGCAGAGTGCTAGCCATCTCCGTGTCATCTCTATCTTTCTTGGGTGGGCAAATGAAGGCTATATTATTAAGAGGTGGGCAACATAAACACTAATATTATTATAGCCATGAACCAAAAAGATTGAAAGTTTAGATTAGTCATCATGCTGTTAGTGAGAAGATCGAAATTCTCTTTGCCACATTTGTTATTACTTGGGGCATGCCATTCTTTCAATATTTTGAAGTCTTCCACTAAGACTTGAGAATAAAGAGAAGTGGTACAATACCAAATTCTAAGAAAGCCCTAAAATTTTAAATGAGAACAAGGGCCACATAGTGGTTAGTCCATGCCACATGTAATGTGAAATTTATTGAATTGCAAAATCAGTGATGTCACTTGTTCCAAATTAAGTGATAAATTTCACAACAAAACAAACTCTAATTATTTCCAATAGAAAATTTCAATGGTTAACTGTTTGCCCAGTTCAGTAGGTTGTTTGTAGGAAATCAAATTCATGTTCTCTGCTTGACCAAGACTGATGTTAGTAATTTGGTGAGGGCTACCGCATGATTTCAATGAAGGTACTCAAGCAATAAGAGAAACCCAAGGTTGTGTTGAGATTGGAGAACATGTATTGTAGATGATGAATGCTGCCAGGAAGAACTAACGCTCAAAATCATTTATAAATTTTTATGGCACTTATGAGGCAATAATGTGTAGAAAATTGCTTATTGTTTGTGAATGAAACCTGCAAGGAATTAGATTTCTTTGGATTCCTGGAAATTACTGTATTAGCATATTTGAAGATTACAGTTCAAATTGCTCATGAACTTAAGGATAAATTAACAATTTAAAGACAATAGCAGCATACGTCCATTCATTTAATCAAATGGTGGATCCATGGTGTGGATGTCAAAAATGATTTTGTAGTAAAATTGAAGCTTTTCATAGCCATTAAACCAATGACAAAAGAAGCAGTTGGTAAATATTGGAAAGCTGACGACATTTTTTAATAGATTTTTGTTATTTGTAATCATTATGGTTGGATATTGTGTTACTGCAAAATCATGATGTGATTATATCTGTCTTAGCGTGCTTGCTTTTTAATTTAAAAAATGCTCCAAAGATCAGGAAAAAAGTGTTTAAGCCAAAATATAACCCCATTTGATTGGTTCCCACAAGTTTTACCAATTACAATCAGGGCACAATTGATTGCTATAGATACCTGACCATGACAGACAATAAGGACAATTTGACAGGATAAGTTGTAAACGCGCTTTTGATTCACTCCCAAATCTATCAAATCTTGACTGTCAATGATACTTAGAGGGGATGCAGAACCATTAGATGGATATGAAAGTATCAAAATGGAGCAGCTATTAGATATTGGGTTTATCTCTAAATCATTTTTTTAAACAAGGCATCTAACCATAGTGTAATACCCCAATATGATAACACCAATTGGAGTTCTTTTTGGTTCTATCGAATTTGTGAAAAATTGACTAATATAACCCACTTCTATAGCTTCAATCTTAAAGTTTTCTCTTCTTGATGGCTTGATATATTGATGTATGCTTTGTATTATAATGATAACATATGTCCTAAGCCCTCTAAGGATATTTCTTTAAATTATTTTGGGCCTGCTGCAATTCTAATAGCTTGCATTGCCCCATAGTAAAAGGTTGCAAACTAACTTCAGAGACAACATACCACATACTGATAGACATTAGTGTTGTGACATTTTCACACATCGCCCCATTGCAAATGGGGACCCCCTCTTTTTCGCTCTAGGTTTTAGGGTTTTTGTAGGTTAGGTTCTGGTTTTGTCTTTGCCTTTGCCAAATTCTCATCAGAATCCATCATTCCATGTAACAAATTCCTAAGTTTCATTACTCTGAACATGAAATTGTCTAAAACTCAACAATGAATAGTAAAACTTGTCCTTGACAATCCAATACAAAGATGCAAAATCCATGAATGAATGAAGCATGCACCCTTAATTTTATTCTTGATCCAATAAATGGAAATGTGAAATTTGTGAAAGATTTGAGGTGAATGAAGAGATTTGTATTTGTGTTTGTTCTCCACTTACCTTCCCATGCGATCTGAATTTGTTCACAAACTTATTCTTGAAAACTTGCAATTTGCGCCTAAGTGTGAACAAACTCTTGCAAGCCCCGCTAGGAATATGTGAAAGAAATCATAAGGTTTGCATTGAATTTGTGAATGAACTCTTGAAATTCTCGAATTTTCTTGTGAAAGACTTTCCAAAGAATTATGCTCTAAGTTTATGAATGACTCTTCTAAAAATGCGCCTTTCAATTGTGAAAGCACTTAAGGAACTTGCGACTTACACTGAACAAGATCATGCCATTTGCGCCTGAACTCATTCCTGAATGAACATAAGAAATTTGTGCCTTAAATTATTGAAGGAACTCATGAAGTCCACTCAATTGTGAAAGCCCTAGTGAAAAGTGCACTCATGCTTGTTCCTGAAACTTAAGAAATTCCTGGTCAAATTCGTGCATGCACTAAGGAAAAGCGCGCCTAGGTTTGTTCCTGAACTACTAAGACTTGCGCCTTTCACTGTGAATGATAATCAGGAATTTGCGCCAAGAAACATTGTGAAAGGGTCAAGGGAAATTGTGCTCAACGCTTGTGAAAGACTTCAAGAGAAATACGCCCAAATCTGTGAAAAAGACTAGGAAATTTGCACTTAGATTTGTGAAAGAAGTCAACAAATATGCGCCGAATTGTGAAAGACCACCTTAGAAATGCGCTCTACGTTTTGCAAGAACAAGTGAAAAGTGCACTAAAGCAAATTGTGAAAGAAACCTTGCAAGGTCCGATAGAAAATTGTGAACAACATCATGAAAAGTGTGAAAAAACTTGTGCAAGACTCCAAGAAAATTGTGCCAATGAAGTTTGTGAATGATCTCAGTAAAATTGCAACAGGAAATTTGTGAAAGGCAACAGGAAATTTGTGAAAGTCAACAAGAAAATTGTGAAAGACTTCCTAGGAAGTGCGAAAAAACTTGTGAACACACTCTTGCCAAAATGCGATTTAACCTCTACAAAAGTACGCTCAGGAAATCTTTGCTTGATGTTTGTGAACAACATTCTTAAAACGCCGATGGAAAATTCTGAAAGACGCAAGGAAATGTACAATGAAAATTGTGAAAAGCATAAGGAAATGTGCGACTTGACATTGTGAAAGAGCCCATCGAATTCCTGATAGACATTATTGAAAGAACTCTCAAAAGGTGCGATTCCAATTCGTGAAAGAACACCTCAAATTGCAACAGGAAATTGTGAATAATATCCTTGAAAGCCCGACAAGAAATAATGAAAGCCTCCTTTGAAATTGCAATTTTTATTATGAATAACTACATAGGAAATGCGAAATTGCAAGAAGAACAAATGAAATTCGTTTCATTCCTCCCTGAGTCGGCCTAGCTGGAAAATTCGCATAAAAAACATTGTTAAATTCTTAAGTGAAGTCGGCCTGCAGTAAGGAATTTGCCTAGACACATGTATAAAAGACAGCGCTCCAATCACAATTTCTCAAAACAAATTCGATGAAGAGCAGATTTTATTAGAAAAGAAGAGCAGATTTCTTAAGGAGTGCGAATTCTTGAGAAGGAGAAGGCGAATTCACTTAATGAGAAGACGAATTTTATCAAGGAAAAGGCAAATGTCTTAATGAAGAGTAGAAATTCACAAGAAAAGAAGGCGAATTATTTATGAAGAGAAGAATTGTTTTTTTTTCATTCATCTCTTCCAAACTAGATTCTTGAAGGAAATTCCATGCAAAGTTATTTATGCTTCATCTTGATATTTCGTTGCATGTAAGGATTTTGTTCACTGTGGCTATTCAAAGTTTTCCTTTGTTTGTGTAGAAATTCAGGAGCAAGGACAACTTTTTTGATGTTCAAGAAATTGTGAAGAACTTCCAATGCCGGAGGAGGAGATTACTTCCAATGACAAGGAGACTTCACAAAATTCCGATGAAGATGAAGGAAGTTCAAGACATTTCAATGACAAGAAGAATGCAAGCACCAAGGACAACACGATAGAGGAGTTCCAACATCAGGGATTCTAGTTCTGGTCAAGAAGAACAATCCTCGGAAATCCAAGAACAAGAGTACAATGCATCATTCATCAAGATGATCGAGTTAAACATCAGGAAGTCAAGAATTACATCAAGAAATCAACGCCAATGCAAGAAATTCAAAGGAAGTCCAACACAATACAAGTTTCCAAGTTCAAGGAACACTAAAGGGATAATCATGCTGAGGTGGCATCCAGTCATCATCAACCAATCCAACTATGCCACATTGATGTGTCTAGATACATTGAACTTGGTCACCCAAGATAGAGATAGGGATGGAACCTTTCTAGAAGATCATGTTGTCGACATCTCATTGGTCGAAGTCATTAGGGTTGTGTTGTCTTAATCGTGGCCATTGATTATAGAATCAATATGGGTCCTTGGTTGTAATTTTGAGCTCTATATAAAGGCTCATTCTCTTCATTTGTAAGGGGTTAGCTCTAGATCTTCTCTTTAGAGTAGGAGCTATTGAAGAGTTGAAGAGACTTTGGCAAATTGTTGTAAAGATACTTCCAAAACTAATACATTCTCATTGAAGATTGGTGATTATTGTGTTATTTTGGCATGTTAGCATGGTTTCCAATTTCTCAAAGATGATTCAAAGCAAGTTAGATAAGTTTTAGTTGAAGTGCATTGATATGGTGGATTAATGTGAAGATATTTGATGAATTCCTTGGTTCATACTTTTTGTGGTTTGCTGATGGTAAATTACAATGCAAAGTTAGCCTGAACCTCATTTTGCAATAGTTCGATTGTGGATATTTGTTCAAGTTGCGCCATCTATGGGTATTTGAATGCATATTTGCAATATGAAAATCCTTCATTTCCTTTGAAGATTGCACTAGTTTCGTGTAGTTGTTGCTCTCATGGCGAAACGAGACTTGGTTTGGAGGAATTTGTCTATCAGAGCATTATTCATCATCTCATTGTCCTTAGATTAGATTTCTCTAACCCTTTTCCTTTTGCCTTTTCTTTTAAGTTTGTTTGAAGGAGTTCCATTCATTCACAAGTCCAAGGAGTAATGAATTTCATCCATGTCCATGAAGAAGGAGCAATTTAGCGTAAGTCCCTTTGTGATTACTAGCAATATCACATCATTCCACTGAGTCTATCCATGTGCATGTCAAGACCTAACATTCAAGAAACTTTGGAGTAGTCTTACTTGATCACATTGTTTAGCATTTGAGATACTTTGTTCAAGAGAGGATAGAGCACTTAGTGTTTTATTCCAATGCTGTTGTTGTCATAAAAAACGCATCAACAATTAGTAAACAGATAAATTCACTAGGTTGGATGCAGATTGTATTTGAGAAGTTGCCTCTTTAAGCTGCTGTCTTGCTAACAGTCCTTTTGTGATTTTCTATGCTTTTAACAAGATTGTGGTTTCTTTCTTATTCAAAGTGGTCCCCAGGATGTGTCCTATTCATTACATTGTAATATCTGCTTTGTTGCAGGCTCAATTGAGAACTATAAATGCAAGTTTTCTCCAGAATGACATGTGGCCTTGCTGGATCATAAATATTTAAAAATTGAAAATCTACTATTTTGGGCAGTTTTAATAAATTTACTGTTTTGTACAAAACCACGGAATAGTAAATTTGTTTCTCAGAAGCATTCCCTTTAGTTTGATGAGGAAATTTGTGGAGTGGTTTCTGGGTTATGCTTACTTATGATTCTGCTCTTCTAATTCCATTATCTTCTTAGTATGAGCTGCAGTTGATAATTTTATGGTCAACTCTATAACATGCGAATTTCTTAATCTTTCTTCAATTTGGAGCTCACCCAGACGATTCAGCTCCTGCATCCTCATTGGAAGTTTAGACATGGATAAGCCATGAAGAATGGTCTCAAAGCATAAGCTAAGAATATCCACAAAGGATAGTCATGAAGCATAAGACCAAAGATAAAAGCTAACCTTCATTCCTTTTTTACTGCGAAAGGTGCTCAACATATGGATGTGAATGTATTTGAATTTCCCAAAGATTTGTATTAAATGATGTTATGCCTTCAGCCTCTAAGCACTAATCTAAGGCTAATACTTAAAACTGATCACTAGTCTTGAACTCTAGCAACCTCATCTGATTGAACACGGTGAATTCTGGAACCAATGGAGAATATTAACTCCTTTGAACATTTAAGATCTTTCAACTATTGTCTATAAGGGCATCCACCCTTGATTGCATCGTGGAGCTATTTATTGTAAAACAAGGACCGATATTTCTTATATCGACTCTCTCGCTCTCGTGAAGAGGAAATATCCTCAGTATGATGAGGTTTGGTCCTTTCAACTCATGAGTCCAAATACAAATGAAGTGAGCACATTGTAGTGTTTTTAGAAGCCTGCAACATCATGATAAACATGATCATATGAGAGTTTTAAAGTATGAGTCCAAACAAGCTACAATATTGGACACATGATTTGTTTGTGTGGGCAACTGGCGTGTCTTAATATACTTGCAATGTTTGATGTGTCATGGCATACTGCACAGTGTTAGGACTGCAGGCTATTTAATGTTAACTATCTTTCTTGGATCACCCATGCAGTTATCTATCTTTCAATGGTTCTGATATGGACTACAATGCTAACATATCAGCTTCTTCAAGAATTATTTTATTCTTTGTCCAATGTCAAAGAATTTGTCACGAGCATTCGGTATTGGTCCATTGGAAAATTATGCTCTTATTTAGTATATTACTATATTCCCATTTCCTTGTGATGTTACTGTCAGCATCCATCTGAAGATTTGATAATTTGCTTTTGTGTCAGACTATGATACATAATATATCTTCAGTTCATTTGGTTATTACCCATGTATAACCACTCATATCTGAAGCATCTGCTTCACCGATGAATCCAATCCCATGCCTTCTTTAGTGTAGAGTGAAGAAGCGCAATATTTCATGAATGATGGAGAGTTTTTGGTGATGGAAATCAAGGGTAGTTCTCCAATTTGTGTAGCCAATGGTCATAATCTTGAATTGTTTTTTAACCGGCTCGACCCCAACTTTTCCTAGCCATGCAAATTACGACAGAAGTTGATAAATGACAGGAGAAAACACAAGATCACATATTTATCCGAAATTGGGTCAATTAAGTTAGTATAATTGGCTAACTTGGTCACTTAAATGTACATTCTCATCGAATCTAATCCCATATGCTAAGCACTCTTGATGGTTTATTCTTAGAAAAGGACACCCAAACAAAGTTTTGGAAGCAGGGGAAGAGATGCATGGAAGGACGTGACCACTCAAGGTAGGGTGACGACTTGACATAGAATTTGACAGTGATGACCTGTCAACTAGTTGAACTCACCACCACTAGCTTGACTACGGCCGAACATGTCTTTAACAGAACTGTGTGTGTAGGATGTTCTCGACCGAGGCCAAACATGTCACAATAAATGACATAGACAGTGCACGAGGTCTGGAGAATCTGGGACATGTGAAAAGATAACTTTCAAGTTACAAGGATACTTGGGCTTCCTTTCCAAGTTTTATTGCAACTCTTTCTTGTTAAAACCTCCAAGAGAAGTCCTTATAATTGGACATTGTTTATTGTTTTTTAGTAATCTGGTTGTAATGGCTTGTATTGCTTCAGCCTATGAGTCTTAGTGAGCCAGTGGCATTTTAGCATGATTTGGGCAAGCGTGAAAGCATTTGAGAGTTTCTATGGTGTTTGGACATTGTTGTTTTGCACAAAAGAAGTCCGTGAAGGCCTTTTCAAAGGTCATAAACCATTATAATACCTCATGAGATAGGGGCTTGAGGAATAAATCTTCAATCTTGATGTTTTCCCCCAGTTTTTGGTTTCTCTGGGTCATATTCCTATTGTCTTGCATTTTTCATTGCTCTTATCAACTATGCACTTCATATGTGGGGACTATTTTTCCATATTTCCACACATGAAACAACAACGTATACAATCATTTTAGATTGAGGATGAATAGAATCTGTTTTGGCAAATTATGTAGTGGAATATCCACACTAATTACAGATTACCCATGAAAGTGAAGTTGCCATTTGTTGCTTTTTAGAACTACACTGCCTACAGGATTCTGTTCTGCCTTTACATCTAATGAGTTCCTTCTTTAGAGTAATAACAGATGTTGTTTTGAGTTCCCCATGCAATTGTAACAGATAGTAGACAGATAAACTATGTTATAAGCTTATGTTTCAATTTCAGGTCATGGATAAGATTGGAGCAAAATATGTGTAACATATCAAACATATTACCAAAAGAACAAAAAAATTGTAAAATTCCCGATCCTTGAAACAAACACATACATCACAGACAGGGAGTGGGCTACAATAATGTGTCCAGAATCCAGATTTACTCTTGTGTTCTGTCGTCCTGTTTGAATCTTCTGAATAATACTGTGGTTCGCATGTATTTAATGAATCTATATAAGATAAAGCTGATGTAGAATATAATTCAAAATTAAACATAGCTAATTATATTCTATGCTTTTATTGTTTAGTTCTAAGTTCTAACTAAAACTTTGAGGGCAACTTATTTTTTCTTAAGCTTTTAAGTTTTAAACTGTAGATTAATGTCTAAAGCGTGACTTAGCTAGATGCATGTTCTCTTTCCCTGCCAGGCCTTACCTCAATGAGTCTTGAGGTACTTCCTTTTCTATTTGTCATGTCGTGCAGCTCAAGCTGGATTGCTATCAGGAAGCTCAGGGTTGGAATCTCTTCCTCGTCCTGAATTACCACAATTTGATTTCCTGAAACGAATACAAGGTTAGTTCTTATTTCTTTGTATTACGGACACACCTCTTTCAGGCTCTTTTTTATCCAATTTTTGTTATGATTTTTAAGAAGCTCTATTGAAGTGTTTGCTAACATGTTTTCCATATATACAGAGGAAAATCAAAAGAAATATGAGGCAGCTGATGCCAAATTCAAATCCTCTCCCTTACTTGAAGAGCTGCTCAAACGTTCAAAAGCTAATGCAGAAAGGTAGATAAATCAATTCCTTAACCAGCAATGTACTAAGATCAAACTTCAAAGCTTGTAAAACAGTGCAGTCTCTCTAGTGTTTTCTTTTATTTATCTGTCTTGCTTGTCTTGCTTTGACACTCTTTAAATGAGTGGCAATTTACTCATTGCATTTTTGTCTAAGTGACTCATTTATCTTCCATTATATTCTTGGCTACTATTCCTTTTCAGGAACAAAGAAGAAATTCAAAACAAGTACTGTGAGCGAGGTGCTGAATGGGGTGTGGGGGACTGTTCAACAGCAGGAATGTCAAAAGATGAAAGAGAAGCATTTATGGAAATGCTGAGACAAAAACGGGTTGCCAATTAGGTTCTCATGATATGCTATTTGATCTAATAAATATAGCTCATTGTCATTGAGTTCCATAAACAGGCAATGAAGTTTAGGCTTATCTCAAACTCTGGTATAGGGCCTGAATTTTGTTTTACTAAATCAAATTCATGATTAGATTGAAGAGCAGTAAATCTGTATTATGAATTTCCTTTATTTTCTTTAGTTGTAAAACTTGGAATCTCGTCTGTATTTTTTATACTTCAAAAATAATAGAAAGATGCAAGTTGCCGTCTGTTAATAAGCTTCAGTGAAATATACATGTGATGCATATTGTCACCCTTTCAATTACTTCTATTCGGGGATACTTACATGGGCGGTGCTTATAGTGATATGAAAGGGTTTCTTGTTTGAAGGACTTGGATTTTAGATCTGACTTGTAATGTGACTATTGCAAAGTTTGCTTAAGTTTTTTAACGAAAAATTTCCTTGTTCTTTGGGAGTAGTTGCAATGCCTAATAAATTTGAAGGATGAAAATTCAAAGATGAAGCAATACTCCAAGTTGATGCAATTTTTGGAAGGAAGCAAATTATTGGAAAGGAATTTAAAGACAGTTGGAAAATTAGGATTCTAGCGACTTTGTTACTAGTTAGCAGTTCTCTTTGTAAAATTTTATTCTCAGTGTAGATATTTCTTGGTGGGTAGGATGTAATGACTCCCTTCAAAACAAGGGACATTGATATAATAGGATTACAAGGGAGCTTTGTCAATACAATGGGTTTACTATAGAGGGGCCAAGTGAGTGATGAAACAAGTGTGATGCAAACTCTTGTAACTTTAAATCATCATGGTAACTAAGCCCAATCCCTAGGGGAACATATATGTGGTCAGCAAAGATATCCTAATCACTTTGATAATGTCCACAATTTATCTATTTATGAGCAGCTCGTTGGTGCTCCAAATCGTACCCTGCAATTCTAGGGGACACATCATGAGAGCTAACCCTGGGGAATAAAGTCGGGCTAGACAATGAGGTGGGATTCATAATCAAATTGCAGCTAGTTTGGGCCAATTGACAAGAGTAAGTACAACTCCTCTACAGTTTAAGCTCTGTTAGGCTTGGAAGGGTGCTTCCTTCCAATCTCACATGGCAATTAAAGAGAAATGACATAAACATGCTTCAAGCAAAGACTAAACCTTAATGTCATAGAACTAATCCAATGCCAGTCTTTGTGATCTTATAGCTAAAGATCTTTAAGGTAGATTTTATTTTACAACCTACATGTGTGATTATTAATTAAGAATTTCAAATAATGTCTTTAAATTGGTTCTTTACAAATTTAGACAATAGCTTGCAGGCTCGAAAGAACATAAATTACAATGAAATAAAACATTCTTGAAATAATTTTTTGATTAGTCACTTCCTAAGGCTGGTGTGTTCATCCATGAGTGAGAAAGCCCAATCTCAAAATCAATAATTAATAAAAGTGTAAATCTGTAAACCCATTGGCAAATATGTAACATGATTTCCTAAGAATTTAGGACTTAAAAATAGTGTTACAAAAAGAGCCTTAACTATCTATTAGTGATCCGTAGCATTCCATATATTGCGTTAATTTTTTTTTTTTTATATTCAACCTTGAACTAAAGATAAATTAATCACAATAATAAAACAAGTGTGAACTTAGAAATATATGTCTCCTAAAACACCATGCTACCAATGGAGAATTGTTTTTAGAACAAATTATCAAATATTAATTCTTCAAAAGGTTTTTACAAATTTTGTTGAAAATAGACTCTAGAATCCAACATGTTAAGTTAACACCCTAAAGCGTGCTTTTTGAAAAAAAAACATTGAAATTCTTAAGGATAGCAAAAATATGATATCTACAAGGAAAATAGCATTATATAACAAGAGGGTAATGCCCATCTCAAGAAGATGATTAACATTTGTCCATCTTGAATTACATGTGAAGTATGGCAATTATTTTCTTGTTCGCAAAGTTACAAAATTTTGTCCCTAAGATAATTATAATAATTAACAGAAGACATGTCAATGCTTCCTCAAACAATAATATTCAAGTGATGATAGAGTTCCTAGAGAACTTTGTCAATCCTTTCAACACAATCTTGGATGTTGTAGGATGTAGTTTCTCTAGCTGCATTTTGCTCCATGAAGAATCTTAACACTGTCTAGGTCCTCTTCTTGAATGATTTTCAAATGAATAGTGCTTTCCAGAACTATTCATTCTATTTCCTTCAACATTCTCCCAAGAGACACAATCAAGTCACATTCTCTCAAACATTTGTTTAGAAAATCTACATCCTTCTGAAGTTCCTTGAGGGTGGATTCAAAACTATCTAAAGAATTTGAGGATCCATAGACCATTGTGTTTAGAAGTTGCACAATTCTTTCATCCCAACCTTTGATTGTCTATTGGACAATGACTTATTCACGAAAACCCCTACCGATTTATAATGTGGATGCATGGCTCATGAGCCTTGATTAGATGCCACTTGTTTTGATTTGACATCATTTGGTTATCCCAAAATGTGCTCCAAATCCCTTTTGGAATGTCACCATTGCCTTGCTATACACTCAATTGGTACTACTTATTCAATATGAATACAATTTGAACTAACAAGATTTGAAGACACTTATTCTTCAGAGTATTAAAAAATTAGTGTCACATCTTCTCCAAATGCCTTATTTTACTAATCCCACTCTTCATTAGTTGAAAAATTTGCACTAATCATTACGTTCACATTTGCCAAGGTGTTGTCTCACTTGATTTCCAACAATATTTTTCTTTCCTTGATATATGCATTAATATGTGCCTCTAGTGCTAGGATATCCTTAAGGGCTTTAAGAATTTTTTCTAAATTCAATTGGTAAGCATGAACTAAGGTTTGAGAAAACGTATATGCCAATTCCATAAATTCACCTTTCCAAATACTTAGCTCCTTGAGATTTCCTTTTTCATCTATAGGCTTAGGTAATTTAGATTTTATCAAGTCATTGAATTGCTCGACCTTTTTACTCTAACAAATTGGTGTTGCATCTTCTCCATTTGCCTTATTTTAGTAATCCCACTCTTCATTAGTTGAGAAATTTGCACTAATCATTACATTCACATTTTCCAAGGTGTTGTCCCACGTAGCATCCAACAATATTTTGCTTTCCTTGATATATGCGTTAATATGTGCCTCTAGTGTCAGGATATCCTCAAGGGCTTTATGATTTTTCTTAATTTCAATTGGTCATCATGAACCAAGGTTTGAGAAAAAGAATATGCCAATTCCATAAATTCACCCTTCCAAATCCTTAGCTTCTTGAGATTTCCTTTTTCATCTATAGGTTTTGGTAATTTAGATTTTATCAAGCCATTAAATGTATGCTATAGTATCTACAATAAATTTGCATATATCATGTGTTACTTCAATTTTATGGAATTCTATTGACTTGGTATACTCTATACTGAGGAATATTCTCTCTATTTGAGGATTTGAGACATTCACCTATCTCTTATTTTCAATACCCCCTACCCCCTCCTCTGCTTTGGCATGTGTATTTATTCATTTACTAAAACTTGCAAAATATTTCCATATGTTTTCACATGATTTAGAAATTATTTGGGTTATGTGATAAAAAGTCCTTTGGATAAAGTCTATCAACTTGGAATTGTAATTGTCTACTTCCAATTTGGCTTCATCTTTTACTCTCATGGCTAAATGTAGCAAATCTTCTAGTTCCTTTATCCTTTGCTCCATTTCCTCCCTCCCTCCTATAGATGTAAATGGCAATTGGAACATAGGGACATGTGGCAAAGGCTTTTACAAGGGACTTTGAATTTGTTTGCTCATTTTTTTATATGCTTCCCTCAAGTCCATCAATTCATTTTTTAATGTCATATTTTCTTCTAGTCTTTTGCAGTCATCTGTTAGCTTTTCAGTAGTCACTTGATTGAATTAGGAATTATGGATTGCTAATTTTATTACATCCATTTTTGATACAGCTCCAACCCTTTTGATCGTAAGTTGTCTAGCAAGGCGCTGAGAAATGTAGTCAACTTGAGGTCTATCATGTGATGGGGCAACTACCTAAATAGCCAAAGTTCGTAAATTTGGGTTAAATGATGACCCAAAGAAAAAATGAGCAGCTTCCACTTGGTCCTTGAAAATGTCATCAACATCCTCTCTTCCCATCATGGTGTTAGACACCATGGCCTCTACAATGTCTCAATCAGGTAATAATAAACACCCACTAGCCTTAACTATTTCTCTCCTTTCCTCTAGAGTAATTCTTTCGACATCAAAACCAAAATTAGGAGGCGGTCCACTACTCTTTATAGCATTCTATTTTTGTGCCGACAAGATGGCCTTACCTTTTTCTACAAACCGAGCTTACTTCTCCTTGCACTTGATCATCCAAGCAAACCTTTTGAACTCGAGGGTCTTGACAAATTGGTCATCTACCAAGAATTTCTTGCAAGCCTTCATTTAGACATTTTCAATGTCTTCAACACTTAATGTTGATGGGAATAAATCCCTAATACAAACTACTGATATAGGGATATTGGAACATGTTGTGACCCTTCACAACATGCCACTATTTTACCATTAAAATTGGGGACCCTACTCTTCTTTCCAATCTTTTGCCCATTCTTGCACTTTAATTTTTGATTTATTTTTGTTTCCATATCTAATCATTTTTGGATGCGTAAAACCGTCGTAGGGGAAATCTTGGAGTGTTTGATTCTTTGGTTTTTATTGAAAATCTTAAATGATTCAAGGGTTTGTATTTACTACAAGTTGCAAACCAGGTCTGCAATCTAATTTGCAAGTTGCAAACCGGACTTAAACTCTAGTTTGCAACCCACTCTATGCACAATTTTTTTTGCGTGCGCATCTATTTTTAGCTCGATGTTTCATTTTTCCAACCCTTTGGCTCCATTATGATGATTTGCTTGCAATTCCCACTTGCGCAAGTTTAGTTTTTTTGAGTTTTTTTGTTGTGTAGGATCATAGTTGTCTTTTAGGTTGGTTTGCATGAATTTTCTTGTTGATTGAGTTTTCTTTCCCCTCTTTAGGAAGGGTTTTGCTACAAGTTCAAGTGTTTTTGTATGATTAGGATTTCTTTAAGGATTTTCATCTCGAATGTGCTTTGGATTTAATAGTTGATGATTTTTCTCATTTTTGGTGTCATTGTGATGGTTTCCTAAGTTGATGTTGAGAGTTTGGCATGATTTATTGAAGACCTAGTTTATTTAGTGTTGCATGTATTTGTGAATTGCATAGGTTAGGCTTAGCTTAGCTTGTTTGTGTAGTTTGCATTTACTTGTACACAATAATCAATCATAAACAACTATTCTACCATCTAGTGATAACTATCTAAAATTAGTAAAGTTATTATAGAGAATAATATGGTATTTAATATGTCTTTTAGGGATAACTTACATCTATACATATCATGATAATATCTAACATATGATTTGTGCTTAAAGATCTCTTATCCAAAATTTATGACTCTTTTCACTACTCCATGACCCTCATCGGGGACAACATTAGGGGCAATGTGGCACCTAAGTCTCTTCGTGACATCAATATTATCTTATACTATGGTCACCTAAATGATATCTTATATGTTGGTTGCACTTCCATGCTTATATCTTATTCACTCTCCTCTAAATTAATTGCATTTTGCGCATTCAACTAATTGGAGGGGACATAATATGTGTGAATGTGTTGATCTAGAAATCTTTGGAGAATTAAGTTTTTATACTTGCTACCTTTCTCACTTGAGTGTGACTTATCTTCCTTTCAATTTTGGCAACCGTTTCAGTCATGGAGCCATGATTTTGGGTAAAAACATAAAGTTGTGTCACTCTTTGAGACAATTGAAGCATCTAGGTTGAAAGAGTTCTAGTCGTCAAAATTTTGGAAGTCTTAAGAGAAACCATTTGTTGCATTTTCCAATTGGAACATCCTTCTAGTAGTATATGTGACATCTATTTCCCATGTTTTTTCAAACTCTTTGAAAACCCATATCTTTCTGCCATATTTTCTCATGTTACAGACATTTTTTGAAAAATCTAAAAATACCTTTTAGTAGATCCAAGAGTGCAAATTTTAATTTTTTAAAATATTTTAACTAGTGTTAGTAATTTCATTTTTAATATCACTACAAGTAGGTTACTAAAGCCAAACATAAGGTTAATTAGAAATTCAAAAAAGTATACTAAATTTTATTAAAAAAATTAAAAACATGATGTAGTAGAGGAGAGAATCCTTGTTGAGATGATATAATTTTTTACTTTCAATAAATAGTCAAGACAAAACATGGAATGGCATTGAAACTATTATGTTTTCAATACACCTTTTTAAACATTTATTAAAAATATATTTTTATCAAAAGTAAATTTTTTTAATGCATACACTAAAGTTTACATATATAGATATATATATCACTAAAAATTCTACATTTCATTAATTTATGTCATTTTAAAATTTGAAACATATATGTCACTTTAAGGTGCTTCAAGTTTAAAAGCTAGATTGGTGTTGTCCATTGCCTTTATAAAAATGTGACACAACTTTGTGCTTTTACCCTTTTTTATCTGTTGACAAAGAAGAAGGAAATCTCTTTTAGGGGGGCCTTGTTTGATATTAGACTAACTAATATCTTCATCATACAGGAAGGCATGAAGAAATAGATTATTAAGAGGGTATTAGGTGTGGTCTATATGGAATGTGACATATGTAGCTAGGTGAATTCAAAGGTTCCATCTATGTTTTTGTCAAACTTGCCTATTTTGACTAGTAACAAGATAGTGGTATTTAGGGTGGTCATCTATTTTGTGAAAGAAAATTATGGAGTTGGAATGGATGAGATTCTAGAGAACTAGCTCTTATGCACTATGGTCACTCTAGTAGTATCTAGGGAAAAATTTTAGGGGATTATATCCATGGGTGCCTTTAGAGAAATAGAAAAATGTTTCATTACCAAATTGAGAAGATGCACACTTTAATTTCAAAAGGGCTCATGGAAGGAGGGGTTTATAGTTTGATTAATATGCTTCAAAATCCTCATTTCATATTCACTCTCCCATGGTTGATCAGGAGCACAATGTTAAAGCTTAGATGGTGCTGGTGTATCTCATGCAAGCTACAAGATTAGACGGAGGAGTTGCAGGGGTTGCTAGTGATAATGATGTTTTTCCCTCTACGTAGGGAGGTGTTGGCTTAAGGATAAAGATTATTTTTTACTTTCATACTATTGTTGTATTAGTTTGGCTTCAAAGTTACTTGGTTAGTCATTGTTTAGTTAGGTGTTTAGTTTCAAGGATTTTGTGTCTCTACTTATTAAGCTTGTTACTTCAAAGCAAATGTAAAAAAAACTTTTTTGATAATGATAATATAATGGGAAGGGGACCCTCTTCCCCCACTTAACAAAGAAAAGAAATGTAGGGGGCATACAAGGTTGTTAACACCACTCTCCTGGATTTGGTCATAGGATATTGTTATCCTCAAATTCAGCTACACTCAATTTGTAGGATGACCCCTATGAAACTTGTCTATTTTCTAGCCTACAACTCTAAGCATGCAAAACGAGACAATCACAATTGTTCTTGTGCATGTTCTCCTAGCCTTGGAGAGTTCGTCTGAGTGTCATCTTGTGTCAGTTTCTCAAAATTTGCAAAATGGTCCAAGTTGCAAGTTTCAGTCTTTCAGGAGTTAGAAAACTTTTATTAGCATGCAGGAGCGACAAATTTTGCCGTCGCTGCATGTTAGAGTCCTTGTCTTATGCAAGGTCAGCAAATTCTACCACTCGGGCAACTATTAATTCACTTCAAGTGTAATTAATGTGTTTTGATCCTAATATTTTGGGGGGGGATTTTAATGGGTTTTAATCATTTTGTTTTCATTATTCCTTCTCCTTTCTATCTACATGATTACTCTTTACCCTTATCAAATCCCTAAATCTCTTGGCATGCGTCGTGGAGCAGATTCGATTGGATTCAAGCTAGGGTTTTCATTGATTCTTCCTCCTTTGTTGCCAGGTAAGAGTTGCTTTGTAATTTTTCTTCTTTGTCATTTTTAATGAGTCATTTTCACATTAGGGTTTTATTGTTTTTAGTTTGTTATACATTTTCATTTTTGGTGTTTCCCTTTAAAACTAGTTTAAAACCCTAGTTTAGTTCTATCTTTGATAGAGTTTTTTTGTTCTTTCTGTCGTGAGTGTTGTTAGTGTAGGTTTTTTATTTTCCTTAGGGATATTTCTTTTTCCTACACATTATTAAGCTTTCTTAGGTTTATTACATCTGGTTAATATGAGGAAATGTGGCGAAATACATTAGCTACATGTATAACTCTCTCCCACACACGGGTAGTTGAGTTACACATCCTCTTTTGGCTTTTTGTGCCACCTCTCATAACCACTATTCTGTCTTTACCTGAGTAGGTTATGGGGTAGTTAGAGTTCTCACACTCTTTTGGCTTTATGTGCCACCTCTTTTTTGTCTTCACTTGAGGAGGTTATGTCACATGTTTTGTCATTTACCAAGTAGGTAAAACCTCCCACCTATTTTGAGTAGTTGGAGTTCATGCACCTCTGGGATGTATATGCCCTATTTTTGCTATATATACAACACTCTCTTGTCACGGTAGCTAGTTGAACACTAGTTTGAGTACCAGTTCAGTGAAAGCTTTGTGAGAGTATTGAGAGTATTCTCAAATTCTCATGCATTGTCTCTTTTTTCTCTCTTTTCAGATTCTCTCTCTATTCTACTATTTTGATCTTCAATCATTTGTCGACTGGAGTGTATGTGATCTATGACCAACATCAGATCCTAGCTTGGTTCTCGCTTCTCACATAATCTAACTTGGTATCAGAGCCTATTTGTTTGGTTTAGTTCATTTTTTGTAATCTTGATATTTGAGAGATTTGAGACTATTATATTGCTAATATTTTCTCAAAAACCCAGTATGCTCCTCTATTGCATCCTCGAATGATCTAGAGAATTAGAATAGTTTGAAAGAAAATGAGCATCTATATTACTCTGGCATGCATATTTGTGTTCTTATGAGATTTGGGTGATTGCAGCATTTTTGGTAATCCTGGAGGCATTTTCAGCGTCTCCATAGTGTCTAGAAGGCTCAAAAAAGTCAAAATTGGCTTTTGTTTCACAAAATTTGGAGATCAAAGGACCCAGTTGCTACAGAGCTTTTTGAGGGGTTCCTGGAGGTAGCTGATAAATCAGTGCATTTTTTACCAAAACAGATCTTGCCATTATGCTCAGAAGGCCCAAAAACCTAAAGATCAACAGTAAAATCATCAAAATCAGAGTCAAAAATTTTCTGAGCCAAATTTTTTTCACCCTCGGGTCGTACGGATTTCGTACCACACGGCTCTACAGAAATTTTTTTGACTATCTTAAATTTGATGGTCAAATGACCATCATTAAACATGGGTTTAAAATTGACGTTCATCTACCTATCACAAACAATATTAAATTTGACGTTCATCTGTTCGTCAAATTCACTGTGTTAAATTTAACGTTCAAATGACCATCGTAGAGTTCACTGGCTTAAAGTTGACATCTAAATGACCGTTAGCAGGCAGACCACTCTCCATCTGCATTTTTGATTTGGTAGTCCAACTTCAAACGATCATAATTTGAGCATATGAACTCCTTTTTTGATGCATTTTTTTTAAATTTGGGGTAGAATTTTGTGCTCTACGCCATGGTGAAGTTAGTTTTCTGATTTGATGCTCTAGAATTTTAGAAATTGAAGATTCTTCCAGAATTTGTTGTGCAGTTCTCATTTTGAGACCTTTCAGGCGCCCTAATTTGTGCAAACGGACTCCGTTTTTGGTGTCATTTTTTCTAGAGTTCATTTTTTTTGTGTACTCTACATTGGTGCTCTCAATTTGATGAGTTATAGTTTCAGTGTTTTAGCCATTTTGGGCCCTGTAAGAATCTAAAAATTTGAAGATTTACATTGTAAATTACACTAATTATAAAGTGCCAACATTGTAATTTCTGGGGGGGTCATTTCAGAAACTAGAGAAAAGGGGGGGGGGGGGTGTCTTGTGTGTCTCTTTTTCGCACTTCTCTTTCTGTTTTGCAATCTACTTTTCTGCACTCATGGATGCATCTACACTTCTCGTCTTAACTCCATATAACTATTTTGAATGAAAATCTAAGATGTTAATATATCTTAAAAGACATGGATATTGTATACACCTAAAATTGGCTCATGTCGAATTAAGTAAATATTTTAATATTTATCTTAATTCTTATTCTTCTATCAATTAAATAAATATTCTAAATTTATTTAATTGGTTCCTTATCCCAAAATTAAATAAAAATCAACTTATTTAATTGAGTACCATAATTCTTCTAATGTCTCATATAATTAAATAAATTCACATTATTTAATTAATCCTAAATTCCTCTATTCCAAAGTCCTAATTTCATAAATCTACCTCACCATGTTGCACACATAATTAAATATTTTAATATTTAATTAGCTAAATATTCCCTCACCCACATGTCCTATTTATCCTCCAGTCAAATTAGTTAACTCATCAATCAAATTAGTTAACTAATTAGTCATTTGAGTTAACTAATTAGTCAGTTCACTTAATTGATTAGTCCATTCAGTTAACTCCCCAATCTATTATGTTAACTCCCCTGATGCATGAAGGAGCTTGGACACTTGTCCTCTTCTGATTCACGCACATTCCCTCAAACTTTCTTAACCATACACATCTTAGGAAATTCCTCGAATCATGGATCTGTTGACACTTGGATTTGGTCTTCCCTCAGCCTATATAAACAAGGTCCTCATACCCACCATTTCATGATCAATCTAAGCTTAAGCAATCCTACTCAACAGGAATCATACCAGCATTCCTTAGGCAAAGTTATCTCCATTTGCATTTACACAATCTATAGCCATTCAAGTATTGTCATCTTCAACAGTGAGGAAGTGCACACTTTTGAGAGCTCTATTCATCAACAAGATTAATATAAGATAGGTGACAATGGAAGTTTCAAGGTAAATCAGTCTTCAAGGTAATATATCTTTGTTTATTTGATTTGCATCATATTTCATTGGGTTATTGGATAATTAGTTGTTTATGCTATTGTTCACATTTTCCACTAACATTTCTGGCGCCCACCGTGATCTAACCCACCTTGTTTGTGAGCATTTGTCGAGTTTGTTTTGTCATAGATTCAGGTGTGTTTTGTTATAAATTTGGCAAGCAACTTTCACAAACGGCCTCCTATGCACAATCTGAGCTCACCGTTGAGTCTGGAAGGCCTCGGAGGTAAGAAACGACATATAATACCCCTAATTTTTGTTACTTGAAAATTTTTGATTTTTTTTTAGTTTTCGCACTATTTTTGCAAAAAAAAAAATTCAACTCAAAAATTTAAAAAAAAAAAACAAAAAAACCAGCAATTTTAAAAAAAATTAAAACAAAAAAAAAATAGTTTAAAGTTTCTTTTATTTTATTTCTTTTCAAGCATAGAAATTTTAAAATAAATAAATAAATAAATTCACAAAAAACCAAAACCAAAAAAAAAATACAGTAAACAAAAAAAGGGTATCAATTGAAGGACACCTATCCATTGATGACCATTTGGCATTCAAGAATCCACTCCCCAACTATGAGAAGGGAGATCCTTCAAATCAAAATAAAAGAGGGGTTGACAACGCCAACTACACAAATGTGTCATATGACTATGTTGTAAACCACATTTCTGAAAGTGATTCACATATCAATGTGATCACTATAAATAAAACCCCTAATTGTAATGTAACCACTCACGGTGGGAAGGTTACTCTTCAAGGAGCTCCGTCCAAACCCACCCATCCATTACCTCATTCATCTACCCATACACCTACGAAGGATGTGATCTAAGGGCTACTAGCAAGGAGTCCATCATGTCACCAAATTCCTATCCTTGCACCTATAAAAGATCCTTCCAACACCATGTCCAATCCTAAAATCCTAGCATATAGTCCACAACCCCTTGCACCTATTGAAGAATCTCCACCAATGAATCCAAGTCAAGATCCTTCATCCCTTCATGTTGATAACCCGCAAGAGCATGTCAAGCCTATCCAAGATCCTTCCACTTCTATTCAAGTAACCCAAGAGGTATGTCAAGAACCTGATCCTACGCATGTGAAAACATCAAGTCCTAGTCCTAATCAAGATCAAATCACTTTCACTCTGCCCATACACAACATTTATCTTTTCCATGATCAACATATTCCCTATGAAGAAGATATCCATGAGCAATTTGATCCTATACCTATACATGAGAAAGAAATCCAAATCCAACCCCTTCATAACCTATATCTTTTCTATGATCAAGATATTATCGTTGATGAAGAACCTATACACAAGTAGATTGATCCCATCCATATCACACTTAATCCTATCTATGATCAAGATCCCATCTATGATCAAGATTCTATCTATGATTAAGCGAACCATGATGATCCTCTTAGCCAACTTTATGCATTCCATGGTCATGAGCTTATTACCCCATCTATCCATAACCCCATAACCATCCATGAGCAAGAAACCTCCATTACTCCTATCCATCCTCCACCTACTCCTATCCACGATCCAACAACACACACTTTCCTGGATGAGACAATTGCCTCCCAAGTGCACATAGATGATCAAACCAATAACTTGGATCTTAGTGAGCATAATAATAATAATCAAGATCCTAACGCTCCTCCACCATCCATTATCGACCATGCTGCAAATCCCCCACCATATACCCTTGGTCTTACCACCTTCATCCATGAATGTTCCTCCTTAGGAGAGAAACAACCATTATCTACCATTTCACCTTCTCCATCAAATAATGAGATTGCATCTAGTGTCCAAATCACCCATAATCCCATTGTCCACCGCATACTCCAAAAAATGAACTATCAAGGTAAAGGCTTAGGCCTTCATGAACAAGGTGTTTTGGAGCCTATCCATGTCAAAGTCCCTCCATACTCATATGGTATTGGATACACACCCCAAGGTGAACAATCTAAAGATGTTGGTCCTTCCTCCATGCCTTCTAAATCCACCACTTCCCATCACAAACCCTACCATATTCCCAAAACATATGTCGCCATTCCACCTCCATCCTACAAATGTCAAAAGCATGTGACCATACACCTTCCACCATCCAATTTACCTCCGCTACTTCCAACTCCTAACATCCCTCCATCCATTTTACAGTCACTTCTCCCAACGCCAAATTCATCCATCTACACATTTCCTCACATTTCGAATCATGACCGACAAATGCACATATTGTCTAAACATGAAGCTTCCCCTCATTCCACCAAACCTATGGGATTCAAAAATAAACATTAGGATGCCTCCTTTCATAAAGTCAAAAATACTAAGGGTCCTAATACCTTAGGAAATCATTCCAAAAAATCAAAGATAAACCCATATCAAAAGTTGTATACGCCCACACACCTCAAAGCAAAAATGACAAAAGTGTGGGTCCCCAAGCAACAAGTATTAACCTCAGAAGCTGCACAAAAGTTGCATATACCCAAGCCCATACCTTCACAATTAAAGTCTAAAAGCAAAATGGTTTGGGTACCTAAGCAAAAATACATCAAGTTAAATGAGGCATCCACCTCTCAAGAATCCCAACCATCCACTTTCTCCTTTTCCATCCAAAATTCTCAAATCCTTCCATCCCACATGACAAGCAAAAATTAGAAAAATACTAAGTCTATGTGGGTCCCTAAATGCCTAAATCACTCATCCACTAAGCAAACATCTCCGTTGTTTCCTACACCACCTTCCCATCATAAGCTTCAATGTTTATCATGGTATGTGCAACCATTGGTCATGGTTCCCTTCCATCCCATGACACTTCCACATACCTCCATCTCCCCTTCCTTCTACTATTATCCTACATACCTTCCCCATCCTATTCCTATGGTCCATGCTTTTGTATAAGCCTTCCCTCCATCCTTACATAAGTCGTACATAATCTGCATCATAATCCACTATTGCACCTTACATAATCCGCTATCTACCTACTCCATCTTCCTTTCATGCGATCCTTACCAACATCTATGAGCATAGAGACATTTGACATGATCCATGCAACACCATGCATCTCTAACAGGACACTATCACCTTCATGGAACCAGACACTTGAGTCCCTTTCGTCCGTATTCCACCTATCTATCCAAATATTCAAAAAAAAAGAAAAAAGTAAAAAAAGGAAACAAAGAAAAAGAAAAAGAAAAATAAAAAAGTAAAGAAAAATCTTTTTGTCCAATGGTGAAAACCTGGTAAACAGGCGCCTTGGATAAGTACCATGATGAAAACCTGGCAAACAGGTGTTATGTGTAGGTCGATCTTCTATGACACTTACACTTGGGGGCACATTGTCTCATCTAACCTATCATTGTCCAACCTATCATTTCCATCCTATTGTTTCCATCCTTATCCATTAAATACATATTCTTATCCCTTTGATCCACTTTGTCCTGCATTCATTCTATTGATCTTGATAGAGATAGGGGAAAAATGTTGAAATAAAGCTTTGGACAACTCTTGATGTATCTAATACTTCCAAACATATCCTACCATCATATCCTTGCAAGCATTGTCACGATATATCCTAAGTCCAATATCTTGAATACGAAATGTTATTCCTATGTGACATAGTCCTTGGAGATCATATCCTTAATTATCCCGCCCATCTCTCCTTCATGCATTTCTGATCCATTATCTCCTATTGTCAATCCTTCTACCTGCTCATCCATCCCATCCCATATCACCCGTCCCTTTGTCCATCTGGATCCACACCATTTCCCATCGCCTAAGTCTTATGTCCACATGGTCTACACCTCAAACTACGTTACCTCTGTGTCGTCACGTAGGTAAAGCCATCATTGATGAGCCCCTGAGGCACTAGGTCAGTCCCTTAGGGCCCGTTTCTTCATGTCTATGGTCAGTTCATCCGCAATAACTCATTCCTTTGCTTGACTGGGGGCAAATCCTTGACCTAGTTGGAGAATTGGATTCTTGAACGTCATGCTGCTTAGAGGATAACAATAAGGATCATGATATTATCGCCAGATAGCAGGCAACAATACAAACACACTTTTTCAACAAAAATGCTTGACACAAGAACTAGACCTATTACAAGACACACTGAGCCTCAACCACCATGATGATTGTATCTATTTTTGTTGTAAGAAAACATAACTATGGCAAGAAATTTTGTGCTTATTAAAAGGTTTAAGTTGCAGAGTCTTGATTTTTATTATTAGGTCTTTTTATGCTACTCAAGGATGTCAAAAACTAGAGAAACTATGATGGGGGGCATAATTATCTTACTTGTTTGTTGTTTGTGGATCAATCTTTAGTAATGTGACGACTTTGTCTAACGACGTGATCTACAAAAGATCATCGAGGACATACGAGGTTTAAACATGAAAGGGGGCAATCTTTGTCTATTTATACACAAACAATACTCAGGTCATCTTGGTTCAATTATACTTAGATGCTTGTATTAACTTGCTAAATCAAAATCCATGTAAGCAATACTCAGGTCATCATGGTTTAATTATACCTAGATGCTTGCATTTTCTTACAACATTTTAAAAAGCTCAATGATGAAATAAAGTACTTCAAATACTTGCATATATGAAGATGACAACATCCACATCCATACATACCAAATTTGCATTTCACCTCATTTATAGGCATTCCATAAATAATGTTTATCTAAGTGTCTTAAGATCCAAAGTCTTTTTTGTCATTTGTACAAGTTTGTTCTTCTAATCAATTCTTCCATCAATTCGTTCAAACCCTTATCCAATCAATCCAAGCAATGATCCAAATGCAAGTCCATCCTTAATCCATACCAATCAAGTTAATCAATCTTGTCAAATTATCCAATCGTAATCAATGGTCTTGATCCTAATCTCATCATAAACCAAATCAATCAATCATCATTGACAGTGGGATATATCTTTCCCGCATCTTTGTGTTGATCTAGGGATATATCGTTCCCCGCAATGACAATACTATCGTCATCAATCATTATCGATTAATCATTGGTTTACCGCTTGACAGGGGAAATACCTTGTTTGTTTTTGTATCATTTGTGCATACTTGCTTGCTTGCTTGTGTCTGTTATCATTTTATCTTGCGTAGCATGTCATTTAACTCTTTTGTCCATCCCTTATCTTGTATCCTCCATTTTCTTCACCCTAACCTGTCATTCAGCCTGTCTCATCGTGAGATAATCCATCAGCCTGGCGTCACATTCTTCCCGTCTAATCTCCCTAGGGGGGGCATCCTATTGTCAATAACCTGTACTAGAGGCAAACTGGGGCATGTATCAAATCGCAAAAAAAAATTATTCTTTGAAACAACGTGATAAAACACATTGCATCAAAGAGGGGCAAAATGTATACACCTAAAATTGGCTCATATTGAATTAAGTAAATATTTTAATATTTATCTTAATTCTTATTTTTCTATCAATTAAATAAATATTCTAAATTTATTTCATTGGTTCCTTATCCCAAAATTAAATAAAAATCAATTTATTTAATTGAGTACCATAATTCTTCTAATGTCTCATATAATTAAATAAATCCACATTATTTAATTAATCCTAAATTCTTTTATTCCAAAGTCCTAACCTCACCTTTCCACCTCACCATGTTGCACACATAATTAAATATTTTAATATTTAATTAGCTAAATATTCCCTCACCCACATGTCCTATTTATCCTCCAGTCAAATTAGTTAACTCATCAATCAAATCAGTTAACTAATTAGTCATTTGAGTTAACTAATTAGTCAATTCACTTAATTGATTAGTCCATTCAGTTAACTCCCCAATCTATTATGTTAACTCCCCTGATGCATGAAGGAGCTTGGACACTTGTCCTCTTCTGATTCACACACATTCCCTCAAACTTTCTCAACCATACACATCTCAAGAAATTCCTGCAATCATGGATCTGTTGACACTTGGATTTGGTCTTCCCTCAGCCTATATAAACAAGGTCCTCATACCCATTTCATGATCAATCTAAGCTTAAGCAATCTTACTATGTAGGAATAATACCAACATGCCTTTGGTAAAGTTATCTCCATTTGCATTTACACAATCTATAGCCATTCAAGTTTGTCATCTTCAACAGTGAGGAAGTGCACACTTCTGAGAGCTCTATTCATCAACAAGATCAATACAAGATAGGCGGCAATGGAAGTTTCGAGGTAAATCGGTCTTCAAGGTAATATATCTTTGTTTATTTGATTTGCATCATATTTCATTGGGTTATTGGATAATTAGTTGTTTATGCTATTGTTTGCATTTTCCACTAACAGATATCATCGAGTTACAATGGGTTTTGAGACAGAACCTCAAGATGCTGCAGAAAAGACAAAATGGTTTAATAAATGTGATGAAGCCTTTGGTACTCTGTGTATTCCAGTCTCTCCTAACCTTCTTTTTCACATTGAATCTACCTCAACACCCAATGAAGTGTGGACCACATTGGAAAAACGCTTTGGTCAGCAGGATGAGTTAAGAGGTCATTGATTAGAGAATGAACTCATAGGGTTGAGTCTGAGCAATTTTGACACCATACAGGACTTCTTCACAAAGTTGAAAGCCATCAGATTATAGCTGAAATAGTGTGGAATAGAAAAAGAAGACAAACAACTGATCTTAAGCATTCTTTATAAACTTGGTCTAAACTATTCAGTCTTTGTTTCTACCTTTTATGCCACAAAAAGTGCCTTGAGATTGAACTATAAATGCATTCTCTAGATGAGTTTGCTGCAAAACTCACCCAAGAGCAAGATAAACTAGTTCACATGGGTACAATTAAACCCTCAATGTCAAATGCTTTGGCTGCAAATCAAGGCACAACATAACAAAAGGGGTCTGGCAAACATGAAAAGAAACAAAAGAACCAAGGAGAGAGGAAGAAAGATAAAAAACTTACTACTCCAAATGCAGCTAATCAGACCTCTTCATCAAAAGGTGAACAACCTAAGAAGGAGAAGGTCAAGTGTTCTTATTGTAAAAGGCCTAGACATGATGAGCACAAGTGTTTAAAGAAGCAGATTGATCACCTGTCACATCTTCTTGAGAAGAACAATATCAAGGTGTCTGATTCTGTTAAGCAGAGTTCATCAGAAGGGTCTTCAAAGGACACATAAAACAGTAAGGGGAAAGGAAAGGGCAAGGCCCTAGTTGCAGTTGCTTCATATCATGATACTTGGATCATTGACTCGGGTGCTTCGTACCACATGGCTTCTTCTCAGGATAGCTTTGCCTCCTTAGAGCCATGAACTATGCCTACCATACTCATGGGTGATGACACTCCTGTTGAAGTGCATGGGAGAGGGTCTATAGATGTGGACGAAGGAACATTTCAAGATATTCTTTGCATTCCATCTTTGTCAACTAATCTCTTATCTGTTTATCATATCACTCACACTGGCTCTAGCAAGCGGGTTGAGTTCACACAAGATAATGTGGTAATCACTAAATTGCATGATGAGTCTACAATTGTTGTGGGAAAAGTAGATCATCAGTCCAGACTGTATCACTTTTCTCACTTTGTTCCTAACTCTCCTTCGACCATTTTACTCACTCATTTAGATGAGGTGAGTCATTTGTGGCATCAACGGTTTGGCCACTTGAATTATCACTACTTACAGGAGCTCAGTCAACAGGGGGTGGTTTCAGGGTTGCCTTCAATCCAATTTTCTGATGGAGTTTGCCAGGAATGCATTCTTGGTAAGCATCCAGAGGAGAAGTGTGACAAAGGCAAAGTTTGGATGGCCACACAACTTCTGGAGTTGATACATAGTGATTTGGCAGGACCATTTCCACATCCTTCTTTCAGCAGGCTCGATATGTTCTGACATTCATTGATGATCTTTCTAGATATACTTGGGTATATTTTCTCAAACAGAAGTATGAGGTCTTTGAGTCTTTTCTTGATTTCAAAGCTTTTGCAGAGAAACAATCTGGGAAGGCCATCAAGATTCTACGTATGGATAATGGGGGAGAATATGTCAACCATAGGTTTGAACAATTTTGTGCCTCTGAGGGTATTGAGCTTCAACACACAAGTCCCTATAGTCCACAATAGAATGGTATCGTAGAACGCAAGAATAGGTCTTTGAAAGAGATGGCCAATTGTATGATCCACTCTAAGTCTATAGCACCTTAGTACTGGGTGGAGGCCATCAACTGTGCATGTTACATCCAGAACCGCGTTCCTCACAAAGTTGTGAAGGGGGTAACTCCTTTCCAAGATTGGCCTGGTCAAAAACCCACAGTTAAGCACTTTTGAGTGTTTGGTTCTCCTTCATGCGCCCACATTCCAGCAAAGAAATGCAAGGCTATAGAGCTGTAGAGCAAGCCTTGCATATTTGTTGGATACGTAGACGGTGTCAAGGGCTACAAAATTCTCCATCCCACAACTCATGAGTTGTTCATTGAGAGGAGTGTTTGTTTTGAGGACTCTTCCAGTTCTTCTCCTACCACTTCTCCAACCACCATCACATTGGAGACATTGCAACATGATGATAGTTTTTCAGAGGATCTTAATCCTCCTGATCCACATGAGGAGTCTTCTTCCTCCACTTCAGATGGTGACAGTGATGATGAGGATCCACCCTCTTCTTCTAGTCATCATTCAGAGGTTGATGATTCTCCTCCAGATTCTCCTACTACAAGGCCTCTTTGGGCTCATCAAACTTTGCAGTGAGAAGGTGATGGGTTGGTGATCCTTCTGACACAAGAAGAACAAGGTCACAATTTCAGCAAGCTCCACATATTTTCATTGCTTCAGCTTTTGATTCATAGACTTTTTGGGAAGCTTCTAGTGTCCCCGAGTGGGATGCAACAATGCAGGAAGAGATCAATTCCTTGGAAAGGCATCACACTTGGGATATAGTCCCTCTTCCTAAGGGAAGAAAACTTGTTTGATGCAAGTGGATCTATTGGATAAAATTTGTAGCAGATGGGTCAGTTGACAAGCATAAGGCTTGCTTGGTCACCAAAGGATTCTCCTAGGTGACCGGGATTGACTACTCTGAGAATTTTGCACCAGTAGCCAAGATGAATTCCATCTGACTTGTACTTGCTATAATTGTAGCCCATCGTTGGGAAGTTCATCAGATGGATGTGAAGAGTGCTTTTCTTCATGGTGAACTTCAAGAGGAAATCTACATGGAGCAGCCACAAGGGTTCGTTCAGGATCCTTCACTGGTTTGTCATCTTCAAAAGTCTCTCTATGGCCTCAAATAGGCTCCTCGATCCTAGTATGCCAAGATGGATTCCTTCCTTCTATCTATTGGGTTCACTCGATGCCATTCTGATCCGAATGTTTACATTCTATAGCAGGATGATACTTTAACATTTTTGGTTCTCCATGTCGATGACTTGTTGATCACATGGAGTCACTCATCCACCATCAAGGCAGTGAAAACTGCTCTACATGATCAATTTTTGATGTTAGACTTGGGTCTTTTGCACTACTTTTTAGGGATTGAGATCACTCAGACATATTTAGGTATCTTCATGGCACAACCCAAGTATGCACTTGACATGCTCTCCAAATTTCACATGGTTGACTATAAGCCTGCACCAACTCCATTTCTGTTAGGGGTCAAACTTGAGGCTAAGTGTTCTTCACCCTTGGTTAATGGCACTTTATACTAACAACTTGTTGGGAGTCTCATCTATCTGACTCACATCTACAGAGGTTGAGTATCGAGGGGTAGGTAATGCCACCATTGAGGCCATCTGGCTTTTTGAAATATTCTCACTGTGTTTGGCATTTCATTCAAAAAGCCCACAGTCATCTTTTGTGATAATCAGAGTGCAATACAAATCTCAAGGAATCAGTCCATCACCAGAGGATGAAACACATTATGATACATATGCACGACATTTGGGAGCTAATTCATGCAAACATCATTGATCTCAAGTACATTCAGACATTAGAGCAGATAGCATACATCTTCACCAAACCCTTCACTGAAAGCAAGTTCCTTCATCTGCGAGCTTTGCTAGGGGTGGGGCCAATGTCTACTTCAGGAGGTGCTTTTTAGTCCTTCGCTTCATTCTCTCTACTTTGGGGGGTGTTTTCTCTCTCTATTTAGGGGGGCTATTTCTTTATGGGGGGATTCTTCTCCTTTGGGGGGGAATTATTTGTACATGGGTACCTCACCAAGATTCACTTGCCAGGACTCATATCTTTTCACCCACCTAAGCTACACTTAAGGGGGGGTGTTAGTGTAGGTTTTTTATTTTCCTAAGGGATATTTCTTTTTCCTACACATTATTAAGCTTGATTAGGTTTATTACATGTGGTTAATATCAGGACATGTGGCGAAATACATCAGCTACATGTGTAACTCTCTCCCACACATGGGTAGTTGAGTTACACATCCTCTTTTTACTTTTTGTGCCACCTCTCATAACCACTATTCTATCTTTACCTGAGTAGGTTATGGGGTAGTTAGAGTTCTCACAATCTTTTGGCTTTATGTGCCACCTCCTTTCTGTCTTCACTTGAGGAGGTTAAGCCACATGTTTTGTCATTTACCAAGTAGGTAAAACCTCCCACCTATTTTGGGTAGTTGGAGTTAATGCACCTCTTGGATGTATATGCCCTATTTTTGCCATATATACAACACTCTCCTCTCATAGTAGCTAGTTGAACCCTAGTTTGAATACTAGTTCAGTGAAAGCTTTGTGAGAGTATCGAGAGTATTCTCAAATTCTCTTGCATTGTCTCTATTTTTCTCTCTTTTCAGATTCTCTCTCCATTCCGCTAATTTGATCTTCGATCATTTGTCGACTGGAGTGTATATGATCTATGACCAACATCAGATCCTAGCTTGGGTCTCACTTCTCACAGAATCTAACAAGTGTATCAGTGATTTTCACCATTTTGTTTGTCTTCAAAATAGCATTGAATGACATTATTTACCGTTAGTTTATCATCGTTTTGTTCATGGTTCAAATAATTTAAAACTTAGTTTTCCTTCCCTTAGCAACATCGGTAATTTTTGCCAATCTTACACCAAGGTTATGTTTTTAAACTTTGTTTTCCTAGAGTTTTTGTCCATGTGGATCTCAACAATCTATCGATCGAGCATGGACAACAAAAATTACTGCTCGTGCCAACTTAAAGATAGAGCCATATGTAGGGGTGATAAATTTTTTTGCCCATACATAACACTTCTTTCTACCCCATGCACAACCGGTGAAAATTGCTGCCCATGCAAGTTCTTTAAAGTTTATCATGCAGTATCAGTTGTTTTCACCGTTCCTACACTTGCAAGTTTTTTGCAAGATGTAAGGGCACTAAAATTTGTCATCCTTACACACAGCCAATAACTTCTTATCCGACTCAAACCCATGTATCTTTAGGTTTTGAGGATGGAGATGACAAGGGTGAAGGAGGAGGAGGAGGCAATGCATTGGGAGTGAGAAAATGCTTATAAGAAGCTCATGCGTCATGTTTGCTTGGTTGCAACATCCATTCTCTCCAAGGGATATGGAAGAAGTCTTGATGATGTTGCAACAACTATCATAGTGTTAGAGGATAACGAGCACACAAATGCATGAAGAGGTTCCAATTTGATAGAAGAGGGACATGTGGAATCTAATGCTGGTATTATGGATGGTTTGACAGGAGATTTTGGGGTTGTGGGAGGAATACCGAGAGTTCATAATCTCATTCAAGTGCAGCACTCTTGGAGAAGAATGGCATGACTAGATGTTCTTTGCTTGGTCGGATACCTCCCATAGTGTGAGAATCAATTACATAAAAATGACTTTCAAATTGAAACTAGATACACTGCTAGTGCCTCTAGTGATATGCATGATGAAGATCATGTCATGAACATTGTAGGTACCATTTGTGTAGATGCATTAGGGAACATAGCTGCTGGGGCGTCGAGTGGTGGAATAGCAATGAAGATTAAGGGTCATGTTGGATTAGCAACTATGCATGGCTCTAGGTGTTGGGCTTCTTGTAAAAACTCCCATGGTACATTTTGCAGAGTTGGTTGTTACACAAATGGGACTGGAAAAAGTTTAATGAAAGAATTTTGTGCACGTGAATGTTGCTTGTCTATCTCACAATATGTGAAATTGTAGGTCACAGTCTGGACCAATCTTTGCCTGTGTTGAGCTTCTAGAGACTATTATTGGTCAAAGAGGGCATTTGTCTACGCTTATTGATGCCAAGCAGACATCACAATAGTTGATGCAAGTAATTTTGAGTTGCATTATGGTATGGACTAGTGGTTCATTTCAAAATCTACGCAATTATATATGTTTTGCCCATTCTTATTATTCTTAACAGTGAAAATTTTGACTCATGGAAGAGACCTCGTCTTACTTCATGGAATAATAAATAAATCAGATCATTTGATATAGAACCAATAGTTTTCCACTTAACAGACATATTTAAGTTTAACTTATGGCTTGTGTTAAAAAAACAAATTCTTGAACAAACAACATATACTATATGAACTGATCTCTAGAGGGTTCTTCTTCATGCTGACTGATATATCTTAATCATGAACACGGTTGCATTTGTTGCATTCAATAAGGTTCACTGGTTGGGTTGGGCATATCTACTAGAGTTCAAAGGTAAAAATGTTTTTGTACAATTGTGGTTGGTGAGCATTATGTTTTTGGTAGCAAATACATGTGTCTTGGGATTGATTTTAACAAATCATAATTTTTGTCCCCTTTTTCAACTCCAAGTTACAAATTATGACACTCTAGATGAAAAGAATAGTCATTTCTACAAAATAAGTTCTTGGTTGAATGGTTTTACTGTGCATTCTATGCCAGGGTTTCAGATTGGATGAGGACGGTGTCTTTTGGTATTTTTACTAATTGAAAGGGAAATTAGAATGAATAGCATGTCTTTGGTGTTTGGTTTAGGGGAATTTTTTATAGCATTGAAACTACTAGGTGATTAGTTGTTGAATCAATTTTTACCTTGGTTCTTAATTGCAAAAGCAAGATAGGTTCTAGTTGCTGCCAATATTTTATTTGTCAAAAAGGAGAAACGTGTTTGATAAAAAATGAAAGTTTTCAAATTAAGAGTAACATGGATACTTGAAAGTGTTTGAGAAAAAGAAGTAGCAAATTTATTTTCTAGTTCACACTTGAGCCTTGAACATGAGATTTTATGCTCACATCAGTGCAGAGTCCAAGCCTTTTTGCTAGTTTCAACAAACTACACCTACTTTGAAAAGGCAAATCTTTGATGAGAACCTGCATGGTTTTTCTAACACAAGCAGGGAATGAATCTGCTTTGGAACCAGAAAAGAGGGAATGTGATAACCAAAAGGAGGAACATATGGAACATGTTGACTCTGCCAAAAATGGTCCTTTGGGATTGGTATCTGGTTCTGAGTGTCTGTGACATGATGGAAAGGAAGGTGCAACTAGTAATTATGAAACCACACACACTGTTCATGGGGAAAATGAGATGGGTGTGGATGTAAGTGGATCAGAAGCCCTGGGGTTTTGCTGCATGCTTTCAGAAGTCTGAACTTGCAGATGAGATGGAAGCAAAACTAGGAAATGCATTTGACAAAGATGACAGGTTGATATTGAGTCATAGTGATTCAAGGATGGTGGAGAAGATTGATTGTACCTTAGTATATTTTTCAATTAGTTTTCATGCTTTATGTTTTTACTTTTGGACATATTTACATGTACTTTTTGAATATGTAATTACATGTAAAAATAGAGAAAGTCCAAAATCAATTTGGACTTCTATGTTGAATAAGTCAAAGTAGTTGCTATTTTCCTATTTTTTCTCATGGCCTCTCACTATAAATAAAGAGGGCCTCTTTTGTAATGGATACCTTTGAATCTTTGAAGTGAAGTGCGACCAATTTGAGAAGCAATCTGAGACTTTGAGCTTATTTTTGTAAATCAAATTTCAATCAATTATCAATACAAAGAAAGCAAGTTGGTATCCAATCTTTGTCTTGGATCAAATTTGTTATGTGGTAGAACTGTTCTTATGTATTTTCTTTTGCATTATCTTTGATAAGTGGTTGAAGTGTGAGTGTGTATATCAAGTGATTAATAGAATTCCCAAATTTGATTTTCGTAGACTTTGAGCTGCAATATCATTTGTGGAAATTGTGTTATGTTTGTGAATTCGAAATAACTTGAAGACTTTGAGCTGCAAGTTGATTTTTGTGATCAGTTTATCATATCGCGGCATATAGTGAAGACTTTGGGCTACACTTTGTATACGCCTAAAAATGACACAAATCATCCTAAATAAATATTCTAAATATTTATTCCCTTCTTCTATTAATTAAATAAATGTTCCAAATTTATTTAATCAATTCACTATCCCATAATTAAATAAATTCTATTTATTTAATTAAAATTCTTCTATTTGTCCTACACAATTAAATAATCATAAATTATTTAATTAAGCCTAATTCCTCTATCCTAAAGTTCTAAATTCAAAATTCCACGTCACCTTTACACCTCACCTTTTCCACCTCACCTTGTCCACCTCATCAAGTTGCACATGTAATTAAATATATTTAATATTTAATTGCCTTATTTTCCCTCACCCACATGGCCTATTTCTTCTCCAATCAGAGGTCAGTTAACCAATCAATCAAATCTGTTAACTAACCTGTCAGTTGAGTCAAATCCTCAATCAATCCAGTCAGTTCCACAATCCACTCTTCTAACTGATCAGTCAATTCTGTTAACAGACCAGTCAATGGAGTTAACTCTCCAATCAGTTTTGTCACATCCCCCCTTTCACGATGGAGCTGGGACACTTGTCGCATTTCCACTGGTTGCACATTCCTCAACCATCCTCAACCGTTGATCTTCATATCTCCTCTCAACCGTTGATTCCTATTCTTCCAAGTCTATAAATGAAGCTTCATCCTTCCATTCTATTCATCCAGGCTTTTGACATCGTTACTCTGCAGAAATATCACCAGCGTACCTTTGGCACCCACTTGTCATCTACAAGCTTGAGATCACCATTGTTGCATTGGAGCTCACCTTCATTGCATATCACACCATATCTGTTCACCATCGACTTCCTCAAACAGCTTTAAAAGATTGCACTCTCTGAGGGCTCATCTCATCTGCGAAAGGACGATTCGTGATAGGCGAACAACAGAAGTTTCGAAACGGAAGAGGTTTGCTGTATTTGTTCATTGCTTTGTTTACTTGAATCTTCTTTGTTTCACTATTCTGTTGATGTTTGGGTCATCTATTATTCATTTGATTGATCACCATTTTACCCTCACACACTTTATTCTGAAATCCTTACTTTCATTTAACATAAGAAGCAACGGAACACTTTGTGTTTTCATGGGTTTCTTCATGATTCAAACATGCTAGTATTATTTTAGTTATTCTTTTGTGTAACTCAAATACATATTGGTTATTATTGCGCCAAGATAGTAATTTGTAGTGACTGTATGACATAAGCTTTGTATTGTGAATTGTAATCATCTTTTTCTGAAAAAAGAGAAATAAATGATAGGGAAACACCCCATGGCTAGTTTTAGTGTAAATACATCTAGGTAGTTACTACTTGATTTCAGTTAGAAGTAAGAAGGGAGCCTCCTCTTTCTGAGAGGAGAGATTTAATCTCATCACACTATGGTTGATATAACCATTTTGTCTTCAGTTAGTTGACGATAAAATATTCACCCAACATGTATCATAAGCTTATTTAATTTTATAGCTACAAGATTGCAATATTATTTTAGCTATCAAGTGCAGTATCATATTAGCTGCCATAAAAACACTTTAGTTACTTATGTAGTATCATGTTAGCTACCATTAGATAATATCTTATTGCTACCCCATGGCAATACCTTACTTTCGTTGAGGTGGAGTATTATTATGTCAACCACCCCTTGATAATATCTTATATCTATTTTCAGGTAGTATCCTTCTAGTTGTCTTTGGACAATATTTGTGAACATAGATAGTTGGTAGTTGTAATTATGCTTATTTTAGATACTTTTAATAGATGCTACCAATTATATATTTTTATTCTATGCTTGTAGGTTCTTTAGATGGAGTACTAATTACAAGGCAGTGTGTATTACAGTAGTGTTTACATCCATGTCTATATCATTTTTTAGTACCTAGATATTTAATTTCAAGTTGCCTAATTATTTTACTTTGACATGCATTTTATAGTAGTTTGAATACAAGTCAAAGTGAGGGCAAAATGTAATGGTGAAAATTGCATACTTTGCACTTTTTCCCTTCATTTTAGACTCGCTTTGACCTATTTGTGTCTAATGCAATGACTAGTGTGCAATAAAAATATTTTGTATGTAAATTGGAAAATAAATTGATCCTAGTCTAGTCCCATTTACTGTCATTCTTAGGGCCTAGACTTGATCCTTAGTTCCATCCATTTTTCACCCAAGCTCAAATGTGCAGTTGCACTAATAATCTTGATAAAATGCCTGATTTGTGGAAGTGACCCCAGAGCTTGTACAAAATTCAAATTTAAATCATGGCCCTAAAATTTCCCCTCCACTCAGCCATTATGAGATAACTTGAAGTATTTGAATTGCATGCTAAGGTGTTGTATTTAAGGACAAACCCTAATTCATTTAGAACATCTAGTGAATACTTGAGGTGTCTCTAACGCCTAGCAAGAAAACCTTCATTACTCATTCTATTATCTTTAGAGTATTGATATTTGCATAAACATCCTAGGAATATTGCATGATTGATACTATCCCTACCATGTCCAACTTTAGATAGATCTAACATGTCAAATTAAACAAAACAACTAGATTATATATGTGTTCAGGGGATTTTTGCCTTGGGGGATGATGTAATCAAGAAATATATCATCATCCTTGCCAATCCTTACCAATTGAACTCAACCAATTAAACTAAAACTCTTTGGTTTGCAAATGTAATTTAAGGACTCTAGTAGCCACAATAATTTGTAACAAAGTTTAGTGCAAAGCAATATATTTCTTTGTTGTGGTCCATAGGGACGTAGTATGGATCATATCTTTTTTATTGAAACAATCAGATCCAAAAATATTACAAATAGAATAAAATCTCAATGTTCACAAATTGCAAGTAGAAAAAGGACCCAATTGTTATGTCGGTGTTTTCTCTTTCTACCTTGAATCCTAAGGAGAATACCCTATTCAAACCAGGGGATCAGAGGTTTAAGACAAAAGGATACACCCTTTCAACATATTTAAGACAAGAAAGGCCAACTAACAAGGTTGAAAATAGCCTTCTGCACTTTGAGCTCCACAAGACTCAGGTGGGTATACCTATTTTGGGCCTAGATGTATGATAAAACATTCACTGGACAGGTCTCTACAGGCCTTTAAAAGTGGACAGTTCTCAGACAAATGAATAAGGGAAGTTTACACCACTACTCATCCTTTAGGTGTGATCCCTTTATACCTAGAAATAACACTGAGAATAGATTAAACATAAAAATGGGAAAGATTGACTTGAGTTTTAATTAGTGATTCCTTCCAGGGCTTGCACAGAATAAACACACTAGACCGATGTCTTTTCCATTAGGCAGAGTCAAAATACTAATAACTATTCAGATAACAACATGACATGCAAGATCAATGACTCTCAAACCATTACTGCCTTACAGTAATGAGGCCTCTTATGCAGAAGACATTCTTAGTTATCCTAAATGAAACACTTTATCCCCAATATTTGATTGAAAGCAAGATTAACTCATTCTTTAAACAAGAGCTATTAACCAAATATTTGTTACAACAAATGTGCAACAACAATCATCATAATCTTTGATTATTTAGACTGAAGAAATAAAACATACATTCTATGACACATCTTTGCACGACATAGTTCAATTTAAACTACAAACTGAAATGCTTGCTATTATCTGCACAGATGATTAAAATACTTGAACCCTAAAAAACTTAAAGAACACCTAAAGCCTAGGTAGAAATCCTATACAGAAATTACATCAAGTTTGAGACCTAGAGAAGATGGAAAAACTGACCCTTGCCCAATGGCTAAGATCTCTCATTTATAGGAACATGAGTCTTTGAAAACTAGTACTAGGCCACTAACCATCGTCTGTTAGAAAAGAATATGCCTTTTAGCATCATGGGGGCACAACAGGACAGAAAGTTCTAGGGGGAAACCAGCATTTGCATACACCTGTCACACCTAGGTATAATCTTGCATATCTCAATCATCACAACACATAGGTGGATTTCATTGTGACTTCATAGTATAGCTAAAAATTTGTTATCACTTAAGGTAGTGGCCAAATCAGTTACAACGGGATGGCAATCTTCTTGGAAATAGCAGAGGCGTGAGAAGCATTAGTTTGAATACTCATGAGAATCAAATTAGTTTCAAAGAAGGAGTTTGAGAAAAACCCCAAATTCACCCTATTCCCGTTCACCATGCTGGCATCTACTGCCACGTCATTAAGCCACATTGGACAACAATGCTCCCCACTCGGTCAAGCCTTATCTAGTCCAACCGCTGCAAAATAGACTGGCAAAGAACCTTTATTGGGCTGTCGGGGAGACTCCAAGACTCGCCATACCAATGTGCCAAAGTGTCATCGATGATGCCTTTTGTATATCCTTTTGCATATGCAAATGTATATCGAATACATTTGCCAAACATACAAAGACGGATTCCATTGTGTTTATGAAACAAATTGGAATTAAATTCAAACCCGGCTTTGTATATGCTTTTGTATCACACCTTTTGTATATTGCATGCATATGATCATGCATATGTTATACATGCAATTTACATTGTTATGCAGACAAGAAATGATGATGTCATCATCAACATTTCGACTCAATTGCCCTTCTCATTGTTAAGTTCACTTTATGCACTTATGTAATTTCTTTACCTTTTTTCTTTTTGCATATTCAAGTCTTTCTATATGTCTGTGCATACCTCATACAATTGCCGAACATACAAACACAAACCTAACTAAAAAATCCACAATGTTTAACTTTCTGACCGCATCCGGTTTGTATATGTTTTGCTTGTATCACCTTTTTGTATTTCATATACATGCACCTTACTTTGCATTTTTTAATTCTGAATTCTCATCTATGACTGCATCTTGCCTTTTTTGTATGTCGAACATATGCACCCAGGTATACAAATGTGGACCCCACCTAGAGTACACCAAGTTTAATTTTCCAGTTGCATCCGCATTTGTATCTGCATATTAGATACAAGCGATTATACATACAAAGATGCATACATTCACCTCCGCTTTCTAAAACTAATTGCATTTTCCCTTCGGGCTCGCCCATGCATATTCTGGATTTGTATATATAATGCATCATTATAATATACAAATACAAAGGCAGATTTGAACCGTTATCAAATCCATCATGAAGAGTGATCAGGTCCGGACTTGTATCTTTGTTTAGACAGCTTAAGATATAAACATAAAGGCATGAGTTATACCGATGTACATGGAGGACATTGTATATAAGATACATGCAATCAAAAATGTAAATGAGATGTATGCGATCAAAAATGTATATGAGATGCATTTTTGACTGAAATGATGGAGACACCCTGATGTGCACAAAATAAAACCCGATTGCAACATAGCTCAAGCACTTAGATTTTGCAAAAATGTAAGTGCCAACATTAGCTCATGTTTAGGGATGCATGCCTCTTGTAGGCATGGCGAGATTCCAGCTATCTCTGGGACGTAGACCAAGTGCCTACTCAATTGGGCGACATAGTCAATACTACAATTTTCATTAAAAATCATGTCTTCAAACTTTGTTTGGTGGCCCTGGGCAACCAAAAATGAAGAACCAATACCTTCCCCCATCAAACACCTGATTCCAACCTAAATGACCCAAACACAACATGAAAGCACTGACATAATCTACCCACAAACAAACCCTATCATTTACATGTTTTACCATTTTTCTCAGCCTGCCCCTGTCAATGCAGCCTTTGTCATTCTACACTTTAAAATCAGGCATGTAACCATACATATTATCATATCCATCAGTGTCAAGCAATACATGTATGTTATATTCATCAAACAATGCATCGTCATATGGCATGTGACATTCCTCATTATCTACCTGGCTGTTATGCGTTATCAAGCATTCATCCAACTGATCCAGAAACTGAAAACACTCAAAATCTATCAAGTGGATGGGATCATTAGGTCTGATTTCATCATAGATTTGCATAGAAAATGCAAAATCATCATAGGAATTTTGAAGCAAACCAAATAAATAATTTTCAGAAAAATAATCACAATCATTGATATTGCTCATTTCATCACCCGATTTCTTTTCACATAGGCCTGAGAGCTCTGCCACATCAACATGTTATGAGATAACCCTATTTGAGAGACTTTCAATATCTTTTATATCATTTATTGATAGGGATATCAAATTTTGATCCACACATCCATCATCACACACATCTGAACCAACTGATGCTGAACATACACTATCCATAATATGCATATCAATGCTATTCTCATGTGGGCCGAAGACCCCTAATTCTATTTTACATGTCCCCTCCTCACAAACTGATGCAACACCTAGATCTTCAAAAAATACAGTTGTCTCCTCATATTCATCATCATTTGCAAAAAGAGGGTTAATCCTACACCAATGAACATCATGACTTACAATGTCCAATGCATCTGAAGGCTCATCATAAAGGGGATTCACTCTTATTGCAAAGGTCTCTACTTCTTCCACATGATAGTCTGCCTCTTGTTCAACATTACCAAATCTAGAATTATAAGAAGAACAAAATTGATCCATGAACTAATCATGGACATCACCTTCATTATCTAATTGCCCTACATACAAAATTTTTGCTACTTCAATGCACTCTGAAGCTGCATGATCTGTATCACTTTCCAACTCTCTAATGCTTCCTGATGAAATTGATATTGAATCCTGATCTATATGATCACAACTATACACAACTACTAAGGACAAGCATATCAATATCACTTTCACACCTTGTGCATTCTTCCAACTCAACTTCATTCAAATCGTCATGAGCAGCAATATTATGATCATCATGATGCACATTAAAATGAAGTGATGTTAATAATAAATTAGTTATAATGTGGGCAGCAATATCATCTTTAGAGAGAGAAAAATTCTTAGATCCAGTCACATATATGTAATATGAAAAATCAAAATAATAATCATCACCATCAACCTCATTGGTTGGGCAATTCTGGGCATGTTCTTCCTTGGCAAGGTCATCATTACCTAAATCTTCCACATTGTTAAAGCCATGCTCAAAACCACACAATTCTTGCACATCACAAGATGGAGATATCCCTTCACAACCTGGTGCATGACTATGGACAGCAGACTGGAATTCACTTATGATATTGCTTTCAACATACATGCTTCTTGGCTTCTCACATGCATTTTCCAAAGGTCTATGAGGCATAATCTCATCATTAAGCCTATTTACATCACTGAAGTGCATTGTGTCATTTGCTGGATCAAATCTCATACTAGGATAAACATAATCAACACCTTGGGATGATGTATAAACTGGGGTAGCAGGGGTGTTAGTGCTCCGACACTCATTTTCAAAACTTGAATGACACCTTTCATCAACATTGGGGGCCCTAGGGTAGCAGACATTTGTAGAGAAATAACCCTTATGCATTCCATACCTCCAGTTATTTTCAATGTCTATTGCAAACTGATATGCCTGATGAAGTGTTGTAGGGTCTTTACTTCTCAATCTATAGCTCATCTTCTTATCGAATGCACCAAGGTAGACTGCCAAACACAATGCCTCTTTGGGTCTCATATATTCTGGAATTTTCTTCAATGCCTTGATGAATCTAAGGTTGAAGGCTAGAATTAATTCATCTATTTCAATATGGATATACATGAAATCATTTAGAAGTGAAATCTCAGACATTCTTTCACCAAATTGCTCTATGAATGTTGCCATAAAATCACTCCATGAATAGACAGAGCAGGCTGGTAAGTAAAAGAATTAGTCCCTTGCATCTCCTTTCAGAGAGTGTACAAATAGCCTTATGATCACATCCTCATGATCAACTTCATAATCATCCATTAAATAACTGTACTGTTGCAAGTGTTTTTTTGCCGATTCATCCTTCTCACCACTGAATTTAGGCAAATATTTTCTGATTTTATTAGAGATAGCATTTGGGTAACCATTTATTCCACTGAAATTTATGGCCCTATACCTTTCAATGCTGAAGCTTCTCTTGTTACATGGCTGGGATAGATTATTATACATTGTTGCATTTGACACCATACAAGGATGCAGGGGTTGATGATACATATTTTACACTTTCTACAAACCTCTTCACAACTCAGACTTCTTTTGCAGCAATGATCTTAGGATTTTAAAATACAAACTATTGTTTTAGCTTGCCTAAAGTCCTCTAAATGAGTCTTTTCAACAACATTGCATACTTCATTTGAAAATGTAAACTATATTCTTAGCAAATGCAAAAGTATGCAAGTTTATCACTAATATTTCCCTTGTAAATAGTGCTAACTTCACCTAATAGGGAATCATTTAAAACTCATACACCATGGTTATTTGAAAACCAAAATGTGAAAAATACCTGGATATGTTGCAGCTACAAGTTCTTTTTCCCGACTGAGAAATATGCTGATCTGGAACTTTTTTGTGTTCTTTCTCAGGTTCTTCACATGCAAAGTCGCCACCTCCTTGTAGAGGAATGAGTTTTATGAAGCTGAAAACTCTTTTCTTTCTTTCTGGGTTTTTTCCAACAGCAGTCACATATAAATTCCTTTAAATTCGTTGCAACCAAATTTGTCCAGGTCTGAAACCCTCTTAAAATCTGAAACAAATAACCAGGCTCCTTATTTTTCTAGACTCTTTTCTCATGGATATGGCATTACTCCCTAGTAGAGTCACATATAAATTCCTTTAAATTCGCTGCAACCAAATTTGTCCAGGTCTGAAACCCTCTTAAAATCTAAAAAAAATAACTAGGCTTCTTATTTTTCTAGACTCTTTTCTCATGGATATGGCATTACTCCCCAGCAAAGTCACCATTTTGTTGGTGTTTTTTCTTGCTACCTTGAATCCTAAGGAGAATACCCTGTTCAAACCAGGGGATGAGAGGTTTAAGACAAAAGGATACACCCCTTCAACAGATTAAAGACAAGAAAGGCCAACTAACAAGGCTGAAAATAGCCTTCTACACTTTGAGCTCCACAAGACTCAGGTGGGTATACCTATTTTGGGCCTGGATGTATGATATAACATTCATTGGACAACTCTCTATAGGCCTTTAAAAGTGGACAGTTCTTAGACAAATGAATAAGGGAAGTTTACACCACTGCTCTTCCTTTAAGTATGATCCCTTTATACCCAAAAATAACACCAAGAATAGATTAAACATAAAAATGGGAAAGATTGACTTGAGTTTTGATTGGTGATTCCTTCCAGGTCTTGCACAGAATAAACACACTAGACCAGTGTCTTGTCCATTGGGCAGAGTCAAAATACTAATAACTATTTAGATAACAACACAAACTACAAGATCAATGACCCTCAAATCATTACTGCCTTACAATAATGAGGCCTCTTATGTAGAAGACATTCTTAGCTACCCTAAATGAAACACTTTATCCCCAATATTTGATTGAAAGCAAGATTAACTCATTCTTTGAACAAGATCTATTAACCAAATATTTGTTACAACAAATGTGCAACAAAAATCATCATAATCTTTGATTATTTAGACTGAAGAAATAAAACCTACATTCTAAGAGACATCTTTGCACAGCATAGTTAACTTTAAACTACAAATTGAAATGCTTGCTATTATCTACACAGATGATTAAAATACTTGAACCCTGAAAAACTTAAAGAACACTTAAAGCCTTGGCAGAAATCCTATACAGAAATTACATCAAGTTTGAGACCTAGAGAAGATGGAAAAACCAACCCTTGCCTATTGGCTAAGATCTCTCATTTATAGGAACATGAGAGTCTTTAAAAACTAGTATTAGGCCACTAACCATCATTTATTAGAAAAGAATATGCCTTTTAGCATCATGGGGGCACAATAGGATAGAAAGTTCTAGGGGGGAACTGGCATTTGCATACACCTGTCACACCTGGGTATCATCTTGCATATCTCAATCATCACAGCACACAGGCAGATTTCATCATGACTTCATAGAATAGCTAAAAATTTGTCATCACTCAAGGTAGTGGCCAAATCAATTACAAAGGCCTGGCAATCTTCTTGGAAACAACAGAGGCATGAGAGGCATTAGTTTGAATACTCATGAGAATCAAAATGGTTTCAAAGGAGTTTGAGAAAACCCCCAAATTCGCCCTATTCTTGCTCACCATGCTGGTATCTGCTGCCACATCATCAAGCCACCTTAGCCAACAGTGCTCCCCACTCGGTCAAGCCTTATCCAGTCCCATCACTGCAAAATAGACTGGTAATGAACCTTTATCGGGCTATCGGGGAGACTCCAAGACTCGCCATATCGATATGCCAAAGTGTCACTGATGATGCCTTTTGTATATCCTTTTGCATATGCATATGTATATTGAATACATTTGTCAAACATATAAAGATGGATTCCATCGTGTTTATGAAACAGATTGTAATTAAATTCAGACCTGGCTTTGTATATGCTTTTGTATCACACATTTTGTCTATCACATGCTTATGTTATACATGCACTTTAGACTATTATGCAAACAAGAAATGATGATGTCATCATCAACATTTTGACTCAATTGCCCTTCTCACTGTTAAGTTCACTTTATGCACTTAAGCAATTTCTTTACCTTTTTTCTTTTTGCATATTCAATTCTTTGTATATGTTTATGCATACCTCATACAATTGTCGAACATACAAACACGGACCTCACTAAAAAATCCACAATGTTTAACTTTCTGACCGCATCCGGTTTGTATATGTTTTGCTTGTATCACCTTTTTGTATTTCATATACATGCACCTTACTTTGCATTTTTTAATTCTAAATTCACATCCACGACTGTATCTTGCCTTTTCTGTATGTCGAACATATGCACCCAGGTATACAAATGTGGACCCCACCTAGAGTATACCAAGTTTAATTTTCCAATCCCGTTCGCATTTGTATCTACATATTAGATACAAGTGATTATACATACAAAGATGCATACATTCACCTCCACTTTCTAAAACCAATTGCATTTTCCCTTTGGGTCCGCCCATGCATATTCTAGATTTGTATATATAATGCATCATTATAATATACAAATACAAAGGTAGATTTGAACCATTATCAAATACATCATGAAGAGTGATCGGGTCCAGACTTGTATCTCTATTTAGACAGCTTAAGATACAAACATAAAGGCATGAGTTAAACCTGATGTACATGGAGGATATTGTATATAAGATACATGCAATAAAAAATGTATATGAGATGCATGCGATCAAAAATGTATATGAGATGCATTTTTGACTGAAATGATCGAGACACCCTAATGTGCACAAAATAAAACCCGATCTGCAACACGGCTCAAGCACTTGGATTTTGCAAAAATGTAAGTGTCAACATGCTAAATAAAATAGAAATAAGCACCAAGACAAAACAAGGTCTAGCCTGAAATCAAACACCTGAAGTAAAATCATAAAAACATAACTACAACAATAGTAAGATACAAAATGCTAAAGAAAACAAAGATCGATTGGTTATAGGACATGCAAGAATCTACCTTTAACACAAAGCTCTGAAACAACCAAAGAAAACAATCTCTATGTTGGGGTAGTCCTTGTGTTTGGAAGGAACAACAAAAAAGAGATTTTCCATCCATTGCTCATCATGAAAGGAGGACCATTAAAACATTTCTACAATGATTCTAAAGAGGTAGAATGGTAAGCACATAATAAAGGTGGTTTTCACTAGTAGGAGAAGCCTAGAGTAAAGAGCCATCACTAAAGCACATCGCACCTATAGACTCAAAACACCAGGATCACTTGCAAAACTTAAGATTTACCTTCTACAAGAGAAAAAAGCAAAGAGGAATAATTTGCACAATAAGGATGCAATTAATGAATTATCTGAGAGAACTTGCTTTTATATTTGCAAGTTAGAGAAAAACCCTAATATGACTTAAGAATAACCTAAGACTAAAATTAGCCTTAAGTATACTTAATAAAGTGTAATTAAATATTTAATTATACCAACACCCCCCTATAAGTGCAACTTAGGGAGAAATGAAAAACATGCAACTAATGCAAGAATGAGTCCCAGCTACAAGGACATGTTAGGTGCCCATGAAGAACAAGAATCTCTCATAAAGTAGAGAAAAAAGAGAAAAACCCAGTGGGAGAAAACTCCTCTCCAAAAGAGAAAAAATACAAGTACATGAACATGTGATGGAAGAAGGACTAACACTAAGAGCCCCCAAGAACTAAATCCAGCATAGAAGTACAATCATGAATGCCCCCCATAAGTGAGGAAGAAGAAAGAAGGTTTGATGACCCCCCCAGAAGTGTGAACAAACTCTAGAAAGCAGATGAAGAAGCTGCAAGCTGTAACTGTTGATGTTGATATGTGACTAAAACTGATCCCTAGGAACAAGTACCATGAAGATTCAAGAACATTGACCATAATGAATGGCCATCAAACTAAGATGTGACCTGATGAGAATTTGATGCAAGATTCAGGATCATTAACCATAGGCTCTCAATATGAGATATGAACTGATGTAAATCAAAATGTGTCAAGCAAGATATGATAGATAACGCTGAATTTCTAACAAGTTTAAGTGTTTTTACAACTTAGATAGTGATTACAACTGATTTTCTGACAAGTTTCAGTGTGTTTACAACTTAGCTAGTGCTTACAATAGGAGTGTATAATGTCCACAAAACACCACATGCTGAAAATACAATTCTACTATATAATGAAAGGAAATTGACAACACCATAGCGAAGTACATAGAAAATCATGCACTTTAAAAAATAGGACCCAAAAAGGAGTCTGTACGCCCAAGATATGGCTTGTTGAAGTTCCCAAAACGAGAACTGCACAGCAACAACACTGAGAAAATAGAAATTTGGAAACTTCTAGAAGCCTAAACTAAAAACCGTCTCCATCACTGCGAAGATCAGGAAATTCTACCCAATTTCAAAAAAAAATTGCACTTCAAAAGACATCTGTATGACCAAGATATCGTTGTTTGAAGATCAGATGCAAAATAGAAACTGCCAATGGAGAGGGGTGGATTTGGAAAAAACAAACCTCCGCCAAATATAGAGCCTCTGCTAAATGTAGAGACATCCAGCCAAATCTGGAGTGATACCTAAATCTGGCAAAGTGCCAAAACCTCCACTAAAGATGGTGAGCCACCAAATATAGAGCCATTGCTAAAAAATCCACCAATGATTGGCATAGATCCCGAGACAACATTCATGTATAGCAGGTTGATTTATTGCATGTGTTTTTTTTAATTTAAAAAAACACATAAAAAAATTATTGCATTTTTTTTTCTGAAAAAAAAATATATAAAAAAACATTGATTTTTTTATTTTAAAAAAAATTTTAAAAACAATATTGGGGGTGGAGGGATCAAAGCCCCCCCATGTGGCCCCACTAAGGAGGTTCCATGTGCCCCTTAGGGGACCACAGCGCCAAGAAAGGGGCGCGGGGCCCAGGGGTTGACCGCAAGGCCTGCACAGGGGCTTGCGCAGGTACCTTGGTACCTTTAAAAAATTTGTTTTTAATTTTTTTTTTAAAACTCTTATAATGAAAAAACAAAACCTATTTAAAAAAAAAATTTGATATATATATATATATTTAATAGGAAAATAAAAAAATTGATTTTAAAAAAAATTTCACCTCGTACTGTGTGTTATTCAGGTCGTACGGCTTGCTTGGGAAATTTTTTTTGCCCCAAATGAGCCCGAGGCCGATTTCGATGATTTGATAGTCAATCTTAAGGTTTTTGGGCCTTCTGAGCGTGATTCTAGGGTCAGATTTGGCCCAAAATGTTCCAAAAATTAGCTTTCGTCCATATCCCAAAAAAAAGCACCCGCTAAAACCTTTGCAGATCTGGCCTACGAAGCTCAAATCAAGCCAAATAAAAGGCTAATCTGATTATCCCGACTACTCTGAATCCAATGGAATACTCCATTTTACACAAAAATACATCCAACAAACAATTCTTGGTCAAAATTTTCCCAAATTTGAGAAGGGGCTTGCAGATCTGGAGCTCTGATACCATGTAAGAGTTTATGATTAACTCAAAACACCAGGATCACCTGTAAAACCTAAGATTTACCTTCCACAAAAGAAAAAAACAAAGAGGAATAATTTTCACAATAAGGATGCAATTAATGAAATGGATTAATGAATTACATGAGAGAACTTGCTTTTATATTTGCAAGTTAGAGAAAAACCCTAATATGACTTAAGAATAACCTAAGACTAAAAATAGCCCTAAGTAAAATTAATAAAGTATAATTAAATATTTAATTACACCAACATATTTATTTGCCTCAAGAGATAAGAGAATTATGAAATGGGCCTTACACTTCCAATTTTTATAACTGAGAATGAAGACAATTAGCCTTTAAAATGATTTCCTCATTGATAATGATCTATTCCTTTAGTGTAGAGATCAAATTAGCCACCTAGAAAGAAAGGTTAGATTTTAAATCAACTAGATTTCAATCTCTAGTGGAAGAAATGATTGGGAAAAGGAAAAACAAATAATGAAGCTTCTAAATGTGTTTGATAATAATGAGAGAACAGGTGATAGAGTTCACATTGTAGGAAGCAACAGAGTTGCGCTTAACTATTTTCTAGAACCATGAAAAATGGAAGAGGGCAAGTGTGGTTGCCATGAGGGTGGACTAGAGAAATCTAGCATGTGATCAGACCATAAACATTTTTGGATAGACTCAATATTCACACAAAAGGGACAATAGGGGGTGGATAGATGAATTTGAGATGATTACCCACCATAAGCTTGGTGTGGAGAAGTTTCCAAGTAGTGAGTTGGGAATGTGAGTCAACTTTGGACAACCAAAATTTAAAGCTAAGTTTGTTCCATCTAGGGCAATTGAAATTACACCTCCAAATTATGTTTAGATGATGAGCAAGGGGTAAGGAAAGCATGAGTTGTTTATAGATCACCTTGAGTGGGAAATCTTGAATGTTGCAACCATTAGGCCACCTCCAATCCTTGAAGAAATTAGAATGGGAATAGGTTGAAAGTAGGATAGAAAGGTTTGGAGGCATAAGGTTTTGGATTTTAAGCATAGTCACCTTTGTCTTCGTAGCTGAGATTAAAGAAAAACTTAAGTTGGTACCATGATTTCCATATGAATCTCATTATGTCCCATAGGCCTTGAAACACCTAGATGCCCTTTTTGAAAAGATCTTTCACTTTGAATCTAGGAATCACTTCCAGTGGTTTATCATTTTGTTGGATCACCCAGTTCCACCAGATTGAAGAGGTGGAAAAGCTAAGCCCTAGACTAAATGATTTATCAAACCAAGACAACTTTTGAGAAACCTAGTTTCCAAACTTTCCAAATGCTATTGAGGGGCACTAATCCATAGATCTTGAAATATGGGGCTAGTAAGATCTTATCATTCCAGTTAGTTGTAATTTACCCATAATAGCCATTTGTATGTGATATTGAATCTAGTGTTTCCAATGAGCATTCCATTCCAAAGCCCTCCCAATCCACTTGGTTGAAAGACAAAGCCCTTGAGTGTAAGGATCAATGATACCCAAGCCACCCTTGTCCTTTGGGAGGATTGACTACAAAGTGGTGGGCATGCCTTTCTTGTTGCCCCATTTCGACCATAGATAATTTTGGATGAGATGTGTTAACTGATTGTAATATGCTTTAGAAGGCAAACAATAGGATGAGATATAAACATGGTTGGCCAAGAGGATTTTATTTGCTACCTATATGCAACCAACCATAGATAGAAAATGGTTTGTCTAAGACAATAATTTGTTTTTTTTAATTTTTCTTAAAAAACAAATCCACATATCTTTCAAAGAGACATCAATTCCAAAAGGAATGTTGAATGTATCTAGTAATGGTTCCATGTTTCACCTCTTTCCACTATGTCGATGAAGTGAATAATATGTTAGATCATATCTTCAAATAAAGTTTTGAAAATAAATTTACAAAAACATTGGGTTTCATTGTGACATTAAAATTATATGATGTTTTAAGTGGGAAAACAAGGCACCAATATAATGATAAGGCACCATTTTATAAGCATGTGTATGCAAATTTCAACTAAAGTCTTTTGTCAACTAACCGTGCAAGCATATGTAGATTTCAATTAATTATGTTAGCTAAATATGAAAGCATTTGTATTTTTCAACTAAAGGTCTCCATTTTACTAATTATGCAATTGTCTATATATTCCAACTAAATTAGAGCTTCATTATGATGGGTATTTGTTGTTTTTTTGTTTTTCTTTGATAAAATTTCTTCATTCTTATGGATGTTTAAGTAGCTTAATTATGTTGTCCTCCATTATTGAGATTATATGGGATACTATTAAATCAATTTGTGTATGTTTATTATGACTTAATGGTTATTTAGTTAGATGCCAAACAGGTGTTGTGGTGCAGTTGTGGTGCAGTCACAGTCCCTACCTTAGTTTGTAAAAATAGAATTATTAAAATGCATACCAAATAATACAATTACAAACAAAAACATAGTTTCCCTACTCATTTTCTAGTACATCATAGTTGCTAGCAACATAATCAACCATTGTACATTAAATATGAGAAATAATACAGTTACAGTAAAAAACATAGTTGCCTTTGTTAATTTCCAGTATAATATAGTTGCCGACAATAGAATTGATCATTATACAACTTTTTTCAATCAACAAATAACCACCCTCTAAACAAGGAGGAAAAGCTTCAACCCTTAAAACTTGTAGCTACCATAAAATTGATTGTGCTCCATGCAATTATGAATGATTGTATAGCTACATGGAGTCCATGTCCTACCTACAACGAAGATGACAAAACAATCATTTCAAAATGAAACTTATTGTTGATAACCAACATGCTAATTATACTTAAATTTTAGGACTATATATAATAAAAGAGCAAATGGGATTTGATTACTTTACCTACTCTACACATGCTATGCTTTGCACTTTGAGACATGTTTTGAGCATAGTGGGAAGCATGATATCATTGCAAGAAAACAATTTTGAACAAACAAGAGAACCATAGAACAACTGGGTGCGAGTGAATGGCTTAAAGTATGTAGATGATAGGTAAATATATGCTTTATTTCTTGCATATGTGACATAGCTTTGTAGCTCTAGACAAATATGGAGAGATCATAACTAGCTATTTCCATCATATACCAATTTCCATTACCTAACCTATTGTAAGGAAAAGTCTACCCTTCTAAATTTCTAGGTAAAATTATAAATAATTAATGAAGCCCATTAGGGTTATCCTATTACTTCTAAGATCTAGTAAAAGCAAATATGAATACAAAGACCTTGCATCTACCTTTTATACCATAAATCATATCATCTAATTTTGATACGCCACATGTAGCCATTTCCCAATCCAAACTTGGTGCATAACAAAGTAAGAGAAGGATATATGGATCGAGAAAATCATATAAAGGGCTTATGAGAGATGAGCATTTTGAGGTGAAATTTTACAAACCAACATTTTCCTTCATTTGAAGAGAAAGTTAAACCATGACACTTCATGGATTTCGTAGGTTCACACAATAGTTATTAAATCTTGCACGCTATGGTCATCACTTAGAGAAGAAACATAAGAAAATGATTTTCATTGGAGAATTATGATTTCTATATTTAGGAATGATTGCTTTTATAAAAATTTTATCAAGGAATTTCACTGATTGTAACATAGTTTCTTGCATGCAAAGGTGTTTATCAATATGAAAGGTTTGAGATTCACATTGTAATGGTAAAGGGTATTAACACCCACAATATGTATTACTCTCTTGCTATAACTCATATTTGGGATCTAGAACCCTAAAGGGGGAATATGGCTCCTATTTTCAATGTGCAAGTGACCCCATGAAATATGCAAACCTTACAAATAGGAAAATCAAGATTTCACTCACATGGAAGGGGCTATCGCTCTTAGTTTCACACTACAAGGGGGCATGGAATTTGCCTTGTACAATTACAAGATTTAGAAAGAAACATGGAGCAACCATTCTTATATCTAGAAACCATAACCAAATGGTGCAATCGGGGCGTGTCATTTAATATTAACTAAGCGGGTGATGATTAGAAAATTTTAAGCCTCTTCCCTATAAAATGACTCCATGCAAAATGAAATAGTGGTACTATGGAAGAGAAGATTCTAAATTTTCCTATTCCTTGTAAAATAGTTTGACATTGCAAGGGAGCCTATGAAAGTTGCATACTTGTGCTAATTCTTTATTTAGAATAAGTTTATAGGACTTGAGGTACTTCCAAGGGTCCATTTTCTATCTCCTAACATTTCCCCAATTCCTCCAAAAGGGGAATTCATGGAACATTTGATATTTTTAAATGGAAATGAGCTACCATGCTTCTATTAATTCTAGATAATTATTCTATACTTGTTAAATATTTTCTTTAGCTTAAATTTTCTTTGAAGAGGTCACTCACCTGACTAAACATAATTAAAACTCTAAAATTCCCATGAATCTAATTACTGGGATTTAATTGTTAAGGTTTGGATTTCCATTATGATAAATTGAGAGCACCTTTGTAATGATTCCAATTACCATGATTGAATGACCAAAATAACTTTGTTAAAGCCTCCTATTAGCTTATGGATTGTAGCAACAATGGACTAACCCCACCCATATTTTTTTGTTAAAGAAGAATTTAACTTTTATTTCTCATGATGATAACATGAAATTCTCCACTCCATAGTCCTTATGAATTATTGATTTCATTCATGGTACTAAGATCACTGCCATACCACTTAGACATTTGAGTCCTACTATACCCAGTTGTCCCTCTACATTTGAGTATGTTATCTCTCATCTTTACCAAAAGAAGATTGTGATTATATTCTCGTATGCTTTTTGAAATGATAGAAAATATGTCCTTGTAAATATTCAGACTCGTGATGAACAAGTCTATAGTATCGACATCCTAAAGAAGGTAGGTTTGCACTTCAACCTTGAGTCTCACCATAGATATTTTAAAAAGTAATAGAATAGGAAAGGAATTGGTTTGTTCAATTTAATCACTTGCACTCAAAGCATAGAGAATTGATCATAGAAAACGGGAAACAAGGTGTTGAATATGAAGCTTAAAAGAGCCCCTCATCTTTAGAAAGACATTTCAATTTTGGTTTAACTCATCAGTGCCCTATCAAACCCTTAATTTACATCCATGACAAAACCCTAATTAATTGAAACTCTAATTACTAGACCCTAATAATTTGTTCAATGATACTAAAAATTAAAGCAGGAAAATGAATATATTGAAAGCACTAAATCCAGTGCATCCAACAAAGGGGAAAGACATGCTCATTTTAGTGTCCACAAACTCCCTATATGTAGCAACCATCTTCATAGTTGCCCATCCCACAATACTCGATTGTTGCCACCACTCTCCATTCAACGTATTATATCTATTCTAGTGGAGTGGACAAAACATTTATAAGCAAAACAATCATCTGACATGTGTGTCATTTAACCCAAAACTTTTACATAGTAGAGATAACTACTATAATGGGGGACTTGATGGGGAGGGTGGAAAGGACAAGGTCATTCTTGACATGATAGATTGTCAAATGATAAAGAATCAGTGTCTATTTGAAGCTCTTGTCATGAGATTTAAGCAGAAAAGAAACAACACATTGTAGAGATTCACATAACATGAAATTGAACTAGCTTAAATCAAGTGCAAACCATGACCAAACAGAAATTGGATACACTATGTCCAAACCTTGTTGTGATGTGTCCATGCAAGAGAAATGTCTACCATGTATCCCAACATGTAGAACACACACCCTACCTACAAAAAATAGAAAAAAAAAACATTAGGAAGAAGTTTAATATTTAGGTTGCCTTCTTTTCCATTAGACATAATTTATCCCATATTTTTATACAAATTGAAAATAGGTATGTCAATGAGCAAAAAAACCCAACAACTAATCAGGAACTTAAGTTTAACCCATTTTCCCTACACAAAAAATGCATTAAAAATCAAAGCCTTACTGTATCAATGAATTTTTTGTGCACACAACAAATGAGGCAAGCAAATCTTTTATGTTGAAAACATAAATATCCTTGCCGAAAGTAGGGACTAATAAATATTTGAACAATAATGAATATTTGATTTTTTTTATAAAATATGAATTAAGTTAAAAATATTTGTTTATATGTAGTTGTTTAAGATATCATGGTTAGAGATCTCATGGAAACAAGGTGAAAGTTTTAAAGGGGATATAGATACAACATGTTATAGTTGAAAAATGAACAATAAAATAATTAATAGAAGACAATACAATTAATAGATGAAAATAAGTTCAAGATTGTAACACTCCTATTATTGCATAGGTGGAGGAATGATACTCACAATCAACGTTAAGATGCTTAAATTTGGAAATCATAGTTTGTAAACTTGTTAGTAGCAACATGAACATTATTCATATCATGGAAATTAGCTCTATTGATATTATTTTTGTTAGGCATAATCTTAGAAATGGTAGATAGCTAATATAACTCCTTGGTTATTCAAACTATCTTTTAGGAAAGATCATCTTGTTTGCCAATCATAACCTGTAGCTAAAATTTGACTAGTAACTTGATTTGTAAGCTCCTTATTGGCCTTGAGTTGATCCTTTAGAACATTAGACAAATTTATCATTTGAAGGGATAGGTTAGAGGTTCGAATTTACATTTCAACCTTTAAAGGATGGATAGAGTGTGAGAAAATAGCCAAACAATAGAACTTCCATATTTGTTAAGTTGATAATCACTTGATGCCAAGTATATTGATCATATTGAGAAACATGGGTAAACCAAGGAGGGAAAAGTTCCATGACTTGAAATTTTGGAAAAGGGAAGATAAGGAGCATAAGAGGGTTTACTAAAGCTTATAAGCATGATGGCAAAACAAAAACAATGTTTGATGGACTATTTCTTAGCACAAAAAGGAAAAGTGGGAGTTAGGAAATCAAATTGAGGTGAATTCCAATAGGAAGCTCGACATGGAGTTTCCATGCAGTGAGTTGAGACTGAGTATTTGATTTAGATTGCTAGATTTGTAAATTGAGTTTATATCCCATTTAGTTTGACTAAACTTACACTTCCATTTAGCATTAAGATGGAATTATAAAGGAGTGAGGGAAAAAACTAATACAAACCACTCTAAGGGGAAATTAGTGAATGCTGCATCCATTAGGTCATTTCTAGACATAAGAAGTAGGAATAATAGACAATGAACAACATGATAGAAAGGTTAGGCAAAACAAACTTCTACAAATCAAGTGCATGTTTCTTATCAATACAATTGAGATTAAAGCAAGTCTTGAGCTATTACCAAGTTTTCCAATTGTGTAACACTACTTTTCCCCCTATGTATTTAACTAATAGTAGTGGATTTGTTATGGTTAGTATATAGAGTTAAGATAGAATAATATATTCAATGATGTTAAAATAGATGTAATATCAAATGTAAATTACAACAGGTAATAATTTAATAAGAACTCTTAAGTAATCATTAACAAAACAAATTAGATAACATAATCATATTAACATCAAAGCCCAACACTATCTTTTATTAACAATAAGTTTAATACTTCATTAATTTCCATCATAGAAAGGAATAGATACGTATCTTTTGGATTCTAGAAGTTCTTCCAAATGTCACTCTAGAGAATAGATTATAGACTCAACCCCCTTTCAACAAGTGAGCACTTTCAAGAGGAATCTGGTTCTTGTTCAGAACCCACAAGTTCTTATGCAGAACTCACCGTGCTTTGCAACACACACACAAGTGCTCTAGAGCCATGTTCAACAAAACATGCTCAACACAAATGCACACACAAGCCCTGGCCAAGACAATCCCAGTGTACGATGTACCCCAAGTTGGAAACACGTTGTGTGCCCCTTCTCCAATGTTCATCGCTTGTCAAATCTATAATCCTTCTCCTTCGTGATTTATTGCCTTACTTTTCTTATCTTCCTTGAGTTTTCTCCATCTTCTTCTTTCCTTGAGTGATCTTTCTGTTGGTACTCATTTGTGTTTAGGGTTTTAAGCTTGAATGTTTATAGGTTTTCTCATTCAAACCCTGAATTTCTTGAGTCATTAGATATTGCACTGCTTTGTCTTTCCTGATGCTGGTTTTCTATGGAGGGTTCCTAGTTGTTTTGTCTCATCCTTAGGGTTAAGTGTTTGAGAGTTGACCAACCTTCATGAAATGTGGTGGTGCCCTACTTGTAATTAGGGTTTCAAAGTAAAATTACACTAGGTACTTTTCATCCCAAACCCTTAGAATTTATTTGACCATCGGTGTGAGTTCACCTTTGTCTTGGTGACCGCATTCTTCATTCGGTATGTTCATTCCATCGCCAAAACTTTGTCCATTGGCAGCTGTGCTACATGTCCCACCGATGGTGTGTGTAGGCTGATGTGGGTTGTTCAAAATGGTCATCAGCGAGAGTATTGTTATCGGCGAAGGAATTGTGGTGTTTCACTGATGTGTTTGACTCTGGCCGATGGAGTTGCCATCAAGGTGACATGGTGCATCGGGCGGATTGTGGAGAGTTGGGCTGAAAGCCATACTCTAGCTGATGGGGTTATATCAATGTATCTTGTCATTATCGGCTAAGTTTTGTGGTGTCCCTTTGATGGTGTTTGTCTCTCCGATGGAGGTTGTCATCAGCAGGATCCCTTTGATCGGTGCAGCGTCGCTATGTTGTTCCGATGAGACAAGGTCTTACCGATGGAGTATGACTTGTAGGCAAAATCGGTGTGACAAGGCTTATCGGTGAAGAAATTCTTAGTCGCTCTGATGGTTTGGGTCTGGCCGAAGACCAATCAAGGGGTTTAGGCATCGGTGTGATTGGTGTGGTCAGCAGAAGTATCTTTGGTCGCTCCGATGGTGTAGGTCACATCGACGGAGGTGGGAGTTGGAGTGGCAAACCGCCAGTGGTCGGTTTGCAGGTCACGCAGGGTAAAATGTGCGACAGTATGTTTACATGCGGCCATGCATATAAAGTGCTAAAGGGTCTCCGCGGGGCGCATGTGGGATAAGTGGTTTCTGCATAATTTGAAATGTCAGGGTGATGTATTTCAGCAGGAAAGTTTCAAATGCACGCCACTGAGGATTTGTGGGCAGCTGAGCAATAATGGTGACATCTGTAGGATTTGGGTCAATGGTGGATAGGTCAACCATCATTTTTAAGAAGAAAGTCCCTGAGCGGCGGCCCAGATCCTGATTCTACCTACCTCTTCTCCTTGTTTCTCCTACAACATTAACTATTTTGAGTGCCATCTTCTAATGCATGTATCTAGCGAATTTTTGACTTTATCATGTAATTAATTTTGCTGGGTACACAGTCTTGGTATAAGGACTAAGCTGTGTTACTCATTTTGGAGGTTGAAAACTAGACAAAATCTGGGTGCTGTAATAAGATGCAACTCCTTTGGTGACCCTATCTGGATGTCTTGTGAGTTTATGAGTCTCATGTTGTATGTCTTATGCATGGATTTACTGGTTTCATGATTAATTTTATATGAGTAATGCTGTATTTGCATGTATCTGGTTATTCTGTCTCCAAACTTAATGTGTTCTTCTTTTGAATCTAAACATCTAAGGGGTGTCTGGTATTCTAGGATATGGTCCTTCCATATTAAAAACTTAATCTTTTGCTTCTTCCTAAGGGGTAGATTAAAGTGTTTCAGGTCAAGGGTTGGGAGGAATATATTGCAGTGAGGATATTGTGAGTATAGGTAACTGAATACTCTGTTCTGGGAGGTATCTGTAAGGCAAATACCACAACATCCCCTTGAAATCTAGTCTTAGTATGTTCATGTTGATCATCCACAGGTGTATGTCTACTGACTCCAAGCCCTGGATAGGCACCAATCTAGTCTTGCATTGAGGTTACACTTCAGGTCCTGGTTTTGCACCCAAATACCAAATCAACCTAAACTTAAAAACCAAACCATTAGGACCTTAGAATTAGTTTTAGGATCAGAATCTTCTATCTCACAATTGAACATAGGCCCAAAGCTAGCCCCTTTGCACTTATCTTACAGTTTTGGTCTACATAAAGGAGGATTCATCTGCTTTATATCAGCATCCCACCATCCACAGATATATTTTATGGATATTGAATAGGGAATATCCCCCTAGGTTTTGCAGAGCCTGAAGAAGAAGAGGAGATATCTATAGAGTCTATCTCCTACATTGTTGGCCCCTGGCCCAGATATCCTATTGATCAATGATGGCTACCTTGTAGGGATATTGGGAACAAGCATCCAGTCTAGGAAAAAACTAACAAAAATTGGCGACTCTGCTGGGGAATTAATGAAAAAAGAATAGTATCTGTGTGCCCATCCGAGTCACCAATAGAAATTGGTGACTCTACTGGGGAATTAATGAAAAAAGAATAGTATCTGTGTGCCCATCCGAGTCACCAACAGAAATTGGCGACTCTGCTGGGGAATAAGTGAAAGAACCCTGATTAAACAAAGAAAACAATTCCTAGTTATAGGTGGCGACTCCGAAAAATCTCCCAGCTGGTAAGGTAAAATTTGTATGCAAAGGAGAAGATCCCTACGTAATCCTTTATTTGAAGAGTTACCCATAAAAAGAAAGATGATGTATAGGAAAAAGGGAACTGTCTCAGCTAGTAATGAAGGTTCACCCAGAAATAATGATAATGCCCAGGACAATCCAGGATCTTTAGAGAGGACAGAGCCTTATTTTTCAAATACAGAAGCTGAAATCCAAAATGCATATGAGAAACAATAGGGTGGTGCTCTGAGAATAAGGTCAAAAGTGTTTCAAGAATGCCCTTTCCTAGATCCCAGTGAAAGATTTGAAGAAGTTGAATCCCTAAGGGATGATGAAGATGATGACCAGAATGGTATGAGACCATCTACCTCCATGCCTAGAGATGAGCAATTAGCTGAAGAGATTAAGAACTTGAGGGCAAAATTTGAATATCTGCAAGCAGTAAAAATTAGAGATGATATGAGGCAGAAGGTACAAGCTTTAAGGACTGCTCAGTAGGATACAGTTCCCACCCTAAATAATGCAGACACCCTAAGGAACCAGTATAGAAATGAGGTCCAGTATCAGCAGGATGACACTAGGCATAATGCAAACAATGCTAGGATACCATTAAATAATGCAAGACATCGGAATGCTAATAGAAATGTTAATGCTAATCAGTTTGGTAGACAACTGATGCAGCTAGACAGATTTAGACAGCTTGTGTTTGATGGCATTACTGGTTATCCGAACCCTATTGACAAACATGTGAGGCTGCAAGTGCCAAGGTTTTCAGGAAGTAATACTGTGTCAGGGGAGGATCATTTAAAAGCTTTTCAAAATGTCATGGACAACTTTGAATTTGAACTTGAGGATGTTTTTATGAAGTCATTTATGCAATCCCTTGTTGATGAAGCTAGAGAATGGTACAAGAATTTGCCTGATCGAAGTATCTCATCATGGGATGATTTTAAAAGAATTTTTAAGGAGCAGTTTGGTGACAAAACTGACCCTAGCTTTTTTGTAAATGAGTTCACTAGTATCACTAAATGGTCGAATGAGCAGGTTGCAGATTTTAATGCAAGGTTTACTAAAGTGTTGAACAAATTGCCACATCACATGAGGCCAAATGAACCAATGTGCATAATATTGTATATTAATGCTTTTGATTTCAAAACTGCATATGGGTTAAGAAATAAAGGTCCTGCTACTCTCATGGATGCTTTCAGGATAGCAATAAATATTGAAAACAACAGGAAAGCATCAGGTAAAACAAACAGGAGGGATGATGTGAAAATTCTATAGAATCCAAACAAGTCTCAAAACACTCAAGGTAGTACATTTGCCCCTGAAGACAAAATTGACAAACTGACAAATGTTGTTAAGGACCTAAGTTATAGACTGGCTAGAAGTGAAAAAGGGATAGGTCCTGACAGGCAAGTTTACCAAAGACATGAAAAGAGACCATCTTTGCATGATATGCCATATAATACCAATTGGCATAATGGTAAGCCTGTATTTCCACATAACAACACAAATCATAGAGCTCCACATACTAAGGAAACTCTTGATCCTTTGAAGAGAGTTGTAAATATTGCTGATGATACTCCATAGTGCATAATCTGTCAAATGCCACATTCACAGTCACTGTGATAGGTGAAAAGTCAGGTTTAGAAGATCAAGCATAACCATGAAACCCTAACCCTACCATCATCAAGGAATCTAATCTAAATGAAATCAAAGAATAATGCAATTCAAGCATAACATCACCTAGACCGTGCAATTCCTTGTTTAAGAGATGTGGACTGCTTCTTCAACAATGAACAATTGGAAAGCTGAAAGCTACCATGATAGATGATAAAAGATCAAATGAATGCTCAAATGCTCAAGATGATAATGTAGGTGCTATATGATTTCTGGATGTCTCATATGGAATGAGAGGGTGTTTATATAGGACTCAACCAAGATCAATCGACGGTGGAGATTCAGAGGCTATGTGAATGGCTAGGATTGAAAGATACTAAATTTAGGTCCCATTAGTTGTCCATGTGAAGGATATGAATGATAGTTGTCTTACAACACATGATTGACTAGACACGTGTTGGAATATGGTGAAAGTTGAGGACTTAATTCAAATAAAATATTTGAATTAGTTGGAATATGAGTTGGATATTAATTAAATAAATTAAATTTATTTAATTAATAGGATAAATGAATAGGATGGGATAAGATATGATGTGGAAATTAATTAAATAAATAAAATTTATTTAATTAATTGGGATGAGGATAGGATATGACTAGGATATGATATGGAATTAATTAAATAAATAAAATTTATTTAATTAATTGGCTAAGTAGGATGAGGATGGGATTGAAAGGGATTTTAATTAAATAAATAAAATTTATTTAATTAATTGGCTTAATGGATAATGATTTAACAAGGTGTTGCTAGACATGGACAAATTTGGGTGTCTACATTTTGCCCCTCTTTGATACAATGTTCGATAGAGCGTTGTGTCAAAGAAGATACGATATGCGTTCGATAAACAAGTTATGCCCCAGTGTAACTGGCAGGTGATGCCCCCTCGAGAGGTAAGCTAGGCTAACCAGGAAGGGCTGGGTTGCCTCGCGATAGAAGAAAAAGGCTAAAAAGAAGGCAGACACGAAGAAAATGGGGGTTGGGTGGAAGAAAATAGGCTGTGGCATAGAAGAATTAGGGTTTTGAGAAGGGCTATAAGTAGGTTCTACAATGGCAAATAGGCTCATTTGTGCTCATTTGTGCTCAGAAACTAGAGAAATCCAGAGCTCCTGAGAGTGAGGGTTGCAGAGCTATCAGGATGGTTATTCCACGCAGGGATCATCTTGCGGAGCGAGTGAGGACACATGGGCGACCAGAGGGAGCAGGCGTATCGGTATGTTTCAAAACTTTTCCCAAAAGCATGTAATTAATAGCCTAAAAGCGTAATTAATGCACACACGTCACCAAAAGTGACTAGGTTAGGAAATAGCGGTTTTAGGTTGCTTATGTAGGAAAACAAGTCGCATACAGTATTCGAGCTTGCTTATGGGTGCGGGGTAGTCACTTTTGCAAAAAGGGGTCGCATCCCGTCGGCAGGAAAAACACAGGCGAAATGCACGTATAGAGCAAAATGCATCGCTTATAGGCAGTTATCAGTCGCTTATGGTAATACAACATGCATATGAAGAAAAGTATCTCGCATAGAGTAGATAGCGCGCTTCTAGTGCTAGAATGGTCACGGATGGTAATTGAGCTCGCTTACGGTAAAAAAGCTAGCGTAGGTAGGATAAAGCTCGTGTTTAGGGAAAACATGAGTGCATGTAGAATATAACACGCATATAAAGAAAATATTAGCGCTTATAGAAGTAGAGCTTGCCTATATGCAGACAGTAAGCGCATGAGTAGAAATAGCTCGCATATAGACAAAACAGGGGTGCATGTGGTAAAACTAGTCGCTAGTGAGCTGGGAATAAGCGCATGTGGTAAAGTGAACACTTATGGTAGGTGTAATGTAGAATAGCAAATAGATAAGTAGATTTTGATATGGATGACTAATGGAATGGACTGACAAGGATAAATGGATGATGCAGGATGTACTACCGCCATTACTATCATGAGAGCCACATCTGAGAGATTTACGGCTAGTGAGATGGTTAGATGCAGAGGAGCGACTGGTGTTAGAGATCCTTGGCTTGGAGCATGTATCACGATTAGAGCCAGTATAGGCACATCGGGGGTTGATGACAGCGATGGTGGAGCGATGGATGAGCGAGCATAGTTCATTCTTGTTACCGACAGGAGAGGTGACCATTACCTTAGAGGATGTGTTCCGGATTTTGAGGATTCTGATAGATGGGGAGCATGTGGATTATGATTCGGATATGGGTCCAGCAACATTCAGGAGATTATTTGGGACACCAGACATCGGAGCAGAGGGTTCAGAGATTCTGATGGTGAGGATGAAGGAGCTCTGTGACAGGTTACAGTGGGTAGTAGTGGCTATCATTAGATGGCTAGTGGGTGATAGGAGAGCCAGAGGTTTTCCAGTAGGATGGGGGACAGTGATGGAGGGCATGTTTTCATATGGCACGAGATATGCATGGGTAGAGTGTGTGTTGGGACAGCTCTATCATTATTTGCATGATTGTGCTTATATGTTTGGAGCGAGTATGTCAGCAGGAGTGATAGTTTTACATGTATGGGCATATGAGCACATTCCAGTTATGAGACCAGAGGGATGGGTGGCTAGGGTAGCAGGAGAGCCATTTGCACATATGTATAGAGGGGCTCTGACATATCGACAGCGCCTAGGTGTGGTATACTGGCGGAGGAGATTGGATGAGGTGGATAGATTTGTATGGAGGCCATGGCTAGGATGTGAGCAGTGGGATGAGGAGGATGCAGAGCTTGTCTATGCTAGACAGGAGAGATACATTTTTGGACGCGGCGTGTATATTATAGAGCGCTATTTGCCAGAGAGAGCTTTGAGACAGTTCAGGGAGGCACAGGCAGTACCAATAGGTGATGCCGTTTTTGGGAGGACGAGACAGGAGGTGTTTGATTGGGGTCCAGAGGTTGTGGTTGAGACAGCTTTGGCAGAGAGAGATGGATTACAGCCAGTAACATGGCAGTGGGGACAGGGTCCCACAGATCCAAGCACCTTGCCAGAGTATGATGTACACTGGGCGACAGCTAGGCTGACTCGGTTGACACGGGATGGGGAGATTGGAGAGATTGGGATGGAGAGACTAGTTCGGAGGAGACGACGATAGGCTCCACCAGCACAGGCTGTTGTGCCGGCAGCACCAGGGATACAGATGCTAGAGCAGGTGCCAGTTCAGCCTGCTATACTAGCATAGCCTCAGGGGCAGATTTTAGCAGGTGATGATGTTGGTATTCAGCAGCTGCGGAGATGGATTAGAGAGGAGAGGAGATGGAGGCAGCGAGCACAGATGAGGCTGAGGAGGGTGGAGATAGATAGGCATCAGGCAGTGATTAGTCTGTGGCATGCGAGAGCACAGGCACAGACATATCAGGCTCAGCTACAGTTGAGAGCACAGGGGGGAGATGGACAGGATGACGGTGCTCTAGCTAGAGTGACAGGAGAGAGGGATGTGGCTAGACAGCATGAGCAGATGATGAGACTAGAGCGAGACACTGTGATACAACAGGTACAGGCTATGAGAGCAGAGAGGGATGGTCTGTGAGCTGAGAGAGATTGGGCAGTGCAGCAGCTGCAGGGGATGACCAGTGAGCGAGACAAAGTAGTGGCTGCATTGGGGACTGATGGAGCTACGATGTACTTGGCTACACAGTTGACAGAGATACAGGCAGAGCTTCAGAGAGTGCAGGGTGAGGCTAAGTATTATAGAGGCTTGTACTATGGAGCTGTGCTGGTAGAGCAGAGGCAGCCTAGTTTCAGGAGCAGGTCAGGGGCTTCGAGTTCACGGAGGTCAGGTGGATCTCGATCAGTAGCCTCAGTGATGGGGCCACCGAGAGATGGAGGACCAGGTACAGGACCTAGTGGTGGTGGTGGTCAGGGCGAGGGAGCTACTAGTAGTCACTAGGGCTACCTTGTTTACATTGTATCATGATGAGGCCTAGAGCCGATTTTGTACATTCAGTCTTTCAGGGCTCGGCTTGTATTGTAGACACTTGTATTTTGACACACATGTATATATATATATATATGGCAGTTTTGGCAATCGATATGATGTTGTAATGGTTCTTATGTTGATATTATGATGGTTATGCATGTTGTGTGTATATTGTTATGGATTATATATGGATGTTTATGCAAATGTTAATGAATGGAAAATGTGTGAATATGTAAATGGTAATGATATGGATAGACTTATGCATATAGATAGATGGTAATGAAAGGATATATGATGGACTTAGGTATGTCTAACACACTTGTTTTGCAGGAGTGGGAATATGGACAAAAGATGATGGAAATGATTGATCTTGGCTGAGTAGGATGGAATGAATAGATAGGATGATGGGTAGCTTTCAAGTAATTGCTCAGAATGAAAAGAAAGGCAGTCCTTATGTTTGATATAGCATATGGATGTTATGCACCAGGGTATAAGAGACCAAGGTGTCAAGATATCCAATGCGCAACTAGCGTGTTACAATCTTGTCTGAACGCATGAGGTCAAGATGTTGAACCAACATGCACAAGATATGAATAACAGCTAGTGTTGGACTTTGACGCTACAAGCAATGGTTTGAGCTTATCTCCACTACACATAAGGATAGCTTGTTGGTTATATGTATGGAGTTAGTCTTAACATAGAATAGTCTCAAATGCAAAAGAGACTATTTAGCTTCTTAGATGCTAGAGATATTGATATGTAAGATGCTAATCCCAACACGTACAAGATACCAATACGCATAGGAAGAGAATAAGATCATCCCGCAAACACGGCATACGAAAGCTATATGACCATGCCCCAGTCCTTACTTCATCACAACATACCAAGATATAAATAGATCAAGGCAGTCGTGATTAGGCATAGGAAAGGGACAAAAGATAAATCAAAAGATAAAACAAAAGATACTGTCATCACGTTCTCTTGCCAAATGTTGGGTGCTCTTGGATGGATCAAGCTGGCACCTTCTTAAGAGGAAAGCGACATCCTGTTGAAGGCTAAAGTTGTTGATAAATTGCTATAGCAAATGTTGGCTTAAGGCATGCGGACAAATAGCTTCTGGCTTATTCTTGATTGGTTAAAGTGTTGGAGCTTTCAATAAACACATGGTTTGCTTCCTGTTTGAGCTAATCAAAGAAGAAGAAGACGGATGAGGAAAGAAGATGAAGAAGATGGGGTGGATCATCTGTGCTTGAGTACTGGACACTTCCTTCATATTCCAGACTGCCTACATACCCTATATCCACGAGATCAAAGCACATTTACGATGAAGATGAGACATGATGAATATGTAGTTCTGGGTTTTATTGATGATGTAAGTGATGAAAGATAGAGGAATGTGAGCTGAAAGATTGAAGGATGTTGAGAAGAAAGATGAAAGATGAATGATGAAAGGGGCTATCATCTTAGCCTGAATCAGAGTGCTTCCTTCGCATCTCAGATTGCCTACATACCCTGTATCCACAGGATCAAGGCGTCAACGATAGAGCTGGATGTAGTTCTTATTGATGTCACTAATTGGTTGGATGTTTGATCAAGCGATGTTTGTTGCGATTGTTGGATGAATGTGGATAGATTGCGAAGATATGGGTCCTGGTTGCAAGTTGTTAGGTCACATTTGTCATTAGATATATGCCATGGCTGAAGTTGATAAGGTTTGTTGTGTTGTAAGCTGAGTTGTTTGATGTGTTATGAGCTAGAGAATAGCAGTATCCACTTCCAAATAAGACTCAACAAATGCCCCCAGTGCGGGATGAGGTTTATTATGCAGAAGCAACAATGCGGAAAGGATGTGGCCAAGATGCTAAGGTGCCAAAAGATATAGGTATCTCGACAATGTCTCAAATATGATAGCTAGCATTGGCAAAGACGAAGATGAAAGGCTATATATGACATTGCGATGTGGATTGTGATTATGGACTATACAAGATGAAATGAGGAAATATGATCAAACAAACCAAGCAGATGAGGGAAGCTGGTCACTACACATAGTGCCTGTTTGCCAGGTTTTCACTATGGTACTTATCCAAGGCACCTGTTTACTAGGTTTTCACCAGAGGACAGATTATTTATCTCATGTTTTTTTTTTTTTTGTTTTGAGGGATAGCTGAGATTCATGGATAAAACATTTTGAGATGAACGCTGTAGACTGGTTCATCTAAGGGAATGCCTTCAGGTGTTGACAGAGTGTAGGCACCCGATCCATAGACTATTGTGATAATGAAAGGACCAAGCCAATTTGGTTCAAACTTGCCCTGTTTCTCTTGATGTTGTTGATTCCTTTGATTTTCTTTAAGGACACGGTCACCAACTTGAAATCTGCGTTCTCTGATCTTTTTGTTGTATCTATGGCGTAGCCGATTTTGGTAGACTTGAAGATGGTTCAATGCTGTAAGGCAGTGTTCATCTAATAGCTCAAGATCATGGAGTCTGGATACTCGATATTCTTCATCTGAGATAGTATGTTGCAGGGATATGCGCAAAGAGGGGATCTCAACCTCGATAGGTGAAATAGCTTCAGTGCCATACACGAGAGCATAGGGTGTGGCTCCAGTGGGAGTTCTGATGCTTGTTCTATACGCCCATAATGCAGGATGCAGTTGTAGATGCCAATCTCGACTAGCTTCATTAATAGTCTTTTTAAGGATCTTGATGATTGTTTTATTAGAAGCTTTAGCTTGACCATTGCTCTGAGGATAATAAGGCGTAGAGAATCTATGTTGAATATGGAACTTGTTGCAAAGATCTCTAACCTCTTGGTTCTTGAAAGGGCGACCATTGTCTGTGACAATAGCTTGAGGAACACCATAACCGCAGATAATATAGTGTAAGATAAACTTGGCTATTTGTTTACCTGTGATATAGGTCATTGGTATGGCTTCTACCCACTTCATGAAATACTCAGTGGCGGTAATAATAAACTTATGACCGTTGGATGAAGTAGGATGGATTTTACCTACGAGATCAAGTCCCCATTGCGAAAAAGGCCATGGAGTGACAATAGCCTGAAGCTCATGTGCTAGTGCATGTATTAGATCTCCATGTTTCTGACATTGTAGACATCTCCTTGCAAATTGTTGTGCATCTTTTTCCATAGTTGGCCAATAGTATCCTGCTCGTAGAAGTTTCTTGACAAGGCCAGGGCCAGCAGAATGCGAACCGCAGACACCTTCATGTACTTCACGTAAGGCCATTTTTGCTTCCTCGGAATCAAGACATCTAAGAAGGATACCATCAAGACTCCGTCGATAAAGGGTATCTCCTAAGATAGTGTAACGAGAGGCTCGACGGATAAAGGTTTTGCGCTAGGTGTTGGATAGTTGAAATGGAAAGGTTTGAATACAGAGATACTCGTATATATCCTTGTACCACGACGAGTTGGGACCAACAATTTCACATATGAGCTCAGACTGTGGAACTTCAAATGCTGGGATCAAAAGCTATTCGACCAAGAATTCACATTTATGAGTGTTAGATGGCATGTCTAAAAGAGATCCAATCATAGCCATGGCATCTGCTGCTCTGTTTTGTAGTCTTGGAATTTGCTCAAAGGTAATATCCTCAAAATATTTCTTGAAATCGTCCACCATTAGCTTGTATGGAAGAAGCTTCTCGTCTTTTGTTTGATATTCATCTAAGACCTGTTGATAACCAGCTAAGAATCACCAAAGACTCGTAACTGTTTGATAGCCCATTGTACTGCCATGCGCAAGCCTGTGATTAAAGCTTCATACTCGGCTATGTTGTTGGTACATGGGAATGCTATTCTGTATGATTTAGGTATACAATCTCCTTGAGGGGTAACAAACAAGATGCCTGCTCCAGATCCATGTTGTGTGTATGATCCATCAAAATATAGCTGCCATCGTGCTGGAGAATTCAAATTAAACAATCCTTCATCAGGGAATTCTGGATATATTGGCTGAATGTCTGTGATGGGTGCTGCAGCTAATTGATCAGCAATAACTTGTCCTTTGATAGCTTTGCGGTTCACATATTATATGTCAAATTCACTTAAGATCATAACCCATTTTGCCAATCTCCCTGTGAGAAGTGCTTTTGAGAGGAGATACTTGAGGGGATCCACATTAGAGATGAGCTTTGTTGTTTGGTTCAACATATAGTGTCGCAACTTTTGGGAAGCGAACACTAATGCTAAACAAGCTTTTTCCATGAATGAGTAATTGAGTTCATATCCCACAAGGGTTTTGCTAATGTAGTAGATGGCTTGTTCTTTTCCTGAATCATCATGTTGAGCTAGGAGTGCACCCAATGCTGCAGTTGTTGATGATATATAGAGAAATAATGGACGAACAAGTATAGGAGGTATTAACACAGGGGGTGTTGCCAAGTATTCTTTTATCTTGTCAAAAGCCTGTTGACACTTTTCATCCCACTTAAAAGGTTCACCTTTACGAAGAAGATGCTGAAAAGGATGACATTTATCTGCTAGTTGTGAGATAAATCTGCGGATAGATTGTAGCCTACCTTGTAAACTGCGAAGCTGTTTAAGATTCGTTGGTGGAGGCATTTCTATGATGGCTTTTACCTTAGCTGGGTCCACTTCTATCCCTCGCCGAGACACAATATATCCCAGCAGTTTTCCTGATGTTACGCCAAATACACACTTCTTTGGATTTAGTCTGACTTGGTATTTTTCTAATCGATCAAAGATTTGTGCCAATACTTGTAGATGTCCTTCTCTTGTCTTAGATTTTCCCAAGATGTCATCAACATAGTCTTCCATGATAGTATGGAAAAGGTCATGAAAAATAACTGTCATGGCTCGTTGATAGGTGGCTCCAGCGTTTTTGAGACCAAAAGGCATTACAACCCAGCAATATGTGCCCCATGGACAAATAAAAGATGTTTTATCTTGATCTTCCTCTGCTATTCTGATTTGATTATAACCTAAAAATCCATCCATCAAAGATAGCATTTCATGTCCTGCTGTAAGATCTACAATGTTGTCTATGCTTGGTAGTGGGAAATCGTCCTTAGGACATGCTTTGTTAAGATCTCTAAAGTCTGTGCAACAACGAACTCGTCTATCTGGTTTTGCTACAGGTACTAAATTTGAAACCCATTTTGGATAATCAATAGGCTTTATAAATTTTGCTTCTAACAGTTTTTGAATTTCTGCTTTGACCAATAAGGCAACTTGTGGATGCATTTTGCGCAATTTTTGTTTGACAGGCTTTGCATCAGGAAATACTACTAAATGATGTACCACAAGTGAAGGATCCAGACCTGGCATGTCTGCATAAGTCCATGCAAAATTTATAGTTCTTCTCATAAAAAATGCTGTGAAGTTTCTTCGTTCTTGCTCTGATAGTGATGCTACCAAAAAAGTGATCTTCGAATTCTGCTCTATTCCCAAGTTCATGTCTTGTGATTTTTCAACTAGCACAGTTGATTTCTCATGGTAATCAGTGGTAACAGGAAGATCGAATCCCCCATCCTCAGGTGCCTCAGAGAGGTTTTCACCTTCAGATACGTCCTTTATTTTTACTTTTCCACGGTCAAGAGGTGCCTTTCAGTTTTCACCTAGTGACCTATTTTGTTGAATTTTGTTTATTTCACTTTTGCGACTGAAGGATTTGATACTTCCGCCAAAATATGCTAGTTTAGGTAAATCCATCATGAAACCTGCTTTATGATCACCCAGTGGAATACCTTGTCTCAAACCCATGAATTCTGCAATGGCTTCGTCATTTTCAAATGTATCTAATATCGGTGCCCCCTGTTGGTCCCAATCGATGAGGTCAGGATATACGAGTGAAAGGCGAATGGAGGAATCGTGATGGCTAGAAGAGGCTATGGAGAACATGAAGATGGAATGTTCTTGAAAAAGGTTGGTGATATGAAGGGAGGAGTCATCAATAGTATCCGAATTAGAAGTCTCTCCTACCAAAGAAGGTCCAACGTCAGTATCGGAAATACACTTAATGTCTTTGGGTCGCGGTACCTCCGATTGGTAACCAAGGCCTTGCGTATTAAACTTCTTAGACACAATAATGGGCTCAGTAGGTCCTTGTTCCTGCGATCCCAAGCTGCCATGTCCTTTATAACCCATGTTCTTTATGATACGAAACCCATTGTTGTATCGCTTAACTTCAAGTTGGACTTGGTCATTTTCATCAAAGAATATCCAAGAGTTTATATCATCAATGTCTTCATCATCCAAGAGTCCACCTTTAATGAACACAGTAGGGGGAGCTTTGATGATAGTGGAGGATGAAGTTGGCTTGGATGTAGAAGGCTTACTGTGGGATTTAGGAGATAATGGAAGGGTACCAACGCAACAGGATTCTTGTAATTTGTATTCACCAGGGCCATGTTCGGTATATTTGATATGGAGGTTAGAAGTGGCTTTGCTAGATGAGGGCTTGAGGAGGTCAGATGGGTTTATATAGGATGAGGACGGATATGCCTCGGTGTTGATAGGAATGCGATTCGGACTCTGATATTTAGCTTGAAAGGCATGGCAAAACTCAAATGGATTAGGATCAGCTTGAATGGTAACCTCAATACCTTTATGTGGAAATTTAAGGCATTGGTGGTATGTAGAGGGAACTGCTTTAAGGGTATGGATCCAAGGGCGACCAAGGATGATGTTGTAAGGAAGATCAATATCAAGGACTTGACAGCGGGTTTCTGTAATGACCGGCCCAACTTGAATAGGCAATAAGATAATCCCTTCGGTATCTCTTTCAGCATCATCATATGCTCTGATGGTAATAACCTTGGAGGCATCAACATCTTTCTCAAAGTATCCCAATTGCTTGATAAGTTTCAAAGAACATATATTAAGACCAGCTCCTTCATCTATCAAGACTCGTTTGATACGGCGTTGTTTAACAAATACTTCAATATGGAGGGCTTCGTTATGTGAAGGATGAATGGAGGGTTGAAGATCTTTGTCGAAAAAGGTTAAGTGACAAGGAGCTGCAATGCTAGTGACCATAGATTGGAATTGCGTGATATTAATATTATTAGGCACCGAAGACTCTTGTAAGGCTTTGTCAAGGATAGCTTTATGTGCGGGGGATATGCGGAGCAGCTCAAGAATAGATATGTGCACGGGTGTTTTGCCAAGGTGATCCAAGAGGTTATAGTCAGAGAGATGTCGAGGAGGATGTGGAGGTGCTCCTTGAACAGTAACTCGACCTCTTCACGTGGTTACGGCACAATTAGGTGCTCTCCCTTGGACGGTGATGGTAGAAATGCGAGCATGGTCAATGCGGCCAATGGTAGACGATTCATAGTTATACTGAATAGCATTTCCAACATGAAGGTTATTTGTCTGATCATGAGATGGAAGTGGATTCTTGAAAGTCTCTAGATCATAGTTTGATGTTGATTGTTGGGCAGGTTGAGCCATTGAAGGTGTGACGTTGATTAAACCTTGATCAATGTAGTCTTGGATAACATGTTTTAAGCGCATACAACCATTTGTTTTGTGTCCTTTAACTCGATGGTAATCACAATACTCATTTTCCTTGTACTAAGGAGCTCAAAAGAGTGGTTCGCCATTTGGTGGTGCATCAGGTAGAATAATGTCTCCTGCCTGAAGTAGCTTTCGAAAAACAACTTCCATGGGTTCCGCTAATGGTGTAAATTATCGGCGTGGATTGGAAGTTCGGCGTTGGTTTCTCCGTTGTGGAAAAGGTTGTGTTGGTGTAGAGGCTGCTTGAATGTTGATGGGGGCTCTCATAGTTTGAATGTTCTTTGCGTCTACAATACCATCATTTACAACATTCTTGTTCTTGTTCCAAAAGCGAGACTTATCATTGGAATTTTGGGGAGAATCTTTATTGTCGCGAAAGATCTTGATAGTTCCCTTGGCAATGAGAGCTCGTTCAATAATAACTCCTTTGGAAACTAGTTCGTCAAAGGTGCTAGCACTTTGCAATTGTAGTTGGAATGACAGCTCAGGATGAAAATTTTGAACAAAGATGTCAAGCTGTTGTTTCTCAGGTATTTCCCATGATAATTTGCTAGCCATATTACACCATCGTTGGGTAAAAGCAGAAAAGGGTTCACCATGGCACTGTTTGTTGTTGACAAGGTCATTCATGTTTACCTCATGTTCAATGTTGAAGGCAAAGTGTGATTGAAACTTGTTTGCTAATTCCGCAAAAGATTTAATGCCCGGGGGTAAATGAGAAAACCATTCAAGAGCTTGTCTTGCTAGGCTTCGAGGAAATAGTCTCAAAAGATACGTATCGTCATAAGAGACATCAAGACATGCCACAAAAAAGGCTCGAAGATGGTCTTCCGAATTTCCTTTCCCTTTGTATTTATCAAATTGTGGGATTTCAAAATGTGGCAGAAAAGGTATCATATTAAGAGACTTGTCAAATGGACAGGCGCATATGTTTTTGAGAGACAAAGGTTTCTTGCCTTGTCCTACCCTTTTATCGATCATCTATTGAACATCTGCTGAAGATAATTACTGTTGTTGCGAAGGGGGTGGAGTATGGTATGAGATATATTGTCGTTGCAGTTGTGGGATATATGGAGTTGTGACTATTTGTTGCGGTTGTGTACCCACAATGTATGTTGAAGGATTGGTATGTGACACGTATGTGTTGGAGGATTGCTATCCTTGAGACACAAGTGGCAATTGGGTGTGCATCATAGGGGAAGTGGATAGCGGATTGACAATAGTGAATGGTTGGGAAGTTGGGGTTGAATTCACGACATGGTAAGTGACGGAGGGATTGGTAGATATGACAAAAGGATAAACATTTGGATTTGTATTGTGGATAACATGAGGATTGGTATGTGTCATGTGTTGGGTGATAATAGGGAAGCCTTGGGTAGCATAAGATGGATTGATGGTGTGTGAAGGATTGGAAGAATATGACGGCATGGATGTAAGTTGATCAACATAAGTGATCTTATTGTTCGAATTAGCTTGAGAAATGGGGGGCTCACTCATGTCAATGAGACTAATGTTGGGATTATATGATAGCATGGAGGGATTAGCAGTTGGTGTATGGGATATGGTATTCGTATGAGATGTAGTAGATTGTAATGGGTGTGAAGCATGGACAACAGGTGTTGTTGGAGTAGTTTGAGAGGTTTGCACACTATAAGACATGGGAATAGCTTGTGATGCTTGAAGTATTTGCGCTTGAGTTACATGGACAGCTTGTGTTACTTGAGGCGTGGAAACAGTCATGGTAGAAGGAGAGATATGTTGAGGAACATGGAAAGGTGGAATGTTGAGATTTTGTGACATGAGAGGGAGCACATTGGTTGGTACTATCAATGGTTCTAAAGTATGCTCCGATCGTGGTGGCTCAAATGAAGCAACAATAGGCAATGAGGATGATGTTTGCGATATAATAGGAGATGATGTGACTATAGTAGATGATCCCTTCGCAACAACAGCGGTAGTGTCGGGATCTTGCTCTCTAATAGCGGATATGTCAAAGTCCTTTGGTAGTTTAGCACCCATGCGAGCAAGTTGGAGAAAGCAATGATTAGGCTGAGATATCATGAGTTTCTCAACCTGGTCCCATACATGGGTATCTTGAAATTCTGATGAGTCGTCTTGAAATTGTTCTTCAAAAGTTTTCAAGGATGGTGTAGGTTGCATTCGTTGTGAAGATGACTCGCCAATAGTGTATCCTTGAGGCGTAAACATATGAGGAGGCATACTAGTTGTGAATTGAGTTGCGTCCTTAAGAGGTGTTGATTTGAATTGTTGCATCTCAGCTTGCAATTTGGCTTCCATTTCAGCTCTCAATTTGGCTTCTATTTCAGCTCGATATTGACTCCTAGTTTGAGGCATGATGTTGATGATGAAGTTGAGCTTGTCAAAGTTTTGAGACCCAAAAGATGATAGTTGGCTGGTTGGTTGATTGGTTGCTGTTTTGGTTTGCTGGTTTTTTGCTAATTCGCTTGGTTGGTTTGTTTTGGCTGAGTTGTTGTTGGTTTTCCCTAGAGGATAGCTCAAACACTCAAGGGAAAGATTGTTTACTGCTGATGTTTGTTGGAGCTAAGGCTGAAGGATGATGTTTGTTGAAGCTAAAGCTGAAGGATGATGTTTGCTGATTGAAATGTTGGGTTGATATCTGATTTGCTGGTTGGGGTCTCAAAAAGATGGAAAGCTCATGAGTTGTGATTGATTGATAAGCTCAAAAATAGGAGACAAAGTCCAGGTACTTGCTGTTGATCAAAGAGAAGTCTGAAAGCTGATGTTTAAAACTTAAGCAAAGCTGGATCTGTGGCTAACTCAGCAGAGGCACTAAGATTTGCAGGTATTTTAGCTACAGGTGACTGATGATAGCTCAAATGCGACTCAAAGGATGCCAAAGGTGATCAATGATAGCTTAAATGCGATGTGGTAGAGTTTCGACAGAAAATCACAGTGCTAACCAGAAGCGAATGCTTTTCCAAAGGCGACAACTGTTGGTTTAAAAGTAGTTTTTTGTTGATCAAAGCGACTCAGATTTCCCTAAAGGTGACAGTCTGTTGTTCAAAGGCAAGCTCGTTCAGGCAGAAGACGACTAACTGCGGCTTAAAGGCGATCTTGTTCAGACAACATGTGATCAGCTGTGGTTAAATGTGACTTTGTTCAGGCAATATGCGATCAGTTGTGGTTTAGATGCGACACAGTTTAGACTATATGCGGGTAGTTGTTGTTTAAAGGTGACATAGTTCAGGCTAAAAGCGGCTGTCTACAGTTCAAAGTGATGTCTGTTATCTATGCGAGCAGTATGTTCAAAAGCGACTGTGTTTGTCAAAAGGATGTTTGATTTTGTAGTTTTTCAGCAAGAAAACAGTGATTACAGTCACTCACACTCACAACAAGCACAAACTGATACAACCTAGGCTAGGAAAGGACTGTATCCATTGAATCCCCTAGCCGTGCATATTCAAAGCGGATAGCTTCAGGATCTTGGTAGCACCGGCTCCCCTCCACGACACTCACTTCTCACGCATACCAAGTTTCGGGCTTCCTGTAAGGCTTGTCCCCACACCAAACCTTAGGATTGTCCCTGCTATCTCTACTAAGAACCACGTGAATCGGAGCCACTTCAAAGGTCCCACTTTTTGCATGAACAGATAGAAGGATTTTGGCTACAACACAAAGTTGCTAATAAGGGCATCCGTTCGGGTGGCTATACATGCGGCAGCGCTACTCTCCGTTATGGAGTCTCCCAGCCTACAAGGGTTGCACCTTGGAGGGTTTTGGGGGAGGTTGGCTGTCGGTATAACACAACAACACCTGTTGTTTGTGGCTTTCGACACAAACACTTTTCTTATATAGCGGTTTGGAAGGACTTGGCTTTAGCCCGTTACTGCTTGGGTCGTATCCCTTCTCACACTGGGAAGGCAGGCCCTCTAAAGATAATGAGAAGTTCTCATAAACCCAAGATCCATTTGATAGGCAAGGGGAGAGGATACTTTTGTCATTAAATTTGGGTTACAATCAAGCACATGCAAGCAATCAAAAAAGAGAAATCAAGCACGGAGCAAACAATGATTCATTTTAAGCACCAAGCCCAAATGTTCCTAATTTAGTGATAAACCACAAATCTTGGACGGATCGAACCTGCAACAGATATGTCAGTAGTTTGATAACCTCCTTTTCTTGGAGAAATTGATAAGATGCTGCACAAATACCCAATTAGTAGCCAAGAAATCAAACTGCAAATGAAAGAGATTTAAAAGCAACAGAATTTTACCAGATGCGATTCACTGCTGATCAAAAGCGATATTTAGTTTGCCACAGGCGAGATACTACAGATCATATGCGACATGAAAAATACAGTATGCGGCTCCTGTCAGCTTATAAGCGATGCGGATAATCCCATAAGCGACCGATTGCAGCCTAAAAGTGATCTGTATCTACAAAATCACAGTCAAAACACAAAACCCTATTCTGCATAGGCGAGCACTGTCAATTCATAAGCGATGCATTCAGATTAAAAGCGATTACTGTCTGTCCATAAGTGATGCGCATAAGATCAAAAGCGACGACTGTTATTTCAAAAGCGATCCGAATGAAAGCAGAAGCGATCTCTGTCAAGTCATAAGTGATCAATACAGTTTAAAACCAACAACTAACAGCGAAAACCCCCAGGCGAGTTCTATTAGGGCAAAAGCGATGCAAATCATACCAGAGGTGATGACTGTCGGTATGAAGGCGATCCAAAGAGCGATAAAAGCGGCCGATTCTAGCGTAAAAGCGACACAGAGATACAGAAAATGGCAGATTTTCGCTCAGAAGCGACTGGAATTTACCGTAAGCACCTGCAAAATCTGATCTTCAAAGAAACAACTCAAAAAAATGAAGTTAATCAAGGACGTGAGTCCCACCGGGCGTGCCAAAATGTGATAGGTGAAAAGTCAGGTTTAGAAGATCAAGCATAGCCATGAAACCCTAACCCTACCATCATCAAGGAATCTAATCTAAATGAAATCAAAGAATAATGCAATTCAAGCATAACATCACCTAGACCGTGCGATTCCTTGTTTAAGAGATGTGGACTACTTCTTCAACAATAAACAATTGCAAAGCTGAAAGCTGCCATGATAGATGATAAAAGCTCAAATGAATGCTCAAATGCTCAAGATGATAATGTAGGTGCTATATGATTGCTGGATGTCTCATATGGAATGAGAGGGTGTTTATATAGGACTCAACTAAGATCAATCGACAGTGGAGATTCAGAGGCTATGTGAATGGCTAGGATTGAAAGATACTAAATTTAGGTCCCATTAGTTGTGCATGTGAAGGATATGAATGATAGTTGTCTTACAACACATGATTGACTGGACAAGTGTTGGAATATGGTGAAAGTTGAGGACTTAATTCAAATAAAATATTTGAATTAGTTGGAATATGAGTTGGATATTAATTAAATAAATTAAATTTATTTAATTAATAGGATAAATGAATAGGATGGGATAAGATATGATGTGGAAATTAATTAAATAAATAAAATTTATTTAATTAATTGGGATGAGGATAGGATATGATTGGGATATGATATGGAATTAATTAAATAAATAAAATTTATTTAATTAATTGGCTTAATGGATAATGATTTAACAAGGTGTTGCTAGACATGGACAAATTTGGGTGTCTACAGTCACAATGCATGATTGCTCAGTCTTTTTATGATAATGTTGTGTCCTGTAATGAGTGCAATGAGCCACATTATGTGCAGGATGATGATGTTAATATGTTGTCCACAAATAGAGGGTTTCCTGATGATGATGTAAGTGCAAATGATGAGTTTCAGGTTTGTCAGTAGTTTCCCTGTGATGAAGAGGATGAGGAAAACAACTATGCCTACGCTCAGGATTCACATAATTTTTTTAATAACCTAAGAAGACCATCTGATGAAGAAATCAGGGCCTTCACAGCTGCAACAGTGGCTCAAGTCAAAAGTAATTACAATCTTAGGGATAAAGCTCAGGTAAGCAACTCACACTAGCCAGTGCATAGTCATAAAGGAATTGAACTACAAAAGAAGTAGTGGAGTAATAATAGGCAAAACCTTAGGCAAAAAGTAGGTCATGATTCTCAAGAACCAGAAAACAAAGTTCCCCAGGTTGAGGATCAAAATAGAAATTTCCAGATTAAAGATGACATTTAGAGAGCTACGAAAATTAAAGTTGGATTACATCAAAATAAAAATAAAATTGCGGATCAAGCTACAACTGTCATTCAAAATTATACCCCATTTGACATCACTCAGGGCTTGTCTCAAATAAAAGTCTCCATTCCACTGATAGAGCTGATGAAAGTGGAAGAATTTAGAAGCAAAGCTGTATCTTTGATCTCAGGAACACCATGTCAAGCCAAGCAGATTGATCAACCTCAGGGCAAGAAACAGGCCCTATATATTGATGAAGATGAAGTTCCTGAGGTATATTGGGGGATGACCATGACAAAATGTCCTTCACAAGTAGAACCATTTTATGTCTCCCTTGTCATAAATGGAAAAGTGATTAAGAACTGTATGCTTGACTCAAGAGCATCAACAAATATCATGCCTCTGGCTATCATGCAACAAGCTGGGTTAAAGATAGACAAAGCATGTGGGAAATGCTATGCTATGGATGCTAGAGAAGTACCTGTTATTGGAATCATGAAAGATGTAGATTTCAGGTTAGCGGCGTACCCAGAGAAGACATATAAAATGAACATAACAGTGATTGACATCAAGCCACAGTATGGTATGCTATTGTCAAGAAGATGGGCAGCATTGATTGGTGGAAGTATGCAGCTGGACCTGTCATATGCCATGATTCCAATGAATGGCAAGGATGTCAAACTGGTTAAAGAAGAAAGATCACATGAGACAGTTGAAGATCAAGACTCAGAGGAGCACATCTGTTTTGTTGACACTGACTGTGAAAATTTCAGAGTTGTCTTAGGTGACCAAGAAGGTAAAGAGGGAAATATTTGCATTCAAGAACTGGATCAACAGGGTCTATGGACCATGTATTTTGATGGAGCTTGTGCAAAGGAAGGATCTAGTGCTGGAGTTGTATTCCTGTCTCCAACTGGTAAGCTCCTAAGATTCTCCTTCTTGCTAGGATTTGCTTGTACAAACAACATTGCAAAGTATGAAGCCTTACTCTTAGGTTTAAATATGGCTCTCAAACATGGAATTAAGATGCTAAGAGTATTTGGGGATTCTGAGTTAATTGTGTCCCAAGTTAGAGATAGGTATGCTTCAAAGAACAAGAGATTAAAACAATATAAGCATGCTATCTGTGATACAATTGAATTACTTGATGCATTTTCAATAGGCTGGGTAGAGAGATCAAAAAATGTCATGGCTGATTTCTTGGCCAATGTAGCATTAAGGCCAGATGATACCACTCTATCAGATGTTACAAAGGTTGAAGCTAAAATTAGACCTGCAGTACCAGAGAACATATGCAGTTGGCAAGTGTTTGATGATGACAAGGACTTGTTAAAATTTTTGCACTGCATAGATGAATATGAGAACCAAGAAATTGATTTTCAAAATTTTGTAGAAATTGTAGATAGAAAAGAAACTCTTATTGGGAAAGAAGTAATTCAGTTGAAGTATAACAAAATCCCTAGAGGGTTAGTAGCTTTAGAAAGAGCTTTTGACAATAGAGACCAATTGGTCACAAAGACATCTCCCACAAACAAAGATGACTTAGAGGAGATAAATTTGGGGACATCTCAGGCCCCCAAGAAGGTATACATTGGCAAATAGCTCAAACCACACATCAAGAGCATGTTGATTGCATTACTGAAAAAGTATAAGCATGTTTTTGCCTGGTCATATGAAGACCTCAAAGCTTATAGAGAAGACTTATTCCAGCATGAAATCCCATTGAAGCCTGGAGCTAAGCCATTTAGACAAAAGCAAAGGCCTATTAATCCCACCTTGGCTCCAAAAATGCAGGAAGAACTTAAGAAGCTTAGGGAGGCTGGAATAATTGTGCCAATCAGACATTCAACTTGGGTATCTAACCTTGTCCTAGTTAGAAAAAAGAATGGTGATATTAGACTTTGTGTTGAATTTAGAAATTTAAATGTATCCTCCTTAAAGGATAATTACCCATTGCCTAATATGGAAGCTATGTTGCAGAAAGTGACTGGATGTGAACTCCTATCCATGATGGATGGATTCTCAGGTTTCAATCAGGTGAAGGTAAGAAAATCAGAACAATACAAGACTGCCTTCACCACTCCATGGGGAACTTATGTATATGTGAGAATGCCATTTGGACTGACAAATGCAGGTGCTACATTTCAAAGAGCAATGTATATTACTTTTGCAGGGTTGATTGATTCAATCTTGGTTGTTTATCAGGATGATCTGACTGCCTATTCAAAGAAGGAAGAGCAACATTGTATGCACTTACAACAATTTTCATTAGAGCACTTGAATATGGTATTTCTCTAAATCCAAAGAAGTGTGCTTTTGGGGTAATTGAAGGAAAGCTCCTCGGGCACATTGTTTCCAAAGATGGAATTAGGATTGACCCTGAAAGGGTTGTTGCAATTGATAAGATCCAGATGCCAAAAATAGTAAAAGGAATCCAGTCCTTCTTTGAACAAATCAATTTTGTTAGAAGATTTGTTCCCAACTTTGCAGAAACCACAAGGAACATTTCTAAAATGCTGAAGAAGGGTGAGACTGTCAGTTGGGAAGGTGAAGCAAGCAGATCTTTCCAGGACATCAAGGAAGCAATAAAGATGGCTCCTGTGTTGAAATCTCTTGATTTTTCTAAGCCATTTCAATTGTTTTCATTTGTTTCTTTCCACACTATTGCTGCATGTCTGCTACAGAAAAATGAGGATGGTTTTGAGCAACCCATAACTTTCTTCACTATGTCCTTGCAGGCTGCTGAGTTAAAGTATGACATCATGGAGAAACAAACATATGCACTAGTCAGAGAAGTCAAGAGTTTCAGGCCATATCTGGTAGGATCCCAGATAGTTGCATATGTGCCTCATGCAGCAGTCAAGGATATCTTTACTCAGCAGGAGGTAATAGGAAGAAGGTGCAAATGGATAAATAAACTGCAAGAGTTCAACATAGAGATACAAATTACCAAGTTGGTAAGGGGATAAGGGTTAGCCAAGATGATGGCACAGTCAAACTTGGAAGCATGCCAGGTTAATGCAGTCCAAAATGAGATTGTCAGTGTATCAGAATCTGAATGGTATAAGGGCATCATATACTCTTTGTAAAACCTGAATTGTCCTTCCCATCTTAGTGATAGTCAAAAGAGGACTTTAAAACTACATGCAATCAGGTATGTTATTGTTCAAGGAGAATTATGCTGGAAGAATCCTAATCGTGTCCTGCTAAGATGTGTGAATGAAAATGAAGCTAACAATATTTTGAATGACATGCATAAAGGAGTGTGTGGTGGACATTATATTGCCCAGACAACAACTCACAAAATCCTTAAGGCAGGATATTGGTGGCCAACTCTCTTTTCAGATGCACAAAAGTTGGTAAGAAAATGTGATCCTTGCCAAAGGTTCTCAGGAAGGTTAAGGTATGAAGGTGCATTGCCCGTTAAAACTGTAACTGTGGAGGCTCCATTTCAGCAATGGGGAATTGACTTCATAGGGGAAATTGTAGAGAAATAAAGTGGGGGGCACAGTTGGATTTTGGTAGCAACTGATTACTTCACTAAATGGATTGAGGCTATTCCAACTAAGAGAGCTACAAGTAAGGTGGTGATGGATTTCATACTAGAAAATATTATTATCAAGTTTGGAGTACCAGTCAAGTTGGTCACAGATAATGCAATGTGCTTCAGATCAGGTGAATTTGTTGATTTTTGCAACAAATATGGAATTAACTTGTCATATGCATCACCATACCACCCACAAAGAAATGGTCAAGCAGAGTCAAGTAACAAGAGCCTCATGAAAATCATCAAAAGGATGGTAGACAAAAACAAGAGAGCCTGGGATTCAAAGCTAAAGTTGGCATTATGGGCTAACAGGGTGATAGTGAAGGGAGCAATTGGAAAGTCCCCTTTTGAACTGGTATATGGTGCATCAGCTAGACTGTCTGTGAACAACTTGTTACCTAGATTTCACTACTAGCTCAATCAGGTAGAGCTTTTCAATTGTTTGAGAGAGGACAAGGTACATATACTTCTGCTGTGTTAAAACCATGCACATTTGATACAAATTGAGATGAAATTGTAGTGTTGCATTTAGATATTTTCAGAACTTAAGAGATTGTACAAATCTTTTAAAAGATCAGCAATTTGTATTAAAAAATAAGTGTATAAGTTCTCACACAAGCCGTGAGACTAACTGGTTTAATGCAAAAAGAAAAGACAAACTATACATTTACATAAACTGAAAAAACTGAATATACATATGAGATAGGGTGACTCATCATTACCTGAATGACGAGCCTTCATGCTGTTGCCACATCTTGTGTCATCCTAGATCGTCGGTGTATCCTGCATCCAGCCGCTGTCTCCTTGCTATCCTTGGTTACCTGCATAAAATGTTGGAAAACCAATGTTAGAGCAATGGTGAGGCATCATACATCATATGAAATCATCTATAAACGTCTAATTTGTGTTTTTAGATGCAGTAAACCAGTTAGCGTCACAAAAGCTTTTGAGAAGACAAATCCAGAATATCGGCTACAAGCATGCATTTATTTTCTAACAAGTTTGCTTCATGTGCAGATACAGATATAAGTATGTTTCTCTTTGATTCATCAGTTATGTTATGAGTGGAGGAAATGTGGCTCCCACAAGGGTTGAGCCTCTCTCATAAACTTTACAGAACATTTCAGATGCACTGAACAAATGCAAAAGCACAAATCTAGGAGTGCATTCAGAAGGCTAATCTCATCTTTCAGGAGGTTTCAGTCATACAAAGACAGCCAACAGTTAAAAACAGGACAGCAAGGTACAACATGCTAGCAAAGATCATAGGGAATAGTTGAATGTCATAATAAAGGATAGCCAATAGCACTTCAGGACAGCAGTCACATGAATGCACCCTATCACTCATTCAGAACAACAGGGTCTATGAAATTCAATAAGGGACAGTCATAATCATGGATGCCACAAAATATAGTCCCAAGAGTTTTAAGCATGTCGAACATGATTGTAAGAGAGAGGAGATAATAAGAACACAAGAGAATATCAAGCCTAACATGAAGAAAACAATAAGTCATAAGGTTGCATGGGTCTGTCAAGCCTAACAGAGGCTCAGAAAAGATATGCCTAGAGATGGGGACAACATTTTCAGAATATGCAGAAATTATGGTTTTATAGTAGCAGTCACAATATGGAGCAATATACAACCATCAGAATCATCAAATACAAAGTTTCCCAGATATAATGAAGATTTATCTTTTGTCTGCCATAGTAATGAAAGAAAAATACAAATTTTATCAAGTTCAAATGCTCAGAATGCCCTTCATGTGTAGCAACAGAAGGAGAAAATGAAGCAATGCACAAAGAAAATGTAGTTTTCTTTTCCAAGTTTGAACAACAGACAAAAAAATGCATGAGTTTCGATTCATTCCAGAACAAGAGTACACGGAGATGCTCCAAATCGAGCCTCAAGTCACAATAGAGGTAAAATGCAGTTTATTCCAAGCAAGAATGCATAGAAATAATGAATGAAACTAATAGAAAATGGGGTTTCAAGATCATGCTACAGCCAACACATAGAAAATACAGTTTTTAACAAGTTGCAAAGCATGTATATCAGCGTTTCAAGTTTTGGTCAAAGATAGAGCTCATTTTCAGCCAAAAAACAACAGAATATGAAGGATAAGTAAGTTTTTAAAACTAATTTTAAGAATTATTACTCAGAAAAAATCCAATAGTACCTTCTAATAGTGAACAGCCAAAAGAGAAATGCAAATTTTTGTTCAAGTTTAAATGCTACAGCCACTAGGAAAATACAGTTTTCAGAACAGCAGAATGACATACATGTTATGGTTCTAAGTGTTTTTGTTACAACGGAGCCCGTGAATAGCCAAAAGATGCATATATACAGAAAAATGAAGGAGTTTCAACTCATTGCAACAAAAAACACTCATAGATGCTCAAAATCGCGTCCTGCTAGCAGCAAAAATGTTTGTAAAATACTCAGAACATGAGAAAAAATAAATAGAGGTACAGTACCTCTATGTTTCTACGATTGACTGTGGAAACTCACGTTTTCTTTGCTTCATTCAACCCCTCACGATGTCCTCAACACAGCCAACAACAATGATGAGGGTCGGCCGTAAGAAACAACGACAAATCCATCAAAACGCAGCCAAGGAATCGATCCAAATCAGCTCAAAATTGACCAAAAATGGAGATAAAACATCAAGAAATGCCATTTACCTTGCATTTCGCCAAGGGATCGACCAAAATCGACAGAAAAATGACCCATTTTCATAACGTTTTTTGCCTTCGAACCCTCATGGTGGCCAGCAAGTTCAAACAACAACATGGAATGCAAAATGAAAGTGTTGTTAGGGTTTCTTTTCTTCATCCTATTTTTTTAAAAGTATTTCTGACTTTTTTGCAAAATCATCCTTATCCCTATGGCGACGTGAGGACTTTCTTCATGTGTTAAACCTAGCGATGCAAGAGAGGGTCGTGTTTTTTTTATGCCCTTTGTTTCCTTTTCAAAGCCAAATAAAATGTATTATGGAATGGGCAAGACAAGGTCGAATAGCATGTTTTGGCTAAGGTATGTGGTGAATGCCTTTTTTCTTGCCAAGTCATGTAAAGTATAAGGTCGAGGGTATCAATTAGCCAAGGCATGTTGGTTATAGGAGTTGCAAGGTGATATAAAGGGTAAGTGGGTGAATAAAAATACATGTTGGCTAGGAGTTATAAGGTAAATGATGTATGCAAGACTTGGTGTGTAGAGTTGTAAAGTGTTATGGAACTAAGGTGGAGGCCGTGAATGGTGAGGAGCTATGGAGGTATAAGGGTCAAACCGTGTATAGGCATGACACGAGAGATGTGTGTAATGAAGGAGATGGCTAGGGGGTTATAAGATGTGTTGTCATGGTTTTGAAATGTGAGTAAAATGTAGATATGTTGAAACACGTCATTTTGTCTAGGCCAAGGATGTCTTCATTGTCGTCTTTTTACGACAACACTTAAAATCATGCAACATCAGGGATTTAGATTAAATGTCATTATTTTTTGTATAGGGTTGTGTAATTTTAAATTGTAAAACATTTTACTAAGGTGGTGCAATTATAAGCCTCTTAGTTAAATGTTCATTACATGCAGAAAATATGTCATTTTTGTCATTTATTTGAAAATATCAGATATTATGATGCTGCAAAAAGATGATGACATATGCCAGAAGCATTAGAGAGCACTAGAAGATATTCTATAATATTTTTAAGTGCCTTCATGATAGTGGATGACATGCCTCCACCATTTCTGCATTGGGACCCCTTTTTGGAGCATTTTAAGGGGATATTTTTTCACTATTTCTGAGATACACGGGAATGGAGCTAGTGGAGTTGGTGGAGGTTGATCTTTTTTGAGTGGAGCATGAGCTGTTTATAGCTATTTGAGCTGTATATATTCCTCTTCCTTGTTCAATTTTAAGAGGTTCTGGCTATTCACAGCTCTGCATATTGTAATTTTATGAGTTCTTTTGCAGAAGTGAAGAGTTTTGTCACCCATTTTCAGAGATATGCAACATTGTAACACCTCTTTGGCAGTAATAAGCAATCTATACCTTCCAATTTTCTTCTGATATTGTGTGTCCTTGTGTTAGTACAGGTCTTTGTGATGTTTCTTTGTCCTTGGATTTGTATTGCATGTTGGTGCCTTTATGCAGGGGTTACATAATATTTTGCAGGTTGTGAGTTGTGCAAGGGATAATAATTAGTCTCTGGGTAGTGAGAAAATCTATTTCTCCTTAACAAAACTGTTGTTATTTAGCCTCCTCACAAAGCAATGATGCAAGATTTATGATTTTCTGGGTTGTGTAAGTGATCCCGATTATTACTGGTTCTGTAGTGTGTCGTTTTCTGTGTATTTTCTGATGATTGTTTGGTGCATCACCTTAGACAGTAGGTTTCTTTTTATGCAAGCCTTCTTACCCTTTTCTCTACAAAGTCTTAGTCTAGGTAGTTTAGGTGGAGTACCAAGAGGAAGTTGACCTTCTCTGGAGGTTCTTTGTTTCATAGGCCACCCACAGACCTAGGAAAGATCCCATGTTTCTCCAGATTGCCCAGTTTCACAACTCGGCGAGGGTGCAAATCTGAGAAACAACACAACCTCCTGCCGGTCTATAAGTTCATCCCTAAAAATGATGAAGAGATTGAAGACTCCATGACAGAGAGAATAAACCAGCTAGTTGCACTGGATGAGGTCAGAAGAGAAGCTCACCAAACAAACATAAAGAAACAACAAAATGTGAAATATCTGTTTGATAAAAGGACTATAGAAAGGAAGTTTCAAATCAATGATCTAGTCCTTATTTGGAATGCAAGGAGTTGGGACAAGGGAAAACATGGTAAGTTTGAGCCCTTATGGATGAGCCCATATTAGGTTTGCAATACTCATGGAGAAAATTCTTACTTCCTCTAGGCCCTAGATGGTGAAGTGCTAGAATTGCCTATGCACGGTCAATTCCTCAAGTTTTATTTTGAATAAATGATTTGCCTCTATGCACAATTGTAAAGTATGTGTATATTGCTTGTAAATACTCTGTATAGTCGGTCTTGTTTTGAGTTTTGTGTTTTGTCTGGTTTTCTTCGGAGTAGTCTGGTCCTCGCTGCAGTCTTACGCCTGCACGTCCCCAATCGGAGCCCGTGTTGGTACTCATTTGTGTTTAGGGTTTTAAGCTTGAATGTTTATAGGTTTTCTCATTCAAACCCTGAATTTCTTGAGTCATTGGATATTGCACTACTTTGTCTTTCCTGATGTTGGTTTTTTGTGGAGGGTTCCTAGTTGTTTTGTCTCATCCTTAGGGTTAAGTGTTTGAGAGTTGACCATCCTTCATGAAATGTGGTGGTGCCCTACCTGTAATTAGGGTTTCAAAGTAAAATATCAGTGGGTACTTTTCATCCCAAACCCTTAGAATTTATTTGACCATCGGTGTGAGTTCACCTTTGTCTTGGTGACCGCATTCTTCATTCGGTATGTTCATTCCATCGCCAAAACTTTGTCCATTGGCAGCTGTGCTACATGTCCCACCGATGGTGTGTGTCAGGCCGATGTGGGTTGTTCAAAATGGTCATCGGCAAGAGTATTGTTATCGGTGAAGGAATTGTGGTGTTCTGCCAATGTGTTTGACTCTGGCCGATGGAGTTGCCATCGGGGTGACATGGTGCATCGGGCAGATTGTGGAGAGTTGGGCCAACAGCCATACTCTAGCTGATGGGGTTATATCGGTGTATCTTGTCATTGTCGGCTAAGTTTTGTGGTGTCCCTTTGATGGTGTTTGTCTCTATAATGGAGGTTGTCATCGGTAGGATCCCTTTGATCGGTGCAGCATCACTATGTTGTTCCGATGAGACAAGGTCTTACCGACAGAGTATGACTTGTAGGCGAAATCGGCGTGACAAGGCATATCGGTAAAGAAATTCTTAGTCGCTCCGATGGTTTGGGTCTGGCCGAAGACCAATCAAGGGGTTTAGGCATCGGCGTGATCGGTGCAGTTGGCGGAAGTATCTTTGGTCGCTCCGATGGTGTAGGTCACACCGACGGAGGCGGGAGTTGGAGTGGTAAACCGCTAGCGGTCGGTTCGCGGGTCATGCAAGGTAAAATGCGTGACAGTATGTTTACATGTGGCCATGCATATAAAGTGCTAAAGGGTCTCTACGGGGTGCATGTGGGATAAGTGGTTTCTGCATAATTTGAAATGTCAGGGTGATGTATTTTGGCAGGAAAGTTTCAAAGGCATGCCACTGAGGATCTGCGGGTAGCTGAGCAATAATGGCGACATCTGCAAGATTTGGGTCGATGGTGGACAGGTCAACCATCATTTTTAAGAACAAAGTCCCTGAGCGGCGGCCCAGATCCTGATTCTACCTGCCTCTTCTCCCTGTTTCTCTTGCAACATTAACTATTTTGACCGCCATCTTCTAATGCATGTATCTGGTGGATTTTTGACTTTATCATGTAATTAATTTTGCTGGGTACACAGTCTTGGTATAAGGACCAAGTTGTGTTACTCATTTTGGTGGTTGAAAACTAGACAAAATTTGGGTGCTGTAATAAGATGCAACTCCTTTGGTGACCCTATCTGGATGTCTTGTGAGTTTATGAGTCTCATGTTGTATGTCTTATGCATGGATTTACTGGTTTCATGATTAATTTTATATGAGTAATGCTGTATTTGCATGTATCTGGTTATTCTGTCTCCAAACTTAATGTGTTCTTCTTTTGAATCTAAACATCTAAGGGGTGTCTAGTATTCTAGGATATGGTCCTGCCATATTGAAAACTTGATCTTTTGCTTCTGCCTAAGGGGTAGATTAAAGTGTTTCAGGTCAAGGGTTGAGATGAATATATTGCAGTGAGGATATTGTGAGTATAGGTAACTGAATACTCTGTTCTGGGAGGTATCTGTAAGGCAAATACCACAACATCCCCTTGAAATCCAGTCTTAGTATGTTCATGCTGATTATCCACAGGTGTATGTCTACTAACTCCAAGCCCTGGATAGGCACCAATCTAGTCTTGCATTGAGGTTACACCTCAGGTCCTGGTTTTGCACCCAAATACCAAATCAACCTAAACTTAAAAACCAAACCATTAGGACCTTAGAATTAGTTTTAGGATCAGAATCTTCTGTCTCACAACTGAACATAGGCCCAAAGCTAGCCCCTTTTCACTTATCTTACAGTTTTGGTCTACATAAAGGAGGATTCATCTGCTTTATATCAGCATCCCACCATCCACAGATATATTTTATGGATGTTGAATAGGGAATACCCCCCTAGGTTTTGCAGAGCCTAAAGAAGAAGAGGAGATATCTATAGAGTCTATCTCCTACACTGTTGGCCCCTGGCCCGAATATCCTATTGATCAATGATGGCTACCTTGTAGGGATACTGGGAACAAACATCCAGTCTGGGAAAAAACCAACACTTTCTATCTTCTTCTTTCCTTTTGAGAGATGTTTCATGCCCATTCAAAGTCTCACACAAATGCTTTATATAACCATTTAATGGGTGGTTTTTAAACCATCACACCCTTTCACAAAGGTTGTCATTAACAATTAGATAATAAACTTAATAATTCCTCCCTTTTAAAAGGGGTTTTCATAATTATTCTTTATTTATCTCTATTTTAACCAAAGGATCATAATATCCTTTATTTTTCCATTTCTCTTTTAATTATAAAGGGTAAATAAACTTTATCCTCTTATATTTTCAAAGTCTTGTTCATAAAATATGCTTCTTTTCCATTTTGGGGAAAAAGTCCCATAACAAATTGAAGCTTAGAACATCCTACAAATCTCTAAATACTTGAATACCTTTTTTGAAGATGTGTTTACCTTTAAACTTGAGAAAGAGTATTGGAGCTCTATTATTCTATTGGATCATTCAGTTCTACCAAATAGAAGAGGTAACAAAGCTTACTTTGTACCTAAGGGACTAATCAAATTAGGAAAGTCACTGTGAGAGCAATTGCCAAGCCTTCCATATGTTATTGAAGGGGGCAAATCCATGAGTCTTAAAATAAGGAGCCACAAGAACTTTATCATACTAATGCACCATACCAAGGATTATAATTAAAGAATAATAAATATAGAAGTGAATTGATTGCTTCCAAGTGCATCCCCTTCTAGATCCCTCACAATCCATTTTTGCAAAAGATAAATCCCCTAGGGCGCATATGGGTCAATGATCCCAAGTTCCCCTTTATCTTTTCGAAGAATGCAATGAATCTAAGAAGTGGCAATCAAGTCCTTCTTGTTACCCCATTTGGTCCACAAGGAGCTTCAGATAAGCCAAGTTAGTTTGTTATAGAAACTTTTATAGGGTAACAAACAAGTGGAAATGTAGACATGGCTTTCCAAGAGGATTTGATCAGTGACCTAAATGTGCCTAATGATGGACAAAAAATTGTTAGTCTAAGATAAGAGCTTTTCTTTGACCTTGTTCAAATACCGATTCCATGTGTTTTTTAAAGAAACACTAGTCCCAAAAGGGATGCCACGATATCTGGTAATGGTTTCATGCTTAGTTCTTTCCATTCCTCATGAATCTAAGGTGGGTGAGGGTTTGGACAAGGCATCAAGAATTCAATTTTTTGCATTTCTAATTGAGATCCTAAGACTACACAAAAGAAATCTAAGATATCTTTTGTATTAGACACCTCCTCACTTGAGTTTTGAATAAAAAACATACTATCATCAACACAATGCAAGTTGAGGGCTTTAGCATTGTTGGGAAGGGAGATGCCATGAATAATATTGCTAGAAAGAGCATGTTGGAAGAGATACCCAAGAACGTCGACAATAAGAACATAAAGGAATGGGGCAAGAGGGCAACCTTGGTGGATGGAGTTTCAGAGGGAAAATTTGGGGGAGAGGGAGTTGTTTAATGTTAACCTGGCATTAGCATTCATAAATAACATTTTGATATGGTCACATATCTTTAAACTAAATCCCAACCATTGTAGCATCTTAAGGATAAAGGGCCAATAGATGTAGTCATAATCTTTGTTTAAATCCAACTTAGTTAAGAGAGCATCTTGACCAATTTGTTGTGCTCACTCAATAGTTTTCCATGAAAATGATAAGTTGTTTAGAATAAATTGGCCACCAACAAATCTAGTTTGTTCGAGTCTCATAATTTCCTAGATAACATGCTTTATTATTTCAGCCAAGGCTCTAGTAATTATCTCATAACAAGTATTAATTAGACTAATGGGATACCAACCATTCAATGAGTCTTCTTATTTTCCCTTAGGAATGAATTTGATCAAGCCTTGGTTAATAACAAATCCTAATGAGCTAGTTTCAATGCCTTCCAGGTAGACAAAGTATAAGTCTTTGGTTGATGTTACACAATTTTTTTTTTTTTAAACAAGAGGGTTATTTATTATTCTTACACGTGGATGTGGTTTAGGAGGATTGGTTGAGTTGTCTTTTTGGAAGCTCACTTCTAGGTTTTTCATTTTACCACTTTCTATAATGATCATTGACCATTTGAACCCATGTAGGGAGCTAAATTTTTATTTAGTCATGTAAAGATATTGAGCTCTTTATTTTGGTAAAGATAAGTAGTGGAGCTCTTTATTTTGGTAAACACAAATAGTAGAGCTCTATATTTTGGCAAGATAAATATCAAAGCTTTCTATTTTGGAAAGATAGATAACAAAGATTTTTGTTTTGGTGAGATAGATAACATAACTCTAGGATAAGATGACTAGCCAAGCTCTCTATTTTGGCAAGGGTGAGATGTCTAGCTGAATCTCTATTTTGAAAAGAGCGAGATGGCAAGCAAAGATCTCTATTTTAGCAAGATACTATTTGAGCTCTCCATTTTGGTGAAGGCGAGCTAGCTAGCCAAGCTCTCTATTTTAGCAAGGATGAGATTCAAATGGCTAGTCAGGATCTCTATTTTAACAAGAATGAGATGCCTAGATGAGCTCTCTATTTTGGTGAGAGAGAAATGGTTGAGCTCGACTCTTTATTTTAGCAAGAGATAAATAGTTGAGCTCAACCCTTTTTTGGCAAGGGAGATAGTTGATCTTTCTAATTTTAGCTATAGATAAATAGCCAATCTCTCTATTTTGATGAGATAGAGCTCTTTATTTTGGTGAGAGAGCAAGCCAAACTTTCTATTTTGATGAGATAGCTAGTTGAGCTCTCTAATTTGATAAGATAGCTAGCAAATCTCTATATGATATAGATAACCAAGCTCTGTTTCTAAACTCTATAGAGAAAACTACACTCATGATTTTGGATATTGTTTCACCATAATACCATAATATTTTATTTTACTTTGCTTTTACTTAAGGTTTGACATATAAGCCTCATTTTCCTAAGATATTAGAAAAAAATATTTAAGAAGAAATTTTTAATTAAAACAAATAATTATTTACAAATATAATTTAAAATAAAAATAACTTTAAACTAAGTCCAAATTACATGAAGATAGATAGATGAATTTTTGCAAGCATCTCTTGAGTGTGAAAGAATAACTGAAAGAAAAACTATTAAGAGTTGACATTCATTTTTTAAATATAAAGACCCTAACTCTAAAACAAATAAAATATATGTAGAAATAAAGTAGCTCTATAATGAAATAAAATAAAGACAATAAAATAGCTCAAGTAAAGACATAGAGACCAATTTTTGTAAATATGTAGTAAATAAAAAACTCTGAAGTAAAATAAAGTAAATCTTCAGTGAAGAAAAAAATAGTCTCTAGGGGCTTATCCATCCAAAATAACAAATGATGTAATATAGGCACTCTCATCTTTAGATATCTATACTAGTTAATCAATTCAAATAAGATCCCAACTCTAAAGAAAAAAAAAGAGTTGTAGCTCAATTGGTTGAGCACAATTGGTGAGGGTGATGGTATGTTCCTTGCTTATGCCATCCACTAAGGTTCGAAACCCTACAAGTATGAATTAACCAAAGGGTTAGTTCAATTGGTTGAGCACAATTTGTGAGGGTGATGGTATATTCCTTGGTGGAATGGATACCTCTTAGTTGGATGATACATCTATCTAAAAGACAAATTATACTAGTTAATCAATCCAAATAATGAAATATTTCATTCAATTTTCAAGATAAATATTTTTTCATTTTGTTAGATGAAATCATAAATTACAAAAATAGACTCTTCAATACTCACAAAACATATTTATAATTTTAAAACACAAAATATTTCTCATATTAAGTCATAGATCACACAAATAGACTTTTAAATATTCATTTACAAAACATACTCATATAAAATTAAACATCCAATTCTCAAAACACTTTTAAATAGAAAAAAATAATAGGATTTTTTTAAAAAATAACTTAAAATAAACCTTCAACCAAATAAAAACTATAAGAAGAATGTATTATTTAAAACAAAAAAATCTCAATTGTACAACCACATCCTTGAAAAAAACTATTTTTAATCTTCTCTCCATGTTCTAAAACAATATTCTAAATAAAATAACTTAAACCAATATAAAAGACTCATCATTGTCATTTATAAAATAATAAAAAAATATATTAGAAAAATATAAAAAAATTATCATTTAATTCTAATATATAAAATAATATACGAAGAAAATATAATTTTTTTAAAAGATAAAATGTGAAAATTATGTATTTTTCTCTTGCATTCTAAATAAAACAACTCAAACAAATATTCAAAAATTATCTTTTAATTGTGATATAAAAGAATAAAAATAAATCCACTCAAACAAATAAAAAAAAAATTCTTTTAGTTGTGATATATAAAAAATAATAAAAAAATTATACCATGAAGATATAAAAAGCCTTTGGGCTAAAAATGAGTGTGATGACCTTTTATATACTAGCACTTGCACCCATAGGATGATAGGAGGTTCAAGGAATACGCGGATAGGAACAACCGACGAGTTTAAAAATTTCTGGTGTGAGACAACTCCGACCACTATAATGTTCACATATAAAAGAATCATGTCGGTCGAGTTAAAGAGAAAGAATAACAACAACATAAGTAAAGAATCATGTCGAGCGTTAATCCAAAAATATATGATGTTTTTCCTCTATATATAGTTATTTATCTACAATTAGCTTTACCATCTCAACCCCCAATTCTATTGCCAAGAGAAGATTCAAGGAATAAATTGAAGTAGAACAAGACTCAGAACCCTCCAAATTTGAAGGATAATTGAGATTCCAACAAGCTTGAATTGAGATAATACTATAGTAGCCGCAACATGGAAGAACAAGGCGCAGGAGCCGACCGGACTCTTCTTTATTCTCAGTTCTATGACAATCTGCAGCAGCAGTTGAACCAGAATTTGAATGAGATTGTGCCTTTCAATAATAATGTGTCTCCCGCTTTTAATGGTGGAAGCTATAATTGTTGGGTTCAGTGAAGCCTAAATTGGCAAGTTTCTCTCACATATTCGAAAAGGATGCCTTTTGCAACCGACTTCTTTTCGCATTTATTTGCAAAATTAGAAGTTGCCCCTTTTGATGGATTTTTCCATTTATTGGAGATGAAACTGATCTATAAATAGTTGGTTGTTGCTTGAATATGTATTTTGTATTCAGAATTAATAAAAGAGATAATCCCTGAAAGTGGACGTAGCCATTATTGGGCGAACCACTATAAATCTTGTGTTCTTCTGTGATTTTTAAATCTTTTAATTTTTGTTCTTATTTTTGCAATTTATTTTTCATTTACTTTTGCAATTTTCATCAACAATTGGTATTAGAGCTTTGGTGAAGCAGCTCAGTGGTGAAGCTGGTGAAGAATTTTTGGAAGAATGGATGAAGCATACAAGTGGAAAATCAAAAAAATTTCAAGACAGAATTTTGGTTTATGGAAGCTCCAAATTTGTGCTTTGTTGATTCAGAAGGATCTTTCCATTGCACTGCAAGGGAAGTCTAAGAAGCCAGAGAAGATGTCAGATGAAGACTGGGATATCTTAGACCAGAAAGCAACTGCAACCATCATCCTATTACTCTCAAGTAATGTCCTCTTCAATGTTGCAATGGAGACAACAACTAAATAGATTTGGGACAAGCTATGTGACATGTATGAAAGGGCATCAACAACGAATCGAGTGTTCCTATTGAAAAAACTGGTAAACTTGAAAATGAAAGAAGGTAACAACATGTCAAATCATTTAAAAGAATTTAATATTGTTGTCAGTCAATTACTTTCTATGGATGTTAATATTGAGGAAGAAATGAGAGCCATGCTATTGTGCTCTCTTCCTGATAGCTGGGACAGTGTGATCATGAGCATAAGCAATTTGGTATCTGGTAAAAGTAGATCTGAAGAAGGGGAGGATAAGAAAAAACAAACAATGCTGCGGTATGATGATGTAGCAGCCACTCTTCTCAATGAAGATATGAGAAGAGGGCAAAACAATAAATGGTGATGCCTTTACTGCTGTAAGTATTGACAATAGAGGAAGGGGTCAAGACAGGCAAAAATAACGACAGAGGAAGATCAAAGTCTAGAAACAGAAATGGAGAATGTTGGTTTTGTCGCAAGCTTGATCACACAAAAAGGAACTGTTGGAACTACAAAAAGGCACAAGAAATAGTGAGTAGTAACCAAGCCAACACAACATGCCAAGAAGATGCAAGTCTCCTTATTTTAACTGAAGAAGAAATTCCAACTAATGTTTGGGTGCTTGATTTTGGCTCATTGTTTCATGTCACTCCATGCAAGGAGTATTTCAAAAATCTACAACTTGGTGACTTCGGTAAGGTTTTTCTTGGTAACAATGAATCTTGTGATGCTGTTGGCATAGGGGATATTTCTTTGAAACTAAAAAATAGATATACTTGGTTGTTATGTGATGTTAGATATGTTCCCCACCTCAAACAAAATGTAATCTCGACTGGACAATTGGGTTCTCAAGGTTGTGAGATTAGTTTCAAATCCAATAGATGCAAGGTTAAAAAGGGGGCCTTGGTAATTGCAAGGGGTGGCAAATTAGGCACCCTGTATGTCATAATGAGTCATGTTGAAGTGGGAGTTGTTAAAATCCTATTTTAGATTCGTCTTTGGGCACTGCCAAGCAAGGGTCTTTGGATCAATTAGATGTTGATTTTATTATTAATAATTTTCTTAGCATTTTTAACAGTGATAGTTTTGAGGATCAGTTAGATGATGATGAGTAGGTTGATGCCATAGAACCTGGAGTAGATGAAATTAATGGCGATGAGAATGAAAATTTGAAGGTGATTGAAAATGAGCACATTCGTAATGGCAATTAGAGTGAAAGTTTGGAGTCAATTTGTGATGGCGCTCGTAGCGAAATTTGTGCAGTTGGTGCTACCATTGCTATAGAATTAGGTCAAAAGAGTGTGTTGTTGGGATTGAAGGCTCTGTGCTCTTGTGGGTATCTAGCATTGGAGGCGATCGATCAGTTTAAAATGGTTTGCAATAGCAAAAAATGGCTTGGGGTGAGGAATTCTGCGTTTTTGGCAAAGAAATGCCAGCAGAAGCCAAAGCAGGAGGGAAATGGGGATAGATAATTGGATTGCAACTCCCGGTCAGGATCACCCTTATTCACCAAACATGGTTTTCAATCTCGCTAATCAAATGTCAATGGAAAGCGCAAGAAAAGGATTCAGGCTTTAAAACATTTGGTGGAGTTGCACACTCCCACATCCACTCGGTCCACTAGCAGGTATGATAATGAGCACAATGTTGTTGGGTCATCAGATGACACAACATTATGTGAAGAGGACGACGTAGATGGCCATTGGTCAAGAACTCCAAAGCACTGTGGAGGAGGATTTGGTCCTACACAGGTGTGAGATACGCTACAGAGCTGGTTTACCATCACTATGATGTTTGGGTTGTTCTTGGCGAGAAATTTGTTGCTACCGAGAGCTGCGTTCTACATAATTTGCCAGTGTTTGGGTGCCATCTATGGAGTAGGTGTGGTGAAGGGCTTTGAGGGCTACTACAACTATGAATTGCTTGGGGGCGGCACCAATTCGGTGGCTCATAGTCACACCAAACGAAGTGCCAGAGATTCCCATGTTTCGCTTCTGGCTCTTCTTCACTTTGGCTTAGCTGTTTTCTTGGTCTACTTGGCCACCATTCCCATCACAGGAACGAGTGGGAGTGTGGTGTCTGAGAAGGCCTCTGATAGAAACTTCAGACTGAGGAATTTCAAAGATGGAGCTATTATGTATGAAGGAGCGGATCGACTATCTGCTGAGAGAGATGGACCACAGGATAGGCCTCTCAAGTTTTCAAACAAATGATCACATTGGAAGTGCAGGGGATTTCTCGGTGTAGCTATTTGGTCTTCAAGTGGGAGATTGTTGGGTTTGGTGAAGCTCAAATTGATAAGTTTCTCTCACATATTCGAAAAGAATACCTTTTGCAACCAACTTTTGATGGATTTTTCCATTTATTGGAGATGAGACTGATTTATAAATAGTTCGCTGCTGCTTGAATATGTATTTTGTATTCAAAATTAATAAAAGAGATAATCCCAGAAAGTGGATGTAGGCATTATTGGACGAACCACTGTAAATCTTGTGTTCTTCTATGTCTTTTAAATCTTTTAATTTTTAATTTTTGTTTTTATTTTCTGCAATTTCTTTTTCATTTGCTGCTGCAATTTTCATCAACAATAATAATGTGATTCCGCTTTTGAATGGTGGAAGCTATATCAATTATTTTCGTCATCCACTTCAGCTGCAGAGTTTGCCCTTGTATTCGCACGCTCCTCTTACATTTTGCTCATGTCATCCCAATATCATCCATATTAATAATAATAACCTCTATCAGTATCCACAAGCACAAATACAAATGCCCCAAGCGCAACTTCAAATGTTGCAGCGAACACAAATTCAAAGACAAATTCAGACTAGCATGGAAATGCAATTTCAGCCGCGGCAGAATATGGAAATGGACATTCAGCAAATTCAGTTGCAGCAGCAGCAACAGATGGAGCAGAGCAAGAATGTGAATATGAATGGGGTTTCACAGTCAATGGAGACTGTCATGGCTTCTGTAGTAGCAACTTCATCAAATGGAGATGGAAGACCAATAAATTCGGACAATGGGCCTTCCACACCGCCTTCGACTCCTCAGAGCCTTCAATCTGGTACATTTTCTGCTAAATTATTTCAATCTTTTAGTAGAGCATCTTTTTTAAAAAAGCTAAACAAATTTTAAAAACTTTAAATATTGTATGAATTAATTTTAGAAAGCTTAGATAGTAGTTTATACATTTTAGAAACTAATTTATTAGTTGTAGAAACTTTAGTAATTTTAGAAGCTTTAGAGAAATTTAGTAATTTTAGAAGTTTTTCTAACTTTTAGAAATTTTATAATTTTTATAATTTATTTATTTGTATATTATAATTCTAATAACTTTAGAAATCTTATAATTTTTATAATTTATTTCTTTGTATATTAAAAATAAAAAGTAAAAAAAAAATTAATTTGTGCTTTATATTGTATATAATTGGTTAAAATATGAGTTGATTATACCTACCATTGAATATATCTTCTTTGCAAATAGTTATTACTTTTAAAATTCAAAGTAAATATTTTAATTTACTTTTAAAAAGGCAAAGTATATAATATTTAGAAACAAATAATTATTATTATTAAATTCTTTATTAAAATTAGGGTTTGGAGAGAGGCGTTTCTATATTCAAGTTGAAATTAGAAAAAAAACAAAAATAAAAACTAAAAAAAAAATTAGAAACCCAAAAAAGCTAAGATAACCACAAAAATTATGAACCAAAATGAAAAATGAAATTGAAAAAAAAAAAAAAAATTTAAAATTTGGTTTTGATTTTTGATTTTGTCCAATTCCACTGATTTTCTTATTTTCAATTTATTTTTATTTTTATTTTTTACCCTTTCCAATTTCTTTTTTAGTTTTTATTTTTTATTTTTATTTATTTTTGTTTTTATTTTTTATTTTTTTCAAATTTTTGTGATTTTCTTATTTTCAAATTTTTTTAGTTATTTTTAAAAAAAATTTCCAGCTTTTTTTTAAATTTAAATTTTTTTTTTTTCAATTTTTTTTTTGGTTTTTATTTTTTATTTTTTCCAATTTCATTTTCAAATAAACTATTGAAAATAGATATCCCTTTGATATATATTTTTAAATATAAATATACTAGTTTATGTAACAAAGCTAAAAGTCCAAAATTTTTATGTTTGAATCAAAATATAATCATGAAGAAACATTTTTTCATTAGCTTGTTTTCATCACTTTTTCATATGGTTTTACTATCTTCATTTTATTTTGATTAACCTAGGCATTTCATCAATGGCCTTCATGGGCTTAGCCATAACCCACATCTCAGTGTCTTCCATGGCATACAACCATTATCTGGGCCTAATGATCCGAGCCTCAACAACCTTGATGAATTTATTTTTTTTAAGATCGAAGTTTTGAATTTTATAATTTTTATTTGCAAGAATTTATTTAGGGAATCAGCTCTCTCCTACCACTTAGAGGCCTCTCTGCATCGTTTACTAAGTAGTCAAAATTCCCCTTTCTATAGTGTAAACAAACGAAACACCTTGGGTCTAAAAAAATAATAATAAAAAAATAAGATGAAGATATAAAAAGTGCAGTGCTAAAATAAGTGTTAAGATATAAAACGCTTTTGAAGTGCAGGGCTAAAAATAAGTGTTGCAGACCATGACTAACCACTTAAAAAGAAATAACAACAGTGAAATAAAGAATCATATTCATGGGGAAGCTGTTGATTAAAACATACATGATATTTTTGTTTTGTATATAGTTACCTATCTTCAATTAGCCGCCCCATCTCAACCCCCAACAGAGGATTGAAGGATAACTGAGAGAATATTACAGTAGCCCGAACATGGAAGATAATCCACAGCAGCAGCGGCAGAATGTGAATGAGCTTCCGCACCTGGAGGTGAATCAGAATATGAATGGGCATCTGAAACAGCAGCAGAAGCAGAATGTGAATTGACATCATGGGAAGGTGAACCGGAATATGAATTGGCATCTGCTGCAGCAACAGAGTAAGAATGTTGTTAATTTCTTATAGTTCAGTTACAGATTAATTGTACAATAAATTCACAGAATAGAATAGAACTTTTATCTGATTTATAACAATCAATTCTCTGGATTAATCAACAGTTAAATAATAGGGGAAACAAAAATAACAAGAAGCCAATCTATTCAGTGTTAACAGCAAACTTTCCACACATAATACAATAAAATCACTCTTGATGTTATCTCCACCTCACAACCCAAGAAACATTCTATTAATAAAAAAGAAATAACGCTGTTGATAAATATTCTACTCGAATTACCTTAAACAACTTGCACCCTCCACACGGGCCCACCTTCTGAACTAAAAAAAATGAATGAATGTGAATGTGGTTTCACAGTCAATGGAGACTAGCCAAGGCGCACAGACCGTTCGGCATGATGCCTCAAAGATTGTATAAAAACTTTCTAGCAAATGCAATTTGCAGGTGTAGAACCAAGTTCTGCAACATTTTTCAGTATAACCATAGCCTTGCACAGCCTATACAAATATGGGAGCTTTGGAATAGAGTATATACATCCATAGAAGCATAAACGAATAAGTGGATTCTGTCAGATTTCGTAATTGCAACCGCTTGGAAGACATGTCTGCAAAATGTGGATGCATAAGACAACACACAGGAGTTGTTCGACGCCATGCCTCAAAGAACGTGGCCCAATGTAATGCAAAGAATGTAGAAATATACGTTCATCGAAGAGGCGTTTAAAAACTCTCAAGATTAGAAACAGGGTATGGACATTCAACAAAGCATAAATGAAAGTGGATTTTTATTATACGTTATAGTTGCAAGTGCCCTGGCGACATGTATACAAAACGTTCAAGCCTAAATAATGCAATGCCAAATGACCTACTAGATTTGTTTAATTTCTAGCCCAAAATTTAAAATAATCCTTATTTGCAAATCTTATGGATACTTTGCCCATCGATGGCGATATGGTACATATGAAAGGAGAGGAAATGAAGAATTTTTAAAGAAAAAGGGTTGGGAGTAGATGAAGTAATAAAGAGTATAGAAGTTGGGATCAACAAAGTGGCCATGTCCAATGTAGAAGAGAAGAGAAACATAACAAAATGGGATAAACTAATTATGAAGAATTGGAAATTAATGAAGTTTCCCCACTTCAAGGAGATTGGAGACTCAAATGTAAGGAGAAGACTAAAAGGGCAAAAATCAAATAGTTTCCACCTCAGAAGGCAAATTAAGACTAAACTTTAATGGATGTCTATGCAATTATATATATTGAATATTATATAAATATTTGGTACAAAAACTACATCATGCAAAAGGCATGGATGTCTATGCAATTGTTAGAGTGGTAGAGATATTGAGAAGAGGGGGGGGGGGTGAATCAGTATCTAGACAGCTTTTTGCACTTACAGATATGTTTTGCAAACTGAAACAAAAACTTATATTTAAACAATTAGATCAACTGAGTATAGATGTTCTGTATCATAAGAACTGTGCCAATAAGATAAGATACAAGAATGAAAGTTGTAATATCTGACAACAGATCTAGAAGCATACCACAAAAATAGAGACACAGAGATTTGTCCTGAGTGGAAAGCCCCTGGCATAAAATCACTCGAAAAAATTGCCTCACTGGGTTAAGAATCTCACTGATTACTGTGCCTCACTGGCTTACAATTTCACTGAATACATTGCCTCACTGGCATATCAAAGATTACATAGTTTTTGAAAACATTTTCGTACAGAGGAAAACTCTGTTTCTCTAAAGCATATACTGCCAACAATGTGAGTGCCGACCACACAAAAAAATATTATTATTTTTTTGCACTCACGTCATTTACATTATATCCTTTTATACAATCTGTCTATATTCCTTTTCAGAAACCTTTTCTGTAGGCAGTTTCAAAAAACAACTGAAATAGAAACCAATCTAATTGTATCTGTAAATCACATAAGCATCATTAACCTTCTTGATCAGAAAGAACAGAGACAGTTCGAAGAAGAAAAAAAACTGTTAACCCTCAATAGGGTTACAAGATATAACTGCCATGCCGCCAATAACCCAGGTGAAACCCTAGGGTTTCAAGATAAATAACGGCCAACAAAAGGTTATAAAATATTCCATATTATCGATGAACAAAACACAGTTGGTGGTGCACAAAAATGCCATAGATCTGTAAGAAACTATTTTAAAGAATACAAGCTTATAAATGGCATTCCAAAAAAAAAACCTTTGATAGATGGATGTGCGGAAATAAACCCTTGACAAAGATATTTACTCATTTCTTTAACAACAACTCTGCAGATAAAGAGAAATAAGCTTTCAAGTTTATACTTACAAATATATTAACGGCCACAATAAAAACAGATTTAGAATCTTTGACTGACCATTGCCACTTTTACCTTGCAATGATAACGGCACAGCTGCGGGCTATGAAGTCAATGCTCCAACCTTTCTGAAGATCCATCAGACTCCCTACATAATCTTTCATGATGTGCTTGCAGCTCACGAAGTCAACAGGGAGATTCCAAAGACCTGTTTTTTCCATGAGTATTCTTGCAAACCCTACGAAAATGCATTATGAAACGAAATGCCAAATAACAAAGATACAACCACTTAAGACTGGTGACCGGCCGAGCAGTTTGCCCTAAAGAGGGCTTCAAAAGATAAAGGAAAGATGACCGTTCAGTCCTGTCAACAACCTTGCAACCGATGATCAATAAAACATTAGAACGCACAATATTCATCTTTATCACTTATGCGACACAAAATATTTAAACCCAACTTTATCACTTCAACAATGCAAATGTTGCCAAGTCAACAGGTCGATGCCAAGTGGAACATCAAACACGTTACTGCCTTTGACATCACTGCCAACCAAAAGTGCCAACTGGAGTTAACAGCAATTACATCCTCCCCCACTAGGAATAGGCTTATTCTTAAAACCATGCCAAAGCAAAGATGGAACTCACAACAATGTGAACTCACACCAAAACTACTACCATATAACATGCACATGTTGATATTCCACTTTTCTAATTCTACCCAATGAAAGATGGAACTCACAACAATGTGAACTCACACCAAAATTACTACCGTATAACATGCACATGTTGATATTCCACTTTTCTAACTCTACCCAATGAGTTACATGGGGCATGCAAAAGCACATAGAACCTCATATACAAACTAACTCCATATTTGTCAAAACTGTTTAAATAACCTAATTACTAAGAAAAATCCTGCCAAAATTAACCTTCCATCCTAAATTTAGAAATTCCATTTCATATTAAAAAACATGAATGAATGAAACAATTCACTATCTAACTAGTCTAAGGACCAATTTGAATTATTTTATAAAGTTTTTAAAATATTTTTCTAATACTCATTTTGAAATAGTTTATTATATATTATATATTACATATGAGATGTTCAACTTGATTCAATGGCTCTTGTATCAGACAACAAGCTCAAATAGATATAAAACTCAAAATGCTTTATCAGGTTCACCTTTTATCTTTGTAATTTTTTCTATCAATTTTTTTTTTAATCTCAAAATATTCTTTAAGAGTTTAATTATCATAAAAAAAAGTGCATTCTGGTTTATTACAAGCAGTGAAGAAATCGCAGCAATTCTTGATAGGTCCACTCAGAGAATGCCAGCACTTAACCAAAACTATTCTAGGAGTGAGTGGCAAATATATTCGATGGCTCTTTGAATTGTTATTTTTGTATGGGGGTAACATAACTCTGTCCCCAAAGCAATTATATAATCCTTCTAACATAGAGAAGTTCTTACATGAGTATGAGTTAAGCTGTTGTCATCCTGATAAGATAAAAAAAATTATAAAAGGCTAGATATTTTATCCACATTAAAGTATTTAGTGTAGTGTTAAATGAAATCATGTCTCGTTCAAGTTCTTGAAGAGCGGCACTACACTTTATAAGCCTTAAACCATATAGCTTACATATAGCTTACAAATTCCTATTCCTAAAAGTAAGATCTGTTTAAAATTCAACCAAATGAGAACAAATTGAAATTACTTTTCCCTGTGAAAACAACAGATCCAATCACATATTGTTCAGGGTGCAGCAACTTGGTCAAGATCCCTTTGGCCGTTGGAAGTGATGCGTCTTCCACCATTAGTATCAATCTCAACAATGCCAATTTTTTTCAATTGCTGGAGTATATGTCGAGCAATAGACCCACTGCTTTTACAAAAATGTGCGGGAGCGACACCATTCCTTCTTTCTGAAAGCCCCAACTTCAATTCCCTGGTTTAAATAGATTTTCCTTGCCATCGATGCTGCTCTTACATAGTACCAATCAGAATCATAGGGAGCAAGTTCCTTAAATGGGGATAAACTCATGAGGAGAAACATCTTTCACAGTGCAAGTTCCTAAAATGCAAACACCTTTTTAAGTATTTATTCATATTTTCGCAATTTGCTTGAGTCCCTTTCTTAACAAGAAAATTAAGCCACATGTTCACTTTGAGTTTTTTTAATTGACTGAAGCTTTAAGGTCACAACCGGTGGACTTTCCCGGCTTTTGAAGAAACTTGAACTGAACATCTACTGGCAGGGCTTAAATTTGTATGGTCGTATTTAATCATAGAGCGTATCACTTGAAACGTAAGATTTTAGGTAAATTATCAAAATTTCTATGTAATTATTCTTATATATAGATTTTTTGTGTATATATATTTTTCCTAAAATAGACAGGTTTTAATATTTGAAAGGCAATTTGAAATAAATAATCGTCACAAAAAAAATTAATTGCTTGATTAAACCTAGGTCACACACTCTTACTCTTATTCACACTCTTACAATTGTTTGTTTATGCTGTAGCCTTCACATCTAAGACGAGAAACTTGAGTAGTGAGCTTTCTTTTTTCCTTATAAACATAAGTTGTGGGTTTTTCTTTTAATTTATTTTTCAAGGAACATATATTATGCTTTAAATGTATTTTTATGTAAACATCTATTAAAATATTTTAATTATTTTTTTCTTTTCTTTTTCTAATTTGCTTTTCTTTAGTTCTCTCTATAAGCTTTGAAATCCATATTTTCTAGAAAGAATTTATGAAGCTTTTCTTTGAAATGAATATAAATATATTAATTGGTTGAATATTTTGTTAGCCAAAATTATAGGATTGTTTAAAATTATAGGATTGTTTTACTGCATGAATTATTTTTCTTAGTAAATCTTAGGGAGTTTGTTCCACAAGATTGGACTGCATTCATACAAATATACCTCACAATTGTTATACTACAATCTTACTACATGTTTGAGAAGTATTTGAATTTGGTTGTGTTCTTACCAATCTGGCCTCTCTACACATCAAAATCAAGCAGATTGTTGGCTTTCAATTTATCTTTTTATAAGCCTATCTTATGCTTTATATGTATTTTATCTAGATATCTATGGTTGTTTCCTCTTGCAAATTTAAGTATCACATGGGAAGTCAAGCATTTTTGTGTGCATACTTCTTTATGTGTTTTCAAATTGTCTTCAACTTATTATTTGTATAAATGAGAGGACTTTATTTTTTATTGAAAAAAATGCATCTATTAATAATATTAAAAGAATATTGTACCCATAAGATAGAAACATGGCAAAAACATTCTTCTCCTTTGGTCACAGCTAATTATTGTTTGTTATGCGGCCTCTCCCATCTCGGCTTTGATGAGCATTCACACGCTCCAAATTTGGCCTATGATCCTTCTTACCTCCCCTTTTAGTTGTCTAATGAATGATGGCAGCGTAGGGCTTCTGACAGAGAAGCCTCTAGATGTTCTTCACCGCCTTTAACAGCTTCAGCCAGTCTCTTCGAATGGATTGCGTAATTTTGGCGAAGGCAGTTTTGGTAAGAATGGCAGAGGGCTCTAGCTATATTGCTCAGATGTCTGTAGCTAGTTTGTTAAACTTGGGAATGGCTACTCCTATTCAACTGGAGAGCACCATCCGTCAGATGGCTTTCAAGGGAGCCGTCATGAACCAAAGGCTTAAACGTGTCCTGCGGAGGCATGAAGGTCTTTTACTTCTGTTAGTGAAAAACATTCTGGGGAAAGATTTCCTACTCGCAGGTGAATTCTATCAGGTAGACACTCATGTCTCCTCTCGGTTTCTTGGCTCCGTCTTGGATGTAGGGGTGGCGACAGAAGCAATGAAGGGATTGATGTTAAAACTGTTCAAATCAGAGATTCTAGGTGGCCTCGATCGCATATTGGGAGCAGTCATCCCAGGGGCAAGAATCCCTCACCTAAAAGACATCTCTGCCCCGAAGGACCCACTGGAGGTAGTAAAAGTCTTCCCCCTCATTCTGGATTTGAAGGGTATGGCATTGATTGAGCATCGAGAGTGAGTGGTTAGGGAATTAGGCTTTCTTCAGAAACTGCTAAGCGTGGACAAGTTCATCGGGGATGTGGAGTGGGTCGGTGAGCTCCAAACCATGGCAAGGGAGCTTGGTTTCTTGTAAGCTCAGGTTGCTTTGAATCCTCTATTAGTCTGTCTATTAGCCCAAGTAATATAAGTTCCAGTAGGTTAACTGTTTATGGCTTTAATCCTCGATGGCCTAGTTAGCCATAATGGAAATTTTGGTTAATGTGGCTCTGTGAGGCCTTTCTAGCACATCTAAGAAAGTCAGTTTATGGAAGGGTTTGTAGGAAAACAACTTATAGACACCTGCTTGTAATTTTTTACTCCTTGTCAATATAAACCTCTATCTTTACGAATAAAAAAAATATTAAAAGAATATACATAAAAAAAGAAGGCCTGAAGGAGGAACTACCAAGCCTACCAGCCTGAAAGTAACAATTTGAGGACTGATTACATATAACACAAGTATTACAAAGAGTCTAAAAGGGACCAATCAACCTATAATAACTGATAGAAATAGTTCTAAGTTAGGATCAATTTTCTCCAAGAGTAGACAACACACACTCCTATGTAATAATATTGGTAGCTGTAAGAAGAGATCTTTTGTGATCCTTTGCAAGAGTGGCTAGTTGAGATTGCACATTAAATATTTCATTGGAGAATATACCATGCATAATCACCTCTATAGGCAGAAAGGCATTAGAAAAAATAACTTTACAATAAAAAATCCAAATATATAATAGAATACATTAACGAAAAGATTCTAAAATCATATTTTGTGAATGATATGGCCCTAAAAGAGTTGATTTCCATCTTAATTTTTTGTTAAAAATGACAGGAATAGAGGTCATAATTGTGTGCCAAATTTGTTGAGCATGCTTGCAAGTCCAAAATGCATGTTTAATGGTCTCTAACTTATGACATAACAAACATTTAGTGGAATGAGTAGGAAGAAAGGTGAGGTGTTCTCCCACTTGGACTAACATGATGAAATGTAAATGTGACTAGCGATGAGAATTTTGTTGGCAATTGAATGTGTCCAACCATAAAAAGAAATTTGTTTGACCAATGTTTGAGTTTGCTTTTTAGTTTATTAATGAACCATTCCCACATTTCAGATAATGAAACTCCTATCTCGAAGGGGATGCCAAGATATCTTGAAATTACACCATGTTTGATGAATTTCCATTGTGGGGGCACCCAAGGAGGTGGTTGATCAATTGAGATCATCCAAAATTTAGTTTTATTAAGAAAGAGTTGAGAGCTAGTAGTTGATCAAAACATGTCCAGGACATCAAGGGTGTTATTTAGTTCTTCTTGGGATTTTTGAATGAATAATAAGCTACCATCTTGACAAAATGAGAATTAAGAGCTACTTCATTGCCAAGTAGAGAAATACCATGAATGAGATTCTATTTTTTAGCATAGTTTAAAAGGTATCCAAGTGCATCAACTGTGAGAACAACCTTGTCTTATCGATCGTTGAAGAGGAAAAGTTTGAGTGATTGAACCATTAATGGCTAAGCAAGCATTAACACCAACAAAGAGGAGTTTAATATGGGAAATGAGCTCGGGGCCAAAGCCTAACCATTTAAGCACTTTTAAGTTGAATTGCCACCTTATCCTATCATATGCTCTATCAAAATCCAATTTGATGAGGAGCCAATTTTGTCATGTTTGTTGTGCCCATTCAACCATTTCCCAAGCAAGGACCAAGTTGTCTAGTATGAAACTCCCTCATATAAATCTTGTTTCTTGCATCGTGTGTTTAATTCTTTTAGCAATGGCTTTGGCTATAATCTTGTAGAAGATATTGAGGAGAGTAATCAGTCTCTACCCTGAGATGTTCTCATTTTTTCCTTTAGGAATTAATATTATTACCCCTTGATTAATAGAGGGACTAAGGGATCCCATTGATAAATTTTGAATTTTTTTGTAAGTAGACCATCTAATCCAGGACTTTTTGAGTTAGCCATATCCTTCAAGGCAACATCAAACTCTTCAAGAGTGAGCAAGCAGTCTAAATAAATTTATCGTTTAAGATCAATCTAATAAGGTATGTGGAGAGGACTTTATTTCGAATCCTGATTTGTATAATTTATTTTCTTGTTCAACATATTTAGAGTTCACCTTCTTAAAAGGGTCTTACTTTATTATTTCAATAATTTGACATTTTTCCTTCATCTATATATTCTGGATGTATTGTGTTATAATTGATGTTTCTCTCTTGTTATAATTATAGGTATCAAGAGTTGATCCCTTTAATGTGTTGTGGCTTAATATAACACCCACCAAAACTTAATTAATATTGATCACATATGCACATTCTCATTCATAGTCATTATTCATAAGTTTTAGGGTGTAAGATTTGTGGGCAAATCCAATCAGTGATCCTTCAAAGTTTTCATATCTCACAATTGAGCATTATTTAAGTTGATTTTGGGAGAAAATTGTGATAATACAAAAGAATGATCCTTCAAAGAAATAATGATTTTGGGAGAAAATTGTGATAATACAAAAGAATGATCCTTCAAAGTTTTCATATCTCACAATTGAGCATTATTTAAGTTGATTTTGGGAGAAAATTGTGATAATACAAAATAATGATTCTTCAAAGTTTTCATATCTCACAATTGAGTATTATTTAAGTTGATTTTGGGAGAAAATTGTGATAATACAAAAGAATGATCCTTCAAAGTTTTCATATCTCACAATTGATCATTATTTAAGTTGATTTTGGGAGAAAATTATGATAATACAAAAGAATGATCCTTCAAAGTTTTCATATCTCACAATTGAGCATTATTTAAGTTGATTTTGGGAAAAAAATGTGATAATACAAAAGAATGATCCTTCAAAGTTTTCATATCTCACAATTGAGCACTATTTAAGTTGATTTTGGTAGAAAATTGTGATAATACAAAAGGTTGAAAGGGTGAACAATCAAAGAAATAGCTTATTCCTAGATCCCATGCAAAGATTTGAGTATGTCATAACATGTTTCAATAATATATGTTGAGAAGTTTGAAATGGCCATGGTGAAAAAGGATAGTAGAGAGCAATTTTTGAGGATATCAACATTAAATAAAACATATTCATTTTGAGGACAATAAATATTTTTTTTGACTTTCTCCCATAAAATCATCAATTACAAAAGTAGATCTTCAAAGTATATATATCTCTGTGTGTGAGAAATAAGTATTTACAAAACATACTCATATAAATTAAACATCCCAATTCTCAAAACACTTTTAAGGTAGAAAAATATTAAAAGATTATTTAAAATAAAACTTAAAATAAACTTCCAACCATATAAAAATTATAGGAAGAATGGATTATTTAAAACGGAAAAAGTATCTCAGTTGTACCACCAATTGTACCACCACTTCCTTGAAAAAAATTTTTTTTTTAATCTTCTCTAGATTCTAAAACAATATTCTAAATAAAAAAACAACTTAAACCAATATAAAAGACTTATCATTTATGATATATAAAATAATAAAAATAATATATTAGAAAATATAAAAAAATATCATTTAATTCTAATATATACCAAAAAAATAATTTTTTAAAAAGATAGTGTGAAAATTATTTATTAGTACTTGCCTTTGGCTGGTACTATTGCAATGAGTTCACACTTATCTAGTTATTAATCTATTGATTGCAAACCAATCAAAAGATAGGGTTATTTTTTTTGTCGGGCAAATTTGATTTAAATTTGTACTTTTCCTATGTCAACATGATAAATTTTTAACAAAAAAATATTGAAAAATGATTTATCTGTATTGTCATTGGCTGAAAAAAAAATGACCTCTTCTCGTCGGATTGTCGAGAGTGCAACAAAAAACTATAAATGCAGAGAGAATTTTGGTTTAAGGGAAGGATGTGGCAAGTAAACAAATTATGAATACAAATTTTGTCTCCCACTAGTTAAGTCATGCCTAAATGGATGGCGAGCGAAGAATCATCAGTTTTTATGAATTTAATTTTTTGATTCATTAGCTAAATTAAAAATTACTTTTTGTCAAAAGGACAAAGTTATAATATTAATAATACTATTAAATATATAGGGTTCTACACATTTTACTTTATGAAATTAGATTATTTTTGAGATTTCAATTTTATTTACTCAAGAGTTAAAATTTAGTATTTCAATTTTATTTATTAAAAATTTGAAAATCTATAGTATCATGAAAAATATTTTGCCATGTTATTACTTTTTTATTTTATTCTTCAAACATACAATATTTTAATGCAATTTAAATTATCATAGTATTAATATTATTACATTATAATATCCTAAGCAGACATTTCAAATCTCCACATAATGCAAAGTAAATATTTTAGTGTGATTTTATTTTTACCAAATTAACTTTTTTTTGAGATTTCGATTATATTTTACCCAAGACATTTCAAAACGAGTTCACATAAATTTTTCCTTATAAATTTAGTTTTGCAAATATAATAGTTACAAAATTGAAATTGATAAACAATTTTTTATTTTAGAAAAAATTATTACTAAACCACAATATTAGATTAATTAAAATAATTAAAATCATGTTCTTTAAAGTACTTACTATTATTACTTAAACAAAAAATTAAATGACTAAGTGTAGTGATCTAAATATAATATGAATATGTTATTGTTACAAATTTGAAATGATAAACAATTCTTTATCTTAAACCACAATATTAGATTAATTAAAATAATTAAAATCATGTTTTTAAAAGTATTTACTATTAGTACTTAAACAAAAATTAAGTGACTAAGATAAAATACTGTAGTGATATAAATATGTTATTGTTATTATATTGTGTAATTATTCTTCAAACTTACAATATTTTAATACATTTTAAGTTGTAATAGTATTCAATATTATTACATTTTAAATCTTAGGCAGACATTTCAAATCTCTCCACACCCAACTAGGGTTAGGGTTCTACACATTTTATTTTATTTTATGAAATTAGATTATTTTTGAGATTTCAATTTTATTTACATTAAAAGTTAAAAATTTAGGATTTCAATTTTATTTAGTCAAAAGTTAAAAATTTATAGTATCACAAAAAATATTTCGCTATGTTATTACATTTTTTATTTTATTCTTCAAACTTACAATATTTTAATATATTTTAAATTATAAAAGTATTAGTATTATTACATTTTAAGGAAATATTTGTGTTATATAATAGGCTTTGTAAAGTTTAGTTTTATAGTTAAGGAAATATTTTAGTCCTATTTTATTTTTACCAAATTAGATTATTTTTGAAATTTCAATTTTATTTACCTAAGACATTTCAACACTCTTCAAAAATTAATTTTTCAGTTATTAGAATGCAATTTGTCTATACAACCAATACCTAATCAACAAAAAAATTACAACTAAACAAATACAATATACAACCAAACCAATAGCTAATCAACAAAAAAATTACAACTGAACAAATACTATAATAACAACACTACAAGGCAGGGACTGGCCACTATGTGGCACTTGTTTTTCTATTGCATTTTAAATAAAACAATTCAAACAAAATATATAAAAAAAAAAAGTTGTGATATAACTAGTATATTTATATTTAAAAAAATATGTTCACATGAGTTAATTTGAAGAGACTATATTACAAGGCTTTTTCATATTCTTCAAACGCCCAAGTATTTCTATTTTTCTATCCATTTGGCTTCCATAAATTTATTTATTTTTTGTTTAAGTGATAAACATTTCAGTCTATAACTGTGCAAGTTTTTCTATTTTTCTATTTTTCTATTTATTGCGTTTTCACAAATTTATAAAAAACTTTTTTAGTGCAGTTGCACTAAAAATAAGTGTGGCAGACCATAACTAAACGAGTTAAAGAGAAATAACTGCAGCAGAAGTAAAGGATCATGGCGGCCGTTGTTTCAAAAATATATGGTATTTTTCCTCTATATACAGTTACCCGTCTACAATTAGCTGCACCATCTCAGTCCCCAATTATATCTTCTCCCGTCTACCACCATCTCAATTCCCAATTTTATCGCCCAAAGAAGATTCAAGAAAGAACAAGAACAAGATCCCTACAAATTTGAAGGATAATTGAGACTCCAATAAGCTTGAATTGAGAGAATATTACAGTAGCCGTAACATGGAAGAACAAGGCACAGGAGGCGACCAGAATGGGAATGGACATCCCCAGCAGCAGAATCAGAATGGGTATTCGCAGCAGAACCAGAATGGGAATGGACATTCGCAGCAGAATCAGAATGGAAATGGGCATCAGCAGCAGGAGCGGAATCAGAATGGGAATGGGCATTCACAGCAGCAACAGCATAATAATGGTGAAAACTATAATAATGTGTCTGCTCCTTTTAATGGTGAAAGCTATAATAATGTGACTCTGCCTTTAAATGGTGAAAGCTATAATAATGTGACTCTGTCTTTAATTGGTGAAAACTATGTTAATGGAGATAACTACAATAATGTGTCTGCGCCTTTTAATGGTGAAAGCTATATTAATGGTGATAACTGTAATAATGGTCTTAGTCATCCACTTCAGCTGCAGAGTTTGCCCTTGTCTTGGCACGCTCCTCTTACTTTTTCCAACTCTGCCCAATTCAGCTGCAGCAGCATAAGCATTTGGCAGAGCAAGAATGTGTAGCAGGACAATGGGCCTTCCACACTGCCTTCAATTTGATACACTTTCCGCTAAATTATTTCAATCTTTTCGTGTTCTGATGAAAGGCTCTTTGCTGTTACATCATTTGTTTTAAGATTGTGCCCTGTTCTGTTTGTAATTTCTTTTTAAATATTTATTATCTTTTAACCGTTTATGTATTTTCTTGAAGTCCCTTTCTTAACAAGAAAATCAAGCCACAGTTTTTCTAATTAACTCAAGCTTTCAGGTCACAACCGGGGGACTTTCCCGGCTTTTGAAGAGACTTAGAACTTAACATTTTAGGATTATAGATTTTTTTTAAAGAGATATGTGTTTTTGAAAGAGACGTTATAAATCTGATTTTTGTAGAGAAGGGGTATGTATGTCTTGTATTTCAAGTACAGTTAAGTGTTTCCTATATACTGTGAGTATGGGGTAATCCCATATATTATAAGTTACCTGTAAAGATTCAAGAAAACCAAATAAATATCCACTAAAATCAGGATAAAGATTTGAACCTAGGTCACACTCTTACTCACACTCTTACTCTTACAATTGTTTATTTTTGTTCTTGCCTTCACCAGGGGTTGAATTTGACGGTCGACCCGCCTGTCAAGCAATTTTTTTGTGACGGTCATCTATTTGAAGTTGCCTTTCAAATATTAAAGCCTGTCTATATATATATATATATATATATATATATATATATATATATATATATATATATAATTACATAGAAATTTTGATAGTTTAGGTGAAATCTTCCCTTTCAAGTGATACAGTCTTGCTATAATTTTACTAAATATGGCCATACGGCCATCAAATTTAGGCCCTGGCCTTCACATTTAAGACTGAACTTTTTTTTCGTGAACATAAATTGTGGGCTTTTGTGGGCATTTCTTTTAATTTCTTTTTCAAGGAACACATATTATACTTCAAATGTATTTTTCTGTAAACATGTATTAAAATATTTTAATCTATTTTTTCTTTTCTTTTTCTGGTTTACTTTTCTTTAGTTCTTTCTATAAGCTTTATTCTAAGCTTTGCTATGTATTTTTTTAGAAATAATTTAAGAGCTTTTAAAAAAAATAAATTTAAATATATTTAATGTGTTAGTATTTTGTTAGCTAGAATTGTAGGGCTGTTTTGGTGTACGAATTATTTTTCTTATTAAATCTTAGGGAGCCTACTGTTTGGTCTTAAACGATTTGTTCCATAAGCGTAGACAATATTCACACAAATTTACCTTACAATTGTTATACTACAATATTTTTTATATGCTGGAGAAGTATTTTTACCAATCTGACCTGTCCACATATCAAATTTTTACTAATCTGACCTGTCTACACATCAAATTTAGGAATATTGTTGACTTTCAGTTTATCTTTTTATAAGTCTGTCTTATGCTTTATATGTATTTTATCTAGATACAAAGATCTAGTGCCTGCTATGAGAGAGTGGATTATGGGCAAACGATTATGAAAAGTCTAGGCATGATGTAATGTGGACAATTATAAGAAGAAACACGATTTTCTTCTTGTACTTGCAATCTATTTGTCAGACAGTAAGCCCCTAACCCTTATGCAAGTTCAAGTTAACAAGAACACAATTTTTACAAATTAGAATGTTGAAGGGAATGATTTGTAGCCATTTGGCTTCAGAGATGGTCAGGAATCGCATCTCCATAGGTAACCATTATCCTTATTTGGCTTCTAGTTCTGAGATTGTTAGTAATCATTTTCGGCTCAATCATGGGAATCTTTAGGCATGTATTGCTAGCTGAGGTTTTGGCCAATTTTAAAAAGAAACAAGATTTTCTCCTTTTACTTGCAATCCATTTGATAGACAGGAAGTCCATCACATTTATGCAAGTTCAAGTTCACAAGAACAGTTTTTACAAAATAAATTGCTGAAGGGAATGATTAATAGCCATTTGGCTTCTTTGATTGTTAGTACTTAGTAATGTGTATGGCTTAGTAGGCAAATTGTTATTGTAGGGCTAACCTATTTTTACATCAATTAATTCTCCTTGCCATCAGAAAATATAAGCACTTACGCAGATAAAACTTATTGTCAACAAAGTTATTAATACTTGAGAAAATTCACTAATTTGTATGCATCTTATCATTAACAGTAATGTGCAAGTACGCCACCTCCGGCGCTGGTAAGGCTGCGACTATCATTACTTTCAGTTTAAACGGAAAAGTTGGAGACTTGGATGATAGAGAGTTATCTGTGAACTGCATTGCGATTGCTCTTCCTGTTGATTACTTTGTCAACCCGACTGTGATACACTATTGTAAAATGGGGGGAGATAGGTCGCACACAGAGCCTGAGACCTGTGAGGAATTTAGAAAGAATGAGACCCTCTAGCACATCTACCAAGAGGTAGGAGTTGCCTTGTACTTGGAATGTTTATAGGGCCATGATGAAAACCTATCTATTCAGTTTCTGCGCTCCTACGAAGGCAGAAAGGTTAAGGTGGGAAATGTGGGTTTTGAGATATTGGAGGAGGTGATCGGATTGGCAATTGGGATGTCTACAGAAGGAATTAAGCACCCCAGGAAGAGCAAGGTGTCTGATCCCGACGGAATGAAGCTGTTTCTCAAAAAAGGAGAGGTTCTGAACAACTTACGAGGGGGTTTCAACAGACAACTCCTACCTCAACCCTGGGATGAGGTATGTTACATGATAATGAAGTACTTTACTTTAGAGGGAAGATTCAGGAGGTTTTTTCATTACCACTTCGCGCTGCTAAATCATTTTAGGCATAGCAAGTTCATTAGCTTCCCTTTCTATCTCCCCTCGTCTTTGGAAACCTCCATTGTTGCTGCTAAAGAACAATATGCCTTGGATCTTAGCAAGCCTGAGATTCTGCTCCATCAGGGGCTTATTATGAGGCTCTACAAATTCCATCTCGCCCTTTGCCTACCTAAAGCCCTCACTCCCGTTAGGATGGACCCGCCTCAATCGCCTAACCCTGCTCAGGGGAAGGATTATCCGGTCATTATTACTGAAATCACCCCTGAATCCTATGCCACCTCCATAAAAATTGGCAAGAAAAAACCCTTTGTGGCCAAAAGCCCAGAACCCACTACTGAAGATCTTACCCCAAGTCTCCTGTGACGACCCCCTCTAAAAGAAAGATCCTTCAAGGGAACCCTTCCCAAATTAAGAAGAAGCGGAGTACCCTGGAAGAAGAGTATGGCACTGACAGTGGGACTAAAGCCTCTAAGGCTACTTTGGTGGTCGAAGAGGTTAGTATTGATGAGCGAAGTGGTGACTCGGACAGTGCTGGCGACGGGGACTACACTTCCACTAACAGCAAAACTCGGATGCCGACGACTAGGAGGTCGTCGAGGCTTGCGGCCAAACCGGCCTCCATCCCCAAGAGGAAGGCTGTCTCGAAGATGGAAGTGGAGGTTGAGGAACTGCAGGAGGAGGATCAGTCTGAGGAAAAGAACAAAGTGGATACTATGGAACCACAGAGAGAAGAAGATTCCGAAGATAAAAACAAAAAGGGTTCTGCTGAGCTGCAAGGTACGAGGCCGGAGGGCAACATCAAGGTGGATACGGTGGTGGAGGAAACGGAATAGTTAGGGGGTGAATTCTCAGTTAACAAGGAGAACAAAATTGAGAAGTTGGAGGCCGAAGATGAGGGTCCCAGCAATTTCCCAGAATTCAATGTGTAGGGTTCAGACTCCGTCAGCTCTGAGAAAAGAAAAAAAGGTACTGGTAAGAAGAAAAAAGGAGGTAAAAAGAGTAAGGACAAGGAAATAGAAACCCTTTCAGCTAGGCTCACTGATCTGGAGCGGAAGTTTAGCACTTTGGCTAAGTTTTCGGCTAAAGTAATGCATAGGTCTACCACTACTTTGGTGGCTCTCCAAAAGGTGGAGCTTACGGGGCAAGAGAATAAGGACAAAAAGATGAAAGAATACGATGTGCTGTAGTTTCTGGTGGATGATTGGGACAAGATGTTCGCTTAGCCTTTGGAGGCTTGGGTCTACTCTGCTGTCGGTCTGCCGTTTCTGTGGTTTCCAATTTCTTTAGTTTTTATGTTATGTTGCCAAAACTCTGATGGTTTGGACTAAACTGTTTTAGTTTTTTGGTGTGTCTTTTTTGGCTGTTTTGTTATGGGATTGGCACCCTTTTATGCCACTTATCTGATAAAAAACAGTAATGTGCAATAGACACTCGATGATTATAAAAAATCACTGATCATGTCCATTATTTTAATAAGAGAACCTGCCAATGCTAGAAAAGTCTTCATCCATGTGATATCTTTATTTCAATTTTATTCATCAGATGTCGTAGTATTGAATATTTACAAATACATTTCAATATTTCCAAATAGTATAGAATATGGCATGGTAACCGTTCAATAAGATATTTTTAATTTATTTACAGTGCTTGGCACATAGTCTAATTATTCAATGTATTTGGTGATGTATGTTTTGGTTCCATTTAATTCGTAATGCTGCTGTACATAATTACTAATGAAGTTCTGTCACAGAGAGCAGGGGAGCAGGATTTCAAGTCATTATCATTGCACCAGGGGAGGTAAGAACTCTGGCTGGTTCGCAATTATTTTTTCGTTGGTCTCTTTTGCTCAGAAAATCAAATTTTGATGTCATGGTTTCATTTCGAGGATGAGCAACCGTTTATGATCAGAGTGTAGATACTTGGAGATTACTATTAGACTCTTTATATTTCTAATACAAGTCTTCTATTGAAAAACCTTCAATTAGGCGATGTTTTCAAAGACTTAGGATCATTCAGAATAGTCTGACATAACTAACAAAAGAGTGCTCGTCGTTTGCCACTTGTCAGCCAGAGAATGGATCCTTAACATATCTAGCCTCTGATGTGTGGACTGGATCCTATGTGGCTTCCCTAAGCTTGCATGGCAATATGCAGCACTTTGGTGACACACTCTGCCTAATGTAGTTCTGTGAGGAGTAACTCTGTCTTAACAAAGGCAAGAGCCTGCTTTAGGTTGTGTGCCTCATATGGCACCAATATCACAACCAATGGACTTTGTGGTAGATTACTTAGGATTCCAAACCTGCAAAAAAACACACAACACACACTCTATATCAAAACACAATGAATGAAATTATTTTGGCTGATGTGCAAGAGAGAGCAACCCCTAGCATGCTCCTGTATCACTTATTCCATATTTAAATCTTATTGATGTTGCCATCTCCTGAATGTGTTTATATATTTCTTGCAGGAATTAAACTATTTTTTATGAACTTATGAGTTTAGATCAGATTTGTTTCTGGCATACGTGTTTGAGGTTTAATTATATAGGTTGTTATAGCTCAAGGATCTTTGTATAATTTAAAAAAAAATAAATTATTGGGTAATAATTTTATAATTTTATGTTTTCAATGGTAATTACATGAGATACTATACCTTCTTACAGGGACTTGACTTGGATTCGGCAGACCAAAAATTTCTGACTTCCAAAATTTGGCAACTAAAAATAACTTAAATTTCTTAAAAAAACACAAATTTTATGCAAAATTGAAATATCCCTCAACAGATATTCTCCTACTCCACTCAGATTTGCAATGGTCAGTTCACAAAATTTACATTCAGTTATCAGATCAGCATAGACACAACCATACACACTGAGATTTCACATAGTCAACTGATAACGATTCTAATCAATTGATCACTCCAGGTTCTTGCTATTACACAGATTTGTATGGCTGATCACTCCAGAAATGTTACCACTACTTGCACATAAAGCACACTACATCGGTGCTTCAGAAGTACAGATATATGTAATTATATTCAAAATCTGAGTGTGCATATATTGACCAGTGTGCAGCGATTGTAACCAGATGATTATAATGATCTAGGAAACCTCAGATAATAGCAGTCTATTGATCAATTAGGATATATAATTCATGCAGAACTAATTCACAGATCTCTGATCATAGCAGTATGAGTTCTTCAGACAAGATATTAAGTCACTAATAAATAGCAGTTTACAGGTGATGACTCTGATTCATACACCTAATGTTAATCTAGCGAACAGCTGTTTTACAATAGTTTCCAGAATATAATAGATGCAAAGATCTTAATTAGCTTCCCACTCAGAAGCAATATCAATTCCTTGGAGATTCATGGGTCTACTCCCAATTCGCTGAAAGTATATTGCTGACTGATGGATAAGGGATTTTCATACACTGCTGGTAAGTGATGCACTACACGATAAGGGATTTTCATACACTGCTGGTAAGTGATAGACTCCCTAAGCTTGTGATTCTCTTGCAATCGTGTGTGATCGCTTTGTTGCAGCAACGTCCACTTGCGGCTTGAAACTTGATCTAGTTGAAATCTTCAATAGTTATCGCCACCTGTAAAGAGTAGATCACTGATTTAATACTCGCCAACTCCTACATGAATGGTTTCACAACGAACACAATTACACTACCTAGCCTATTAAGAATAATTGGCTTACTTGTAAAGTATCTGCAGTACAATCTAACCCTTTTTTACAAGCATAACTATAACTAAGAATCACTTTGTTCTGACCATCAGATCCAAATCTCACTGTTTTTCCATGATATCGCATTACTCTCTTTTTAGATGAAGCACCTTGATATCTACAGACAAGTGATATAGAAATGAAGTGTTCAGCCTTGGCAATTCAATAAGTCATTCATTATGCATGGATAAAAAAACCTGGGTTAGTAAATAAGTACAAACAAATTTGGCAGTTATACTTTAATTTTGGTCCTTTTGGGGTGGTTTTTGGGGGGTCAAAATTTGGCAAGCTGAGTTTGACACCCTTACATCACGATTTACATGGTCTAAGCTTTCAGATTTCAATCATTGTTGAAGTAGTTACACCCTCTGCAAGTTGACCTAATCTTTTGGTATTTTTGCCTGAAATTTTTCCCAAAATTGCCACTCAAATAAGTTGCCTCTCCTTGAGAAGGGATGACTTCCTTTGCATCAATTTCATAGACCAAAGCTGGAAGTTTCCTCTATCTAATTCTTCCCGAACCATTTTGCCTAGCAGATGAGTTGATCCTCTTTAACAACCTGATAGCATGGTATTATTTGATTTCAGGGCTCCTAGTCTATTGCCCACCATTTGACTTGTCTAGTCAAGGTTTGACTCTGGAAATTGTAATTATTTTGCTGCATTTGATGTGTCCAATAATGGTGGGAAGTATGATAGAAGAAGCTCCACAATGAAGATGGGGTGCAATCTTATTTATGGTGGAAGGTTGAGCTTGAAATGTTATCTTGCACTTGCTTAGTGGTGTAAGGCACATATTTGAGTAGTTTGGATGTATTGGTTGCCCCTTTAGTATCTCCTTTTGGAATGTAGCCACACCATTTTGCCGATTTGATACTGAGGAAGGACCTTGTGCTGGACCTGGCAGTGCTCACACTTGGCACTACTATTCTTTAGATTATTGTATGTGGAATCCATCAATTTTAAGTAGAAGCCAAAGGCAAGGCTAACATCAGTTGTGGCCAATTGCTGGAATCCAAGACAATCTGAGAGGGTGCATCCAATTGAGTTTTGAAGGTCTTGGTTGTAGCTATGTTCAATGTATGGAAGACTCTTGTCCCATATATGTGGGTTTTTGAAGTTGTGCATCCCAAGGAGGTATACAATCATGTGGCCGGCCACCTTTGTTTGTCCATTTGTTTAATATGAGGCAGTTGACTTGGATAGTTTGATATTCATCATGGACCAGAGAGTGAACTAGAAGATACTCAAAAAAGCTATTGTATCTTATTGACACAATGGTCTTTTAGCAACTTGAAGTGAACCCACATGTTACTGGAGATGATCTTAGCAGTGGATTCTAAAAATGTTTTTCTTACAGGGTGTTAGAATTACCATCTTGGAGAACCTGCCAACCACTACATAGACAGAATTATAATTTCAATTTGTAACTATCTTTCTTGTAGTAAGTCCTGAAATGAAAACCTTTGAAACTGAATCTCAAGGTTTGGTAGGTGTAGGTACTGGAGTTCATGAATTGATTTACTTGCTGATGTTCTTCCACATCTTAGACCAATAGAAATAACTTTGCCATAGTTTTCTCCATGTCAAAATGAAATTCAGAAACCACTTTTCCTGCAACCAATTCCTGATGATCAAATTAACTAGAGAAACTATCAAGTACATTTTTAGGATATTTAATGCTCTGGCAAGGATTGGTAGTTAAATAAAATCCTTTAGGAAGTTAGTGTAATTGTTTTCTTATTCTAGATTTGGGGTAGAGAGGAACCTATTGATTGTGCTCTTGAAAGATGCCCTTTTGGGTTTGATTTCAAGCTAAACATAGTTATTTATTTAATGTACCATATTTTGGAATGGATCTATTCTTGGTAACACATGAATGATTAGGGAAAGTTATACACTTTTATGGCACACAATTTGATTGATCGACATTAGAAAAATGTGGAAGTCAAGATGCAAGGGTACTTTTGGTACTTTTTATGGAAACCCTACACTTCTAAACCTAGGGGAGTTAGAGAATTTTTAGAGAGGAATTGGCTTTCCTTGTTAAAATTAAAAGCAAATACTTTTGCAAAGATTTGAAGGCATTGCCTCTTGGGCATAGGCTCAATTGTTAGCTTTTTTGGACTATGTAGGGAGAGCCTTCTCTTATACTTTTGTTAGTTTGATGTAATTATTTGTTTCATGAAGTATTATAAGTGTAATGAAAATAAATGTTTTCATTACAATTTACCTAGAGCAAATAATTAAACCCTAGTAGTTTAGAATTAGGACTGATAATTGATACTACAATAAATAATATAATTAATGTGGGAAATAAATAAATAAATACAAGATACTTAGCTCTCAATCTATTGAAGAAATGATTGTCATAGATGTCTCAAACTAATTTTCCACTATACCAAGAAATTTGCATTGTTAAACAACATCCTTGGGATAATAAAATTCTTTGTTGAGTTTTAAGTTCAATGCCACGCCTACAGATCTAATCTTTGCATGTGCAAAAGTGAACTTTGTGCCTGTGGAAGTGAACTTGATATGCGGATTTGAAGTTTTCATGTGGAAATGATCTTAACAAATTCTAACAACTGGAAAGGTTTTGCCTTGATTTGATATATCCATGTTTGGGAAAATGGTGTCGAGAGAAATCTTTTGGAAATTTGCTAGACAAGGATTTTTTCACCTTTGGTCAAGCAATCATGCAATACAACACCGATGAACAATGATTGAAGACAATAGGTTTAGTCATGCATGTTGATGTCATAAGATTATGCTTTTGATGCCCATAAATGCATACATGTGCTATGTTCTCCTAGATCCTAAATAATTCAAATGCATTAGAGTTAGTCCTTAAAAACAACACCATAGCGTGCAATTTGAAATAACTGATGCTTTAGTTGGCTCATAACAGCTAGTGAGGGAGGGAAACATGGGCTGAATTTAAGGAATTTGAATTTGAATGTTTAAGGTTCAGATCCACGTGCATAATTGACAACTACAAGTCAATTCCACATCCACGAATTTGAACTAGGGTGATGAATGGTTAGATGTAGATTCAAATTTGGATCTTGGGGATGTGTGATGATGGGGGACAGGATAGGATAAGGTTATTTGCCAACTTCCACATGAGAATATGCCAACTTGCACACTAGTCAATGCATAAAAGATAATCTAGTCGTCATGGGTCCAAAACATAACAGAGAATTGCATGGGTATGCAATTTTGGCCATTACGATAAGGTCCTTTCTTTAATTAAAAAAAGAAGTAAGTCATAAATGTTAGAACGGATGGTGCATAGAATAAATATAAATGCAAGTGGAAAATTGCTATAAGAAGAAATCTCAAACAACATATTACAAATTGTACAATTTGTAGGAGAGGAGACAATGCTCAAAACCCTAAGTAGAGAGACATCTTGTTCCTACCTAGTTATTGAATCCTAGTTTGCATAAGCTTTGTGTTTGCTTTCATCCACAAATTTGTAAATATTCACTAACCTGGTTTCTTGGATCAGTTTCTGTAAGAGTTTATTCTACACAATACTTTATAATGTAAATGGAAATTTAAAATTGCTCAGGGCTGATGGCATCATCAAGTTTGTCTTGTCTTGTGATAGAGTATTGTCTTGATCAGATTGTATTGATTCGGGGCCAAGTTGATAAAAATCATGACTCACTGGTCAGACATTAGCAATAGATTAAATTCTTGGTTGGCTCACTTGTTATTCTTATTGCACTCTATTATTTTGCAGGATGTGTACGAGAGAATTATGGAGTTTTGTCAACGGACTCCCTTAACTGTTTGGATAATCTCTGCAAATGGAACTATTTCTGATGTGTATTTTCACGATATTTTGTCTGGAAACATTGTAAAACATGAGGTAAGGTTTTGAAGTTTTCTCACATTTTTTCAATTATATTATGGATGAGCGCAACTATATATATATATATATACACTGATGAAACAGTGCCATTTATATTAACCATATAAAGTTTTAAAAATTACACCATATTCACAGGAAAAAGTGGGTGGAAAATGTCACGCTGCAAATCTCTGCAAGGCAAAGCCTTAACCAAATATCCAAAGAGAAACATAACAAAGCTGCTTAGGATTTTGCTGTTTCGAATCGAAATATAAATAGTAACAGAAGCAGAAGTATTATTAATTTGCACTATTTGTCAAAGGTTGTAAACAAGTTTTCTTATTACATCCATGGCATGCCAATAGGTTCAACCTAATACTCCGAGTGACTCAAACACTAAGAAACCAATCAGAAAAACAACAGAGGTCTGAGGAGATAGAATGGTAGAATGTCCTCATTATTGATTGGAACTTTTTGGCCTCCTTTTTCTGGTCACACATGACAAACCCAGTAAATACATTGATCTTCAGGAAGATTAGGGTCTTTATTTATCTTCAATTGCTGTGAGAAAAATATACATTGACCCAAGAAAGTTGGATCAATGGTGGAGTTGATCTAGCTTAGAAGTGATAATAAGTTCACTGTCCATGCGGTGATTGATGCTACAATTTTAAATAAGCATAGATGAGGACATCGAGATGATTAGATGAGGTGAGTTGTAAATTGGTTTTGTATTTTCAATTTGTATGGCATAATTAATATCCCACTTTTATATGTATGAAGTTTCAAAGAAAAATTCAATAGCCAGATGATACTTGATGTTGAGATACCAGGGTGGAATGCAGGTGCTCCATAGAGGAATGAACGAAAAGGGATAAATAATCCATTTAGCTAGTGTATTTTCCATGTGGCAAAGCTTGTAAAACGTAATCTCCACATGAAATATGATTGACACAAGCAAGGGTGAGTCCAAATTCATGTGAAATCATTGCATATGGGAGTGTTGTTTTGGACCAAATGCTTATATTCTAGAGGATACAAACAAATGTCCACTTAATATCAGCCTGACTAGGGTTCTGCAAACCTTGCAAATAGTAGCAAGAGTTTGTTTAATGTAGAAGGTTATGGTCTTGATCTGATATATCTTGAAATTGGATCTCAAAACCCTGGGCTCATGAGCATTAAAATGTTGCATGCACCTCAGTCATGCGTCTAAAGCTAGTTTTGTTTTGACCAAGTTGAAAATCAGATACAGAAAGTGGCAAAGATGTATTAATAATCCTCTTGAACTGTTGGGTAATGGCCATCACCAAACTAGCATTCGCAGCAACCATTTGACATTCACCATCAACATCATGTTTAGAAGCAGGTTCATCAATTCATGGCTACAACCAACTTGGTATATCCTTCAAACTAATAGAAATAAGATTAAGAAGTCAATAAAACTAGTAATAGTTGCAGAGGTCTGTAAGTAAAGACATGTTACAACTACTTCAATCTAGGTGAACAATATAAACTAGTACATTTAAAGGTCTCAAAAACATGGAGGAGAAAAGGGATCTGTAATTTAAAGGTTTTCTGTATTCTGACTGCTGTTGTTTAGGGTTTCATGTGCATGTTTTTGCATGTAGGGTTTTTTGTATTGAAATACGAAATATAAAGCATATAAACAAAACCCAAAAAAATTAAAGCATATATCAACAAAGTATTGAAGACCCAGATTGTATTATAGCAAAATATGAATTACAATGACATACCTAGGTGAAAATCTTCAACTTCGTACATTTGCTATCCATTGCAAATCACGGGAGTTATGTGCAAAGATTTATATATCGTCTAAAGCATAGTTTGAAGACTTAGTGAGTACTTGGCTGACTCTTGAGGTTTGTAAGTCAAGACATTTTACAACTACGTCAATCTAGATGAAAAATCTAAACCAGTAAATTTAAAGGTCTCTAAAACATGGAGGAGAAAAGGGATCTGTAATTTAAAGGTTTTCTGTATTCTAACTGCTGTTGTTTAGGGTTTCATGTGCATGTTTTTGCATGTAGGGTTTTTTGCATTGAAATACGAAATATAAAGCATATAAACAAAACCCAAAAAAATTAAAGCATATATCAACAAAGTATTGAAGACCCAGATTGTATTATAGCAAAATATGAATTACAATGACATACCTAGGTGAAAATCTTCAACTTCGTACATCTGTTATCCATTGCAAATCACGTATAAGGAACCTTGGAGTGCTCTTGTTTGATCACATAGTTCAGCATTCAAGAGGCTTTGTTCAAGAGAGGATAGAGCACCTGGTGTTTTATTCTATTGTTGTTGTCACAACAACATCATCAACAGCTTCCTGTCCTCCTTGTCCCTCCTGTACTGGAAACCCTTAGTCTGAAATTTATTCCTCCATACAGAGGACTCCATGTCACGGGCCTTTTTCATGGCCTCCTGAAGTGACGATGGGTCTAATCCCTTAACCCAACCATGTAAAGGATCTGACAGTCCATCTATAAATAGCATGACCAACCTATGCTTTGAAATATCTGAGACCATAACAGATAGGTCTTGAAACTCTGAGATGTAAGAATCCACTGAGCCCACCTGTCCGAGTTGTGCCAACTCCTTAAACTGCATCTCTAGATCCTTCTTGTCAAATTTATCTATCAGTCTGGCAGTGAACTCGACATAAGAAGTGATCTGGTTGTGGCCCAAGGTTACCTTACCATTACTCCATTTATGAGCGCTGCCCTCCAAATGTAATGCTACATATGTGATAGCATCAGCTTCGGGCATGGGGCTGATCTGTAAATAGCTGTCTAACTTCTGGATCCACGCTCTAGCAGTGGTTTTTCCAGAACCATCAAAGTAGGGCAAAGTCATTTTGCTGACTTTCTTCTGGAGCTCCTGATTCTGCTGTCTGTTTCCCTTGCGGGGTCTATGTCTCATCTTGAGATCAGAGTACTCTCCAAAAGTCATCTCAACTCTAAATTCTTCACTGGATGCCCGCTAATCTCTTAGAATCTCATCCTAAAACTCAATCTATGTAGCCTCTTGTTCAAGAACATTGATCCTGGGTGCAAATACAGATATGCTAGGCCTATCACCTGCTGTCAACTGAGAATCTCTCCTGTTAGTAACCGACGCTTCACCCTCATCATCTCTATCTCTGTGCATGTCCCCATTGTGCCTATCACCATTGTGTCAGTCACCATTGTGCCTATCACCTCCATTATTCTTGTTCCTTCCATTATTGTTATTGTCCCTGTTGTTCTTGGCATCACGAGGTATCAACTGGGTAAGAATCTAAGCCAATTCTGTTTGTGAATCTCTCATTGTCCTCTTTATAGCTAGCTGTCCTCTAGCCAACGAGTTCAGAATATCTCACAAACTAGGTTCTTCATTCTCTCTGTCACCCATCTCCTCAATTGACACCTCAATCTCACCTGAAAAGGGATCTATCTATGGTACTTTAGTTTCTGGTTCTATCTCCGGTACCTGGAGTTCTGGTTGTGACCTATTTCTTCTTAGGTTATAATGGTGGGTAAAAGGCCGCATAGGCTGCATGTCTCAATTCATCTTTTGCATGTCATGTCTAATCTCACAGGATGGCAGGATACACTGCCCTGATACCACTGTAACTTACATTGTCTCGGCTAGGTTTTCTGTATCAATTTTTTTTGTGTTTTCTGACTGTTGTTGTTTAGGGTTTCATGTGCATGTTTTTGCATGTAGGGTTTTTTGCATTGGAATATAGAATATAAAGCATGTAAACAAAACCTAGAAAAACTAAAGCATATATCAACAAAGTATTGAAGACCCAGATTGTATTATAGCAAAATATGAATTACAATGACATACCCAGGTGAAAATCTTTAACTTCGTACATGTGTTGATGGAGGACCAGCAATACAAGCCAAGGAAATATGCTCCAAACTCCTAGAAAAGAAGAAGTATTGTTTTACAAATATAAGCAGCTTAATACTAGACCCTAGGCGTCCAAATTGCTGAGTAAATGAGACCCAAAGAAGAGTCTTTGCTGATCTTGAAACCCCATGACCTGTACCAGCGTGTACGACCCTTCTGTAGCTAGCAATCAGTCATAAACTCATTCTAGAAACCCTCTTTAATCTCTGTTTTGCATCAGCTAACTTTGCAAATGCTAGGCGATTCAACTAGGAGGAATAACACACTGAAAATTGCCCTCAAAATGCCACAATCACCTCCACAACAGTATGGCCTGTTGTAGCAACTGTACGGCCTGCTCAGGGATGTCTATAGCAGCACAAAACTCATCCAAAATGTATAAATCTGGCCATCAAATCACTATTTTCAGCTGCACATTCAAACTTTGTCAAATATGATCATTACCGACTCAAATCTTCATCAAAATGAATTAACTGAATTCCCAAATGAAGCTCTTGAAGTGAAATCTCCAATATTCCTTCCTAATGTGGTCTTTCACACACGAAGAAGGTCCTTGCAGAGGTTTTCGCCTCAACAAGTCAATATCAAACCCTCAAAGCTCCAAGAATGCATGACAAAGCAATTTTCATAAAGTGAATAATAATCCAAGCATACCAAAAATGAACTCACTTTGCCTTTTTATTCCTCTTCTTCCCAACGCCCAAGAAATGCAATATTTTATTATTTTAAGACGTTACTTTATGCCCCCCTCAAACACCATGGGCGCCCATCTCCTAGAGACATGACTTTTAAGTTATAACTTAAATTAATAAAGTGAAACACTTTATAACTTAAAGTCCCATTACCTTTTCAAATATTAAAGTTAAATATTTAATTTGACTTATATATCGATTAATAATGTCTCGGGCCTTCCGGAACCATGAACCTCATGCTAGGACCCCTGAATTTTCTCTGCTATAAATAGTAAGTCACTCCGACTCGACCTACTATAAATAGTAAATCTCCAATTAGACCCCCTAACTACTGTCATTAGCCTACGGGAGTCTGGTAATAGGCTAATCTCCATCATCTATCTGATTGGGCTAAATGGGGGACATTACAGTCCACCCTCCCCAAGATTGCTTGTCCTCAAGCAAACTCAGTTTAGGGTGCTGTAGTATCTGCTTACTCTCCCATGTCCCATCCTCTATTGGCAAATTCTTCCATTTCACTAAGTACTCCCTGATGATCTGTTTCCTTAGGTTCCTCTCCCGTGTCTATGATGGCTTTTGGAACCAAAATTAACTTCCCTTCCTCATCCAAAGGTGGAAGCTCACCTGAAGGAATCACATTTTGGCCAAGTGCTTTCTTGAGCATGGAGACATGAAATACATTATGCACTCTGCTATTTGCTGGTAGCTTAAGCTCATAAGCCACCTCCCCCACTCTTCTAGCCACTTTGAACGAACCATAGAACTTGGGTTTTAATTTCTCTACTCCACTCATTTTTAGAGTGGACTGCCTGTAGGGTTGGAGCCTCAAGTACACCATGTCTCCAACCTCAAAGCTTCTCTCTACTTGGTGTTGATCAGCATAGAGCTTCTGCTGATTCTGTGTCTGCTATATATTCTCCTTGAGTTCTTTCATTATATCTTGGCTCTCCTACAATAGATCTTTTGCCTTCGGCACTCGACTATCACCAAGTAGTAAATCTGTAAAGCATGGGGCATCATATCCATACAAAGCCCTGAATGGAGTCATCCTGATCGACATGTGATAGGTTGTATTGTAACAATACTCCCCCAAGTGCAACCATCTGGTCTATGCCTTCTGCTGCCCCGAAACATAATTTTGAAGATACCCTTCCACCCATTTGTTCACTATCTTTGTTTGGCCATCAGTCTATGGGTGGTAACTAGTGCTGGGAGTTAGCTTAATGCCACACAACCCGAACAACTCCTGCCAGAACAAACTCAAGAACTTGCTGTCCCTGTCACTCACTATCCCCTTGGGTATCCCGTGAAGTCTGAATATCTCCCGAAAGAATAAATTAGCCACCTGTACAGCTATGTATGTCGCTAAAATGGCGAAGGAGTGTGCAAATTTGGTCAATCTATCGACCACCACATATATGCAATCCTTCCCCTGCACCTTAGGCAGCCCTGTGATAAAATCCATGGAGATGTATTCCCATTTTTGACTGGGAATAGACAGTGGCTGTAACAAACTTGCCAGATAAGTATGTTCATTCTTGTTTTGTTGACACATGGGACATTCACGAACATACTTGAGGGCTTCATTCTTAAGTCCTTTCCATGTGAATCTCTCCCGAATCTGCCTGTATGTTTTGAAAAACCCGGGATGGCCAGCCATGGGTACATCATGGAAAGTCCTCAGAACCTTATTCTTAAACTGGAAGTTAGGCACTAAAAATATTCTGTCCTTATATATAATCAAATAATTCACCATAGTGTACCTGTCATCCTTTATAGTGCCCTCAATGACTCCTGCTGCTCAAGTCCTTAGCATATTTTGCTGAAATTGTCTCCCTCCAATTAGCAGATATCTCCCCAAACAAACACAAGTGGGGTCGTCTAGATAGTGCATCTGCAACCACATTTTTCTTACCCTTGACATATTCAATGTCAAAATCATAGGCCTGGAGCCTACTAACCCACTTCTATTGTCTGTTGTTCAAGTCCTTTTGGTTCATGAAGTATTTGATGCTATTATGATTTGTTTTTATTATAAACTTCCCTCCAACCAGATATGGCTTGAACTTGGCCAATGCATGCATAATGGCCAACATTTCTCGGTCATACACTGAGTAGCTCTTCTCCACACCCCTAAGCTTTCTACTCTCAAATGCAATAGGGTGTTTCTCGTGCATTAAAATTGCCCCTATCCCCTCTCCTGAAGCATCATACCCCAACTCAAAAGGCTTGGAGAAGTCGGGGATTGCCAACACTGGTCAAGTAGACATCAAGTGCTTGAAATGGTCAAAGCATTGTTGAGTTGTGTCGGTCCACACAAAGGCTCCCTTCTAAGTCAAATCTGTCAATGGTGTAGCTGTTTGTGAGAAGCCTTTCACAAACTTCCTGTAGAAACCACACAACCCGAAGAACCCCTTAAGCTGAGTAAGGTTTGTTGGTGGAGACCAATCAACTATTGCTTTAATTTTTTCTGGATCAACTCTGACACCATTTGCACTAATGAAGTGACCCAGATATAGAAGCTTTGTCATGCCAAAGTCACACTTGGACTATTTGGCATAGAGGGACTCACTCTCAAGGATGCTCAGAACCTCCTCCAAATGTCTCATGTGTTCCTCCCAACTCCTGCTGAAGATCAATATGTCATCAAAGAAGATCAATACAAACTTCCTCAGCTGTTGTCTAAAAATCTGATTCATGCAACTTTGGAAGGTAACAGGGGCATTAGTCAATCCAAACGACATCACTAAGAACTTGAAGTGGCCGTAGTGACATCTGAAGGCTGTTTTTTCTGTCTTCTTCCCTCATCCGTATCTGATGGCATCCTGACCGTAGATCTATCTTGGAGAAATAACAAACCCTGTGTAGTTCATCTATCAACTCATCTATGCGGGGAATTGGATACTTGTTCTTTATTGTCTTTTTATTTAAGGCCCTATAATCGATACACATCTTGATGGTCCCGTCTGTCTTCTTGACCAACACATCTGCTGAAGCAAAGGGACTCTTGCTGGGTCAGATGTGTCCCATCTCTAAGAGTTCCTTAATTGTTTTCTCTATCTCATCCTTGAGCCTCTTAGGATGACGATAGGGTGTGATCATTGGGCTTAGTCTTGTCCTCGAGCTTGATGACATGCTCAATACCTCTATCAGGTGGCACTCCTGGAGGTATGCTACCAAACACTTTGCTATGCTTGGTCAATAGCTTCTGTATGTTAGGATGATAGTTGTTTTTTGGCTGCTGTGGAGACTGGCATAATAAGGCACTCTGTTGCCCACTCTACTTGGTCATGACGTAGCATTCTCTCCATCCTCTTAAGAGAGACTACTCATGGTCCACCATCTGATAGTCCCCTGAGAACTATTTTCTTTCCATTGGACTCAAACTTCATTTCCATCTTATTCAAATTCATAATGAACTCACCAAGTTGCATCATCCAATGCATGCCTAGCACCACATCTGTGTCTCCTATCCCAACAACATAGAAATCATCTACAAGCTCATACTCTCTCATCTGAATGCTCAAACCAGAAATCTTTCTGTTGCATGTGAGTTTGAAGCCATTAGCTACCATTACCTTGAAACCTTCAAACTCCTCCACCTTAAGTCCCCATCGAGCCACCAACCCCTCATCAATGAAATTGTGTGTAGCACCTGTGTCTATTAGGGTGATGATGCATTGACCTCTAAGGACTCCTCTCACTCTAAAGGAACCAACTTTTTGGAAACTAGAAAGTTGTGCCAATGTTCCATCACTGTCACTGCTATGCTGTGAGGCATTCTCATCTCCACTATCCTCCTTATCTGATGGCTGATCTGATGCCTCTGATTGTGACTCCTCTGCTGAATAGTACTCAATCAACTTTGCTTTTGGATTATTAGGACATCTATATGAAGGGTCCCATGGTTCTTTACAGTGAAAGCAAAGTTTTTTCTTCCTATACTCATTCAACTGGTCATCAGTTAACCAATTTGATTTTTCTTTTGGCTGGCTAGTGTCCTGAAAGGGCTTCTGTTGTGACCTAATCACACATCACCCCATTGCAAATGGAGACCCCTTTTTTTTCGTAATTTTGAGCTTGTAGGGTCTTTTAGGAAGTGTCATTAGATCAACTCTCCTTCACAAAATTGGACAGTGTTTCTCTTGGACAACATGAAATGTATCAAGTGATTCAATCAGGGAGCAAGTGAAGGCAAAGCATGTCCTGAATGCCAGAAATTGACTAAGTCTGATGTCCTGAAGTCTGATGTTCTGAGATCCTAAAAACTGACTAAGTTTGAAATTTGGTGGATCCTCAAAAATCTAGAATCTGCATGTTAAATCTCATGGATCCGAGACCTATCTCAAACATCCTGGAAGTATATTTCAAAATATTTAAAGTATAGGAAATTCAATATCTGAGCATATACTTCAAAATCGGGTGAAAAAAATTGAAGTCTTGGACCTTGAGCGGAAATTCCCTTCACAGAGGGAGAATGCGCCTAAGATGAGCGGAAAATTCTCACTCATGAGGAGAATGTGCCCTTATGAAGGTCCTAATTATGCTCCTTAGTTGAATCCAGGAAAATCCATTTGAATATCCTTTGAAAATTCTCGCCAAGGAATAAAGAAAGTTGAAAAATCCACATCAAGGAAGAGCGCAAATTCCATGCTAATGAGGAGAATGCGCCTAGAGTGGAAAATTCCGCCCACCAGTGGAAAATGCGCCAAAATGAAATTTTATCCTTGAGCTTGTGAAAGTAAAAATTCAACTCCAAAATATTAAAATTATCTTTGAAACCCACTGGAAAATCATTGAAAATCATCAAAGGTGGAATAAAAGTTTGAGAGATAATGAAAAGGCAAAAGTCACAAATTCCTCCTACATGAGGAATATCCGCCCAACATGAAGGAAATTCCCTGAAAATTTCTCTCACCTAAGGAATTTGCGCTCAACAAGGGTTTGTGATTTTGGCCAAGATAAGAAATGAAAATCATGTAAAATCTTGAAAACTTGCCAAGGAGGAGTGGAAATTTGAGAAATGAAATGAACAATGCCAAAGTCAAAAAGTGGAAAATCCTTGCTTAGAGGGAGAATGCGCCCATGAATTGGAGGAAATTCCTTTCAGTTAAAGAAAATGCGCTCTTGAAAGAATTCCCTTAACAGGAGGAAAATGCGCCAATTGAAGGTTTGTGATTTTGGACAAAAAATGAATAAACTCCATCTCCTTGCTTGAAATTCATAAAAATTCCTTGAAAATTTCATGCCAACAGAGGAAGAGAAGTTTGAAAGTGAAGAAAATCCTAAGTAAAAGTCGCAAATTCCTTTCATAGGAGGAATTTGCGCCAAAATAGAGGAAATTCCAAGGACCAATGGAGAATGCGCCTAAATTGAAATCCCAAATTTTACCTTACAAAAACCAAGTGCAGTGAAAGTCACCAAAATGCACTCTAAAAGTGAAGTTTGAAGGTAAAGAAAAAATGCTAAGTGAAAATAGCGCAAATTCCATGAACAGAGGGAATTTGCGCCACCCTTTGCATTCACCCTGGAAAATCACAAATTCCATGTACCTAAGGAATTTGCGCCCTAGATGTTATTTGCCTGGACACTCCTGATTCCTCCTGTGCATTCAGAAGCTTGCAAAATGAATAGTTGATTGTGTGCAAAATAAACACTTGATGGATTAAATCCTTTGAATTTATGAATGAAATTGATAGATAATGCAAGATTATTCATGTCCCATCTCAATATTGTATTACATTGAAGGTGTTTTGAGCAGTGACTATTCGATGTTTCCTTGGTTTCACATATATCGAAGGAAGGCACATCTATCCAAGACAAGAAAGTCATATCAAGCATCGAGATCATCCATGGAAGAAGGCTAGCAACAAGGAGATACATTCCAAAGTCCAACATCAAAGAGAGACTTCATCACTAGGAGAAGGACAATGCGAGGAAATCCAGCATCAAGTTTCACGCACTTGAAGAAGATCAAGGGCAAGCATCATGAAGTCTACTCCAGGAACACACGCCCAAGTCATCTCCTCTACTTCAACAATCCAGAGTCAGAATCTTGCACAAGAACAAGAATTTCATAAAAATGAGAATGAGCATGTACGTCAAGAAATCCATAAACTATGCTAAGGCATGAAAGATAACATGAAGAAATCCAAAATTCCCAAATTACAAGTTCGAGAGATGCTAAATTCCAAAGGTGAAAATCCAAGTCCGAAGACTATTCCAGGGAAGATGATACAATTTGGGAAAATATTCCAAACAGTGTGAACACAAAGAAGATCGAACCAATTTGCAAGATGTTGAGGTGGCATGTGCATGTCACCAATCCAATCACAGCCGGCCACGTCATTCGTCCAAGACAGACAAGAAGCCAAAGAGGGCGCCCATGTGGAAGATGCTTCAAAGATTCCACTCCAAGATTATCACATTGGGAAATGAGCCTTCATTGCCTATGAGTTTTTATGTACACAAGTTGTGTCAACTTTTACTTTTGCTAAAAATAGCAAGTTGTTGTACTTGTAACTAATTGTTGATGTGGCAAGATCTCAGCCATCGATTTGCAAATCAATCATGGCCGTTCATGTAATTTTTGGAGTCTATGAAAGGCTCATTTCTCTCATTTGTAAGACATTAGAAGTAGAGTTGCTGTAGGAGAGTAGGATAGCAAGTAGAGTAGAGGAAGCTCTTCGAAGTCATTGAAGAGATATTGTTAAATTGTTGTAAAAATACTTCCTGGATCAATACAGGCTCATTGTTGATTTTTCATGGTGATTTTGTGTGATTATGGAATGCTCACATGGTTTCAAATTCTCGCAGATGATTGAGAAATGTTTCCAAGTAGCTTAGATAGTAGGTTAGAAGTGCATTGATGTAATGAGTTTATGTTAAGATATTTGATGAATTCCTTTTTGGTTCATACTTTTCATGGATTGTCGAAGGCAACTCACCTTGTAAAGTTAGCCTGAACCTTCATATGCTTTAGTTCGATTGTGAAGATTGTTCAAGCTACGCCAGCTGTGGGTGTTTGGATGTGTATTTTACAATATGAAAATCATTGGGTTACCTTAGGAGATTGCACCTATTTCGTGTAATTGTTGGTTCTCATGGTGAAGCAGAGTTTGGTTTCGTGAGGAATTTGTCTATCCTAGCATATTTCATTATTTCATTGACCTTAGAATAGATTCTCTAAACCCTTATCTTTTGCATTTTCTTTAAGTTTGATTGAAGAAGTTCCATTCATTCACATCTAAGGAGTAAGGAATTTCATCCATGTTCATGAAGGAGGAATTTAGCGAAAGTCCCTTTGTGATTACCAGCAAGATCACATCAAATCACTGAGGCTATCCGTTGCAAATCACGTATAAGGAACCTTGGAGCGCTCTTGTTTGATCACATAGTTCAGCATTCAAGAGGCTTTGTTCAAGAGAGGATAGAGCACTTGGTGTTTTATTCTATTGTTGTTGTCACAAAAACATCAACAGCTTCCTGTCCTCCTTGTCCCTCTTGTACTGGAAACCCTTAGTTTGAAATTTATTCCTTCATACAGAGGACTCCATGTCACGGGCCTTTTTCATGGCCTCCTGAAGTGATGATGGGTCTAATCCCTTAACCCAACCACGTAAAGGATTTGACAGTCCATCTATAAATAGCATGACCAACCTGTGCTTTGAAATATTTGAGACCATAACAGATAGGTCCTGAAACTTTGAGATGTAAGAATCCACTGAGCCCACCTGTCCGAGTTGTGCCAACTCCTTAAACTGCATCTTTGGATCCTTCTTGTCAAATTTATCTATCAGTCTGGCAGTGAACTCGACATAAGAAGTGATTTGGTTGTGGCCCAAGGTTACCTTACCATTACTCCACCATTTATGTGCGCTGCCCTCCAAATGTAATGTTGCATATGTGATAGCATCATCTTCAGGTATGGGGTTGATCTGTAAATACTAAATAGCTTTCTAACTTTTGGACCCACGCTCTAGCAGTGGTTTTTCCAGAACCATCAAAGTAGGGCAAAGTCATTTTGCTGACTTTCTTCTGGAGCCCCTGATTCTACTGTTTGTTTCCCCTACGGGGTCTATGTTTCATCCTGAGATCAGAGTACTCTCCAAAAGTCATCTCAACTCTAAATTCTTCACTGGATGCCCGCCAATCTCTCAGAATCTCATTCTGAAACTCAATCTGTGTAGCCTCTTGTTTAGGAACATTGATCCTGGGTGCAAATACAGATATGCCAGGCCTATCACCTGCTGTCAACTGGGAAGCTCTCCTGTTAGTAATTGACGCTTCACCCTCATCATCTCTATCTTTGTGCATGTCCCCTTTGTGCCTATCACCATTGTGTCTATCACCATTGTGCCTATCACCTCCATTATTCCTGTTCCTTCCATTATTGTTATTGTCCCTGTTGTTCCTGGCATCACGAGGTTCAACTGGGTAAGAATCTAAGCGAATTCTGTTTTTGAATCTCACATTGTCCTTTTTATAGCCAGCTGTCCCCTAGCCAATGAGTTCAAAATATCTCGCAAACTAGGTTCTTCATTCTCTCTGTCACCCATCTCCTCAACCGACACCTCAATCTCACTTAAAAAGGGATCTATCTGTGGTACTTCGGTTTCTGGTTCTATTTCTGCTACCTGGAGTTCTGGTTGTGACCTATTTCTTCTTAGGTTATAATGGTGAGTAAAAGGCTGCATAGGCTGCATGTCTCAATTCATCTTTTGCATGTCATGTCTAACCTCACAGGATAGCAAGATACACTGCTTTGATACCACTGTAACATACACTGTCTCGGCTAGGTTTTCTGTATCAATTTTTTTTTTGTGTTTTCTAACTGCTGTTGTTTAGGGTTTCATGTGCATGTTTTTGCATGTAGGTTTTTTTGCATTGGAATATAGAATATAAAGCATATAAACAAAACCTAAAAAAACTAAAGCATATATCAACAAAATATTGAAGACCCAGATTGTATCTTAGCAAAATATGAATTACAATGACATATCCAGGTGAAAATCTTTAACTTCGTACATGTGCTGACGGAGGACCAGCAATACAAGCCAAGGAAATATGCTCCAAACTCCTAGAAAAGAATTATTGTTTTACAAATATAAGCAGCTTAATACTAGACCCTAGGCATCCAAATTGCTGAGTAAATGAGACCCAAAGAAGAGTCTTTGCTGATCTTGAAACCCCATGACCTGTACCAGCTTGTACGACCCTGCTGTAGCTAGCAATCAGTCATAAACTCATTCTAGAAACCCTCTTTAATCTCTGTTTTGCATCAGCTAACTTTGCAAATGCTAGGCGATTCAACTAGGAGGGATAACACACTGAAAATCGCCCTCAAAATGCCACAATCACCTCCACAACAGTACGGCCTGTTGTAGCAACTGTACGGCTTGCTCAGGGATGTCTATAGCAGCACGAAACTCATCCAAAATGTATAAATCTGGCCATCAAATCTTTATTCTCAGCTGCACATTCAAACTTCCTCAAATATGATCATTACTGGCTCAAATCTTCATCAAAATGAATCCACTGAATGCCCAAATGAAGCTCCTAAAGTGAAGCCTCCAATATTCCTTCTTGATGTGATCTTTCACACATGAAGGTGTCCTTGCAGAGGTTTTCATCTCAGCAAGTCAATATCAAACCCTCAAAGCTCCAAGAATGCATGACAAAGCAATTTTCATAAAGTGAATAATAATCCAAGCATACCCAAAATGAACTCACTTTGCCTTTTTTATTCTTGTTCTTCCCAATGCCCAAGAAATGCAATATTTAATTATTTTAAGACATTACTTTATGTCCCCCTCAAACACCATGGGCGCCCATCTCCTAGAAACATGACTTTTAAGTTATAACTTAAATTAATAAAGTGAAACACTTTATAACCTAAAGTCCCGTTACCTTTTCAAATATTAAAGTTAAATATTTAATTTAACTTATAGATCGATTAATAATGTCTCGGGCCTCTTGGAACCATGAACCTCATGCTAGGACCCCTGAATTTGCTCTGCTATAAATAGTAAGTCACTCCGACTCGACCTACTATAAATAGTAAATCTCCTATTAGACCCCCTAACCACTGTCATTAGCCTACGGGAGTCCGGTAATAGGCTAATATCCATCATCTATCTAACTGGGCTAAATGGGGGACATTACAAATCCCTAGACCTCCGCGAGGGGCACTGCCCCTCGACCCCATTGGGACTCCACCCCCAAACCCCCACCTACCACTGTCCCCTTGTTGCCCCCGAATCCAAGCCCTTGTTCCCCCTATTTTGAGGCTGCATGGAACTATGACATTTTTGATTTGATTGGTCATATAACATATTGATTTGAATTACCACAAATTGATGATCAAAATAGACTTATGTGTTCTAAATGCATTAGTTTATATTTTTCTAGTATATTTTTTTTGCTAAGTTTTGCCAAGTTTTTCTTGAGTCTGAAGTCTGAGTCAAAATTTTGGGTCTCCGAGTCTGAGATTTCGAACTATTGTCTAAAGCACAAAGCAAACTAAGAATTATGTAGGCATGCAAGACTGTACTCCTATCTAGCAACAATAGTGGAGTGATGCAAACATTTGCTACTTCTTTCTATAATGGTATGCATCCCACTTGTTTGTTGGCACCAATTCCTTCATCGAACCATTGTTACTCCCTTATTCTACAATTGATTTGCATCCTATTCATTTGGTGCATCAGTTCCTTTATAATCATCTAACAGTTCTAGCACCTGTGTTCACTCTCGGACATTTATTCTGAATTCCTATTAGATTAAGCAAGCCTTGAAATTCATGACACCAAATTTATTCAAAATCTTACCCCTACCTCAAATACCATTAAGCCTGTTGTACATTCTATAAAGAAACAAAGAAAAACAGGAAAAAAAATAATGTCCTCAAGTGACCAAAGTTGGTCAATGGGACTCAACATGCACATCCAAATTTAAAAGCATGGGAAGCCCAAAATTAAAAAAAATAAAAAGCTCCACAATCAAAATACATGCTAAGAACTAATTATACTACAAAATTCTACCTACTAGGGATGAACCTCAAAAAGTACTCCTACACATGCTGGGAGGCATATTAACATGAATTACATATAGCATAGAAATGCTTCAAATATTATTACTAATCATTTGAAAAAAGCATTTGTGCCATAGACATCGATTACAAAAAACAAATAAATGGGGACCTTGGTTGGGGCTGCCCTTGATCTATATTAGAATCAACAACGGAATAGAAGCATCTGCACTATCATCAGTTATTGTGAAGAAGTCAATACAAGAACTTGTAATGCTTGAGTAGGAATCCTAGGAGGGAACAAAAACCACTTCAGACAATCCCTTAGCACTCAAGGTCAACGATCCACATGAAGTACACATAAAATTGGTAATCTGTGTCTACCTAAGTCGCCTATTTTGTAATTCTGCTCAAATTTCTTGACATATATATACAATTTAGGCCAATAATAATTCACTTACCAAAGTAATTTTTTTATCAATACCAAAGTAACCAGCTAATCCACCACTATATTTTTCTCTTATCGGATTTTCTCTTGTGGAACTCTTAGGCATACATAATTGGCTCCCCTTGAATAAAAAATCATCTTAGATCAAATAATCTAACCACTTAGTTCTATCCACAGTTACTAATACCTTACATGCTTTCCATACCTCAGCAAAATCAACATCAATTTTATACAAATTCTTTATTTCATCAAAACTAGCAACTCCAGTTCTCATTTCCATCAGCAAATTATGTCTTGTTGTTAACCCATTAGCTACTTTATTAGATTTACCACTTCTATGTTTTAACACAAATGAATAACTTTGCATAAATTCAACCCATTTGACATGTCTTTTAGTCAACTGACCTTGACTATTCAGATATTGCAATGCTTGGTGATTAGTATACAAAACAATTCTTTTAACACCTAATAATGTCTTCATTTTCTTCACTACCTTGTTATGTCCCAAATCTGACATTCATAGGAAATCCACAATTTTATGGAGTTTACAGGTTATACCAAATGAAAATGCCAAAATATGATTTGCCCAAATTTCAACAAATGAATGCTAATAGCAATACTAACATTAAGAAATAACTACCTAAGTCTTCATACATAAAATCAGTATGCTATGACAAGGGATCTGGATGATTCAATGCTGATATGAATGTGAGGTTTAGTATAAGCCTAACACTCAAACATAGTACATCACCCTAGGTACATGTGATAAGGATCAATGACCAAATTAAATGATTTTCACCTTCAGTCGACCTTGGAATTGGGAAGATCACCTCGAAAATGCGCAAACTCATATGATTTTGATGTACATTGAACTATGAGTCTCAAACTCAATGTGATTTCTCTTGTGAACCTCCTTAGGACTAATAATTAAATAAGTAACCTCATGATTGGTGTGAGATTTAAATATTTTGGAGTGTAGTCCAATTAAGGCATTGTTATGCCTTGAAGTCAAGATACAGTAAACAATAAAACATCAAATACCAATTAAATGGCATGGGCAAACTCATGATGCTTAGTAGACATTATGTTCAAACTGTGTGAATAGTTGGATAGATATGCAATGTCGCATAGCTCATTGATTGTTGGCTAGGCCTGGAATGACTCTTTTGGAACTATAACATGAAATATGCAACAGCAGTGCTGCAAAATGACAAGACCACTTGGAAATACCCGCAACACACAACAAACATGAAAACAAATATTTTTTATGGATAAATGATTGCTTATAGGCTAGGGATGCTCCTACATCAGAATCAACCAACCTATGTAGGGGCCATCATCAAGGCAGCCATTGTCCTCAAAGTCAATGATTGAGAACTCAGCCAAGTGGGCCATAATAGAAGGATCAACTGAAAAGATGGCTTAGAAGGATGAAGGAAGCTTGAAGTAAAAATAGCAAATAGAGGAGGAATATCAACAATAGACTTAGGAGGGTCATAATGTCGAGGAATATTAGAAAAGAGAGGCTTTGAAGTGTGAAGGGAGCCTATAGTAGAGATAACAAAAAGGGGAGGGAAATCAACAATAGTCTTAGGAGGTTCCTCATGTGGTGAGGTAGGCTCCACAACAGCAGCAGGTAGAGAAGAGGAAGTTGTGGGGTTATCACGTGGTGTAGTGGAATTAGACTGAATTGGAAGCTTAAGTTTTGGAAGGATAGAGATAAGTTTGGGTCTAGAGGCAAATTATGAAAGTTGCTCGGGTTTATGTTGAGGAGGACGCTAATGGGCTAGAGGTTTTAGGAGAGAAGCTACCTCCAGTAGAAGGGATCAGAGAGTAGGAGGAATAGTAGGTGCTTTAGTGTGGGAGGCTGGTACTTTATTTTCGTTCTTGGGTTAGGAGGATGAATAACTAGCTTAGAAGTAGAGAGGATGGAGGAAAAAGTGGGAGAAAAAGCACTAAGTAGGTGAGGGATAAGAGGCTCATGGGGCCACATGGTAAGATTAGGATTACTAGCATGAATGTGAGTTTGTTGTTCTTTGAAACATTTGTATAAGCTAAGAAGATTATCATGTCACTAATAAGGTGAGCTTGTAGGTTTAGAAATGAAGATATCAATGGTAATGTTTCTCAACTTAGACAAGTGTTGGTACTCATGACGTGGGAGAGTTACCATCTCATTTCCATGAATAAATTTAATGCATTGGTGCATAAATGTAGACACTGCTTGGGTTTGTTCCACCAAGGGTGACCTAGAAGAATCTCAAATCAATCGGAAGGAGGGATGATATGATGTTGTGTGAGCAGCTCTTTAGGACCAATTTGGAGAGGAAGGAGGAGGGCATCCCAAGGTATCCATAAATGTTCCATTAAAGCACTTTAGGGTAACCTTGGATGCAACATAATAATATTGCTGAAAGTGATGGTTATAAAAGAATTTCTTTGTCACTATGTTGAAGGAACAATTAGGGTCAACAAGGATTCCAATGAAAGTCCTTGAAGCCAATAATCTTTGTACATAAAGAGGGCCGTGACAGCCATGGGTAGCGATCTCAAAAGACGAAAACATAATTGGAGGATAGGCAGAAGAGTGTGCATCAAGAGCACCAACAAAGGCATCAAAGGGAAACAAGGGTAGGTCAATAGGAGAAGGTGGGGTAGGAGGAGAAGTGGTAGAAGCATCATATAAAATAGGACAAGAAGAAACAAAATGCTCAAGAACAAGATCTACATGATTTGATTGATGGTGTTGAGGGAATGGATTATTGTAAATTTGTAGGTATTGATTAGGTACTATAGATTTATTTCCTTCCTCACCATGCTATTATCAATAAGATCCTATACTTTGTGGCAAAGGCCCATACACTTCCTAGTGTCATGGCCAAGGACACGATGGAATTGACAAAAAAATTTAGTCGTAGCCACGTGGAAGGAGAAGAGAAATGTCTAAGGGTTGAATGGGAGGTAAAGTGAGAAGGTTGGCATAAAAAACTTGGTTGAGAACATTATAAGAAGAGAGAGAAGGGTCCAAATTGTGGACATCTAGTTTGGGATCAGGTTTTTTGGAATTAAAAGAAGCATTTTTCTTGAACTGTGTTTAGAAAACTTGGAGGGATATGGGGAGGAAGAAGTAGATAGAGAAGCAAAAGAAGAAGAGGGATTATTGTTAGGCGCACTTTACATTAGTTTAGTACTTTTGGCAAAATATGTTTTGTTAGTGGGTTCGGGAAATATGTTTATGTTTTAGTTTCGGCGAGTAGTTACTCCCGATCGGTACAATGGTTGGCGACGGTTGGCAACCGTCGGCCAAACTATATATGTTCATGTGACGCCATTGTATGGGTATGGAGTTTTTGGATTGTATTGGGACTTACTGTTCTGAGTAATATATGCAGTTGATCTTTTAAGTACCAATTCTGGCTGTTATTCTTTCTGGTCATTATTCTCGTACAATGTAATTTATTTCAGTGCACTATGGTAATGAAAATATCCTTTCTGGTTACTCTGTCTGAAACTAATTAGACCACTTAGGCGGTAAACATTTTGGCGCCGTTGCCTAAGCGAATCCGGTGAAACACCCAGACGGGAGAATGGAAGCATAATGGGACAACCGGTCGATACCGACGAAGAGGTACGAGACAGAAAGCACGTAGAAGAAATAATACAAGAAATTCAAGAAGAACGCGAGGAAAGCGATAGAGAAGAGAATGAACCCAGAAGTCGGGAAGATGAAGTAACTCAGGAATTAGTCAAACTGTGGTTACTATCAGTCGGACAATACGTACGTGACGAGTCTATCCGCCGAGAAGTTCCGCAGGAGGTTATTTCAGAGAACCTACGTGTTAATAGCGAAGTGGATAATCTTCTGGACCGCATTCTTCGACTTCTGGCAAGAAACTTGATAGCCTTCCAAGATATTCGAGAAGAAAGAGAGAGGGAAGTGCGACGACAACAAATTCTCAGAAGATATGAAGAACGTCTGAAACAAGAAGAGGAGGAACGAGACGGCGATCGCCGTCGCACACCGTACAATTGAGAAAGGGTAAGTATAATTAATGCCCATACAACTGAATAAGGACAAGAATAAATTACCAGTAGGGCACGCAACACCAGAAGAAATACTAAGAAAATCATTAAGACTAAAGGAACAAGAAGAACGTAGAAAAAGATTGAAACAGATTGTTGAAAAAGAAAATGAACAACATGAAGAGGTAGATCAAGGAGGTGATGAAAATAGTATTAGAACGCCAATAACCAATAAAGGAAAAGAAAATAATCTGACAGAAGAATTAGAGAATAGTATACGTCGGATTGTGGCATTGTCCATTTCAGACGAAAGGCCGCGGAATAGAGGACCTGAGCCCGAGACCCCTGCCCAGAAGGAAAACCAAGGAGAGCCAGAGGAAACTCGAAGTGTAGAGGACACCGGAACCGGAAGTGGGAAGGAACCGTACGTGGCCGGCAGTGTCGGGGAGACACCGGAACGACACGGTAGAACCAGTCCAGTTGGGTCAAAAACACAAAGAGGGTACCTCGGGAAAAAGATGGTGACCCCACCGGCAAGTGAAAGGCAGAAGTTGCCGAAATTCATGGGGAACGGGTCAGAGGATCCTATCCGGCACTGTAAGACGTGTGAAACCATTTGGGTGGCAAACGGACAAGAGGACGAAGATTACTGGGTAAAAGCGTTTCCAGCGACGCTAAGAGGTATTGCCATTGACTGGTACATAGAACTAGAGGCAGCACAAAAAACCTCATGGGACGAACTCAGGAAAGCCTTCGAGAACGAATTTAAACTTCTCAGAGACGACAACGAGATTGTCGCTGAAATCTACAATACCAAACAAGGGAAGAATGAAAACGTACGGGCATATAATAGAAGGCTCAAAGAGTTACTCGGGAAACTGGAAACATAGCCAGCCGATGGACTGAAGAAAAGATGGTTCATCGAAGGACTAGTTTCGTCATTAAGAAAAAAGATGAAAGTGGTGCCCCCATCGTCGTACGCAGAAGCATACAATCGGGCAATGGACATAGAAAGCGAAAACAAAACATCATCCCGAAGTAAAAGAAGAACTGAAGATGATGACAGTACGGGGGATGACAGCAGTGAGAACGAGTCGAAAACCATACAGGCACTGAGAAGGGACATGATCCGCATGATGAAGGAAATAAAAACAGATAAAGAGACAACGAGAGAAGGTCGGGAGTTGTGGTGCACAGAGTGCAATGGCGAGGGTCACATAAAGGCAAATTGCCCGAGAAAATTATTTTGTGACATATGTCAGGTAATGGGACATTCAATCAAGGAATGTCCATTCAACTTGAAAGCAAGAAGTACCCAGGTGCTGTTTACCCAAGGAGAATCATCAACTCCGCCGACCACACCACCGAAACCTCAAAATAGTCCGAACGCATCCCCAGGAGGATACAGGAATAACAGAAGGTTCAACAATAACAGCCCCAGAAATAGATTGCAGTACGACAGTAAGGGGCGACCAATAATACAGTGCCGGCAGTGCAACGAGTGGGGACACTTCGCCAGAGAATGCCCCAGCAACAATCAGAACACAGTGAATGCATTGTGCAAATGGTGTGGACCTGGGGATCACGAGGAAAAAGACTGTCCGAAGCAGAAAGGAGTGAACCTTATCAATCTCAGGGAAGATGAGGAAGAAATCCGGGCTATCACCCGAGCACAGTGGAAAAAGGCCACTTATCCAGACCCCCGTACGGAAAAAGAAAGACTCCGAGAGGCACGGAAAGAAGTGGAAGTTGCCATGAGAACCGAACGAAAGAATTCAGACAAAAAGGCGATATAATCGGAATCAGATAAGAACATAGCAAGTCAAGTGTTGCAAACTACCGTACCAATCAAATTGGCAGACCTTCTCCAAAGCTTGCCCCAGTTAAAAGTAGCAATATCCAAAGTACTGGAGGACAACCCGCACAAAGACCAAAACCTCACAACGGAAGAGGTTATAGTAGAACCACCGCCAACGGGAGAACAAGTACTCGACCCGAGGTTGCTGGTGATTGATACTGGGAAGAAACCGGCTGTAGTACGCATGGAAATCCTTGGACGAAATTTGACAAATACTATAGTCGACGGGGGATCCGGAGTAAACGTACTACCAGAAGCGACCTGGAAGAGCCTCGGGAAGCCTACTCTATGGCCACAAAACTTCCAGTTAGTAGGAGCCGACCAGCACGGGATCAAGGCGCTGGGAGTGCTAATGGCTCAAAAGGTAAGAATTGGTACCCAGCAATTCTTGTTAAATTTTGTAGTCATAACAGCACAAAATGCATCATATGATGCATTACTCAGCCGAGGATGGCTAATAGCCGCCAAAGCCAACCACAACTGGAAGAAAAACACTCTGTCCATAGAAAATGGATGTAGGAAGTTTGTCATTGACTTGAAGACACAAACCGTCAGTGAAGAGTTGGCGTCAGATTCTGACTCGGATGGAGGGGACTCAACAGTAAGTAGGAATGGGCCGATGGAGCCCGATGATGAAGGGGTGCTGAAATTACAAGAATGCTCAGAAGATGAAACAAATTCGTTCAGCGGGCTATTCCATTGGTAGATGGAAGACTACGAGTTTTTTCCGCCACAGTGCAACATGATTTCAATAAAAGAAATCAGTGAAAACTCGGGAACGACGAGTGAGCAAAAAGACGACGGTGAAACATTGGAACGAGCAAGTGAAAAGGGGAAGGAAGTAGCCCACATGTTCCCAGCGGCGTACGGGGAATATAAGGAAGGGAATGCAGAAGTAGACAGTACGCCGGCACATCAGTTTGAACCGGAACAGAAGATTATGTACGAGGAGCTGATAACAAAGAAAGTTAATCTCGGCGAGGAAAGTGACCCGAAAATAATTCTGGCCGGCGACGACTGGAATCCCGTACTTAAGGCAGCAGCATTCAGAATCTTCCTAGAATACAAAGATGTATTTGCCTGGACATACAAGGACTTGAAGGGGATACCACCAGAACTGTGCGTCCACAGAATCCCACTCATACCAGGAGCACGTCCAGTACGGAAAAGGCCATACCGCATGAACAAGAACTATGCGGCAAAAGTACAAGAGGAAATTGAAAAAATGCTTGAGGCAGGAATAATATTCGAGGTGGAAACGAGTGAGTGGGTGTCACCGATTGTGATCTCACTTAAAAAGGAAGGGGGACAAATCAGGATTTGCGTAGATTTCAGATGCCTCAATGCAGTAACAATCAAAGACCCCTTCCCCATCCCATTCACAGACTCCATTTTGGAAGAGGTGGCCGGTCACGAAATATATTCCTTTATGGATGGATTTTCGGGATATAACCAGATTAGCATCGCCAAGGAAGACAAACTGAAAACAACATTTGTGATTGAAAATGGAGTATATGCATACAACCGGATGCCGTTCGGTCTGTGCAATGCACCAGCCACATTTCAGAGGATTATCCTACATATATTTGACAAAATGTCGGTGGGAAACTTCAAGGCATTCCTCGATGATTGGTCAATTTACAGTGACCAGCAGACACACCTTAAAGCCCTCACCGAATGCATGGAGCGTTGCAGAGCCGCACGGTTGGCCTTAAACCCGAAGAAGTGCAGATTCATGGTGTCCCAAGGAAAACTTCTGGGCCATACGTATGCCAAGC